>CM032447.1:197948203-197965703 GCA_019049505.1 Pachyrhynchus sulphureomaculatus | reverse complement strand
GACTATCCCGCCTCAACCTCCTTAAGAATAGTCAAGCGTATACTAAAAAATTTGAGTAGGTAAAATTTACTAATTAAACAAATGTTACTCTCACTACTCAAACTTATACTCAGAGATCTCGGAGATATTTTGATCAAGAACTAAAATTAACCCAAATGCGCTACGTAGTGCTTACAGTAGGTAATATTTTCAACGCCAAATTTATCCGCAATGTGGCCAATATACTTAAATGGTAAAGTAACTGCATAATTCCGAACCACTGGAGATCTCCGTAAATATGAGTTAATCTAACTGAAAAGTAGGGATTAACCGCTCTCTCTCTCTTGTAGCTCCTAGCCTTGAAAATAGAGAATACTGAATTTTACACTATAACACTTATCTGAGGTTCCTCAGTACAACCAGGTCAGCGAAAACTGTAGTCGCACGCGTAGTAACACAAAATCGGTAATTGGATTCAAATGATGTCCTACCCAAAAGAGCTGACGTTGTAACAGAAATCAAGGAAAACTGGTGGTCCTTTCAGCACATGGTAGAAAAAAACTCCTTTTGGACTGGAACCTACTTTTTGTTCGCAGAACGAACAACACCAAAAATACTAATCCCGATAAAAAAAAACTCTGGAACAAAAAACATCCCTGTATAGGATAATATACATTCAGTATAATCCTGAACGCCAAAGACCAGGTCCGGAAAATTCTCTCTAAGAGAATCAAAACACCCAGAGGGTTGGAAATTCTCTTCCAAAGCCCTTCTCCATCAAGAAAAGAATACCAACCAATTACTACATGGCTATTGTAAAATTTGCCCGTTTTTATACTTGTGCCTCCCTAATATTTAGTTCAAGGCGTTTGATAATGTAGCAACGACTACGAAACTGCAGCCACGCTGAAAGAAACAGAGTAAATACGATTTTCATTTATATAATAAAAATTATTTTCACACACTTACATGATTACTATTGTTCATACCGCTCTAAAAAAATTTTAATGTTGTTTAATTTTTGTTTCTCTTTAAAAATTCTCTTGAAACAGGTAGACTTTTTAGCCATTCAATGCTTTTAAATGTAATAAACAAATATTTTTTTATCTTGTTTTAATCTATCTCTGTCTTTTAATAAAAACAATATTAACTGGATATAGGGTGATTGGCCTATTGTAGGTAAGAAAGGGTAAGCAGTTATATCTTTCCCCACTGCAAATTGGAAAACGACTCATTTCACTCTCGAATCCGGACTTCGATAACTATAATATACAAGCACTACATTCAACTGTGTGTGAACATGTACAGAATGATGAAAGGCCCTATCTCAAACCGAAGATCTTGATGACTGGTCCTGGATCGAAGCTAATAAAGAACCTGAAGTTCAAGTTTGACTGAAATTAAGCTACTGCATATACGAGAGTTGTTCCAAAAGTTCTCAGCCTGACACAGATACAGTACCAAGCTGACTAAATTATTATGATATTGTTTTATCTACTAGATGGGGTGCCGTGACACGCGTGTTCAGTTGTCTCTTTGTAGCGATCATGTAAACAAACCAGTTTTAATACTTTCTAAAAAATTATTAAAATTGAAGAATCGACTCTTATAAAATACTTCGTTTTAAAAGGTTTAACTCCTACGGACGTTCAAAAAGAGTGAAATGTCACATTAATTGTTTCTAAAGATAAAAAAGTGAACTGTTGAATTTAAGCAGGAACTTATATTTACTCAAAATGATACACGCTTAAGATTTCCGAGAACCTCAACAACCGACGAAATTGTGACAAAAATTTACAATAGCTTACTAAATGATCACCGCTCAAAGGCACGCGAGCTCTCTGATAAGGTAAACATCTCAATAGTCCGTCTCCACCATACTTTACATGATATTTTGGATATGAGAAAGCTTTTCGGTCGATGGGTGCGGCATTTCTTAACGATCGACCAAAAACGCATTTAAATGAACATTTTCCAAGAGTATTTAGATTTATTTAAACATAATTCTAGTGAATTCCTTCGACGTTTCATAATAGTAGATTAAACACGGACATGGAAGCAGATGAAAGTGCCCAGGAAAGGAAAGATGGTTCCATCTGCAGGAAAAGTAATGGCTACGGTTTTTAGAATTCTCATGGTATTGTGCTCATAGACTACCTGGAGGAAGGTAAAAACATTTATTATATGTATATGTATTATGCCATACTACTGGACCAACTGGACCAACTGGGGTGCTATCAACTGAAGGGTGCTAAAATTCAGGTAGATTTTCAAAACCATAATGCGCCTTCACACACGTTTATGACTGTTACTGCAAAGCTGCATGACCTTTGCTTAAAGATGCTTCCACATCCACCGTATAAGCCAGATTTGGCTTCCAGTGATTATTCCTTTTTCCAAACCTGAAAGAATAACTGGCAGGATGAAGATTCACTTTAAATGATAAAGTTAAAGCTGAGATGAACGCTTATTATTCATATTTTCATAAATCCTATTATAATGAAGGTACTAAAAGTTGGGACGTCGTCAGTTTAAATGTAATAATAAGGAAAAAACTCTCTTTAATAGGCCGGGAACTTTTTAAACAAGCCCCGTAAGGTAGCAAATAGACAGCGATGTCGAAGTATTGACGTTTCTAAATTACTAATGAAAGTAAGGGATGTCATAGTCTAAAATAAAAGTTACACTTTTACAAAAAAATATCATATTAATCCTTTTTTTGTATTTTAGATTTTTCTTCTTGCATTGGTATGACTTGTTTTTTTTTGTTTCATTGAAATGCTTCTTTCAATAACATATTTTAATGTATAAATCGAGAAAGTAGCAAATGAGTAATGATAGATAAATAATGGTAAAATAACAAAAATATGAAATATGCACACGACGTAACTAATGATTGTGTGTCAGACGGCGATTTCTATTGAAATATCACACTTAGACACATTAGACGCAATGCCATTTATTGGCAATTAAAGAAGTGATTGATCATTTATCACGGTTTAGTCAGTGGCGTCGTAGCCTTTAGAATATTGTTAAATCTAAAAATACTAAAAATGTCAACAGATTGGCATCTACCCTATAGTTAGAAGAAACAATTGGGTACATAAACCTCGAAAAATATTGGGCTACAAGCAGTCATAAAATAAACACTAAATTTAACATTCTTGCTCTAAAAAATAATAAATATAACAAAATTATTAATTTTCTCATTCTTAGGCTCCAAAAATCTTGAAAACGGCGTAGAACGCGATATAAACTAGGAAATCCTTCAAACTTCCTCCCCCACTCCGTTAATGCCATATATATTTTACTGTGAAGAACTGAAAATAGACGATTACCTTAACTAAGGACAAAGTCTCCTAATACTACTGAAACTATATTAACAACCCCTATACCTTTATTGTTTTTAAAAAATTTTCAACTTCAAGAACCCTGAAAAGGACATATAAGATAATATATACAAAGCAATCTTTCTAACTTCCATTTCCAATCTTTTAACCCGTTAGAAATATTACTATAAATAATTATGCAAAAAATTTGTTTATTATCTCAACAAAAAAACAGGAAAAATTAACATATTACTATTAAAACTATGAATTATCTATCGATTCTTACCATTTTCTCTCCATTAACTGTAGCGATATCGCTTAAAAACTATAGACTTTATTTTTCTATACTCATTAAATTTGAAATTAATATTTCCTCTCGTTCTAGAGTTACCGTGCCAATAGACTGGAAATGAATGGTTATGTTTTTCGTGATAGGGAACGGGAAAAAAAAAATCTCGGTGAAAACGAATACAATATTTTCTTCATCAAGAAAAGTAAAAGAGTTGAAAACAGAAAAAATATCAAAGATATTTGCATCTGAAATCCGACATTTCCTTCTACATAAGATCTCTTAATTAAAAATATTTAAAAATAACATGACTTTTATATTAGCAGGCTCAAAAATCCTAACAAAGGGCGTACAATACGATATATGTGACATATGAAACAATCCGTCTTATTTAACCGAATGAAACTATAAACAAAAATATAACTTTCAGATTTCAAGAACCCTGAAAAGGACGTATAATACAACAGATAAGAAGCAACGCCTCTAATCCCTTACTCTTTCTTATTTGACCAATGTTAACCAATTGAAGATATTGAACGCTTCGAGCAATTGAAAATACTGAAAAATAATACAATTTTAAAATTCTGCTACTTCAAGTATTTTAAATGCACACATAATGAAATATATTGAAAGTTGCTCTTTTAATCAACTAGCGTTAGTTTTCTGTAGACTTTTAAACCTGTCCTAAAGAAAGGGAATATTTCCTTCCTGCTGAGAATGCGCCACAGTTCAGCCGATACCCAAACAAAGGGAAGAAGATCTTGCGAAATAACTACCGACCAGTCGCGCTGCTTTCGATAATATAGAAAGTCATAGAAAAGGCTATCAATCAGCATCTTCTAAAATATCTTGAAGGATTCAATATTATTAGCGACCATTAATATGGCTTTCGTAAACATAAATCCACAGGAGATCTTCTAACTTATGTAACACATGTTTGGAACAACACAATTGAACACTGTGGAGAAACTTGAGTGATTGCTCTTGATATATCCAAGGCATACGACCGTGTTTGGTACGATGCTGCTCTCTTCCGGTATGTCTGAAAAGTTCTGTTTATGGCTCTCAAGGTTCCTGAAAGAGCATTCTTTACGGGTCACTGTCAACGCCGATGTGCCCCAGGGCTCCATACTGTCTCCTACTTTTTTCTCATTTATATTAACGATTTACTGAAAAAAAAACAGGAATCTAATCTACAGCTTTGCAGATGACAGTACGCTTATCTCACTTTGAATGCTCGAACGTCGGCTACTCATGCAAATATCCGCAGACATCAGGAGTTCATTCAACTTAACAAAGACCTGGAAAAAATTTTTCTTGGAGTGACAGTAATTGAGTAGAATTTAACGCTACAAAAAATCCAAGCGGCAGTTTTTTCTAAAAAAGTTAACAGTGCTGAACCCGACATGTTTATATCGGGGCACTCCATTCCTCTAGTATCGTTACTCAATTTGCTGGGCGTTAAATTGGGAATAAATATGTCTTGGCATGAACATGATGTATAGTAAAGAGAGCTTCTCAAATGTTGGGAATATTATTTCGAACTAAATGCTTTACACTCCACAACAACTGTTAATTCTGTACAAAGCTCAAATTCAACCAACGATGGAATATTGCTGCCCTGCTTTTGAGGCTCTGCTCCCAAACATACACTGTACTTGTTGGATTCTATGCAGAAGAGAGCTGTTCGCCTGACTGGAGGCTAGCAACCTTGATTTATTGGAACATCGAAGAATGGTTGGCGACTTGAGTTTATGATACAAGTATTTACATGGAAAGTATTCAATGGATGTGGCCCTCTAATTCCTCCCAGAACGGTGCACGCTAGAAATACACGTCGCTCTAATACTTGGCATCCGTATGAGATTCAGCTTATTACTCCTTATAGAACCCTTTTCGAGCAGTTTCCGACCGTAATTTACAGCGACTCAAGACCAATCCGAATTGCTTTTTTTTTTTCGCACACGTGTTATTCCTATAGCGCCTTACGGATTTTCCTGCAGAACATGTACTAGGTCCATAAAAAAACTCCCTATTCTACCTCATTAACTACTTACATATTCAAATAGGTAAAAATAACACAATTTTCAGACCTCCTTATCTTCTCTCTAGCTTGTTAACCCCTTATATGTATAATAACAAATAATTTAAACACTATCTTCAGAACTCCCGACTCCAATAACTCTGAAAAGCGCGCATAACACCTAACTATTCGAAAGAATCCCTCTAACATCCTCCTATACCACTTACATGTTTTACAGCAAATAATAATGATTAAAATTTATTTTTTATATCAACACAAATCAAGAAAAATTCTCATAACGATTTATGAAAATACATTTATCCACCCCCGGTTTGAAACCAATATCTCATTTCATTCGGGAGTTATCATGCTAATAGTTCGACAAACAGACATATGTACACTGATATCAGAAGTGTATTATAGAGGAACAGCGTGTAATCAAAAAATTTTGTTTGCATGGTTCCACCAGTTAGAGTAACAGATCTAATGCTCAAAACATTTTTTTTTCTGAGCAGCGAAAATAGAAGCTCACATCTTAGAGTTTATTTTATTATAATTCATAAAGTTTTTATTAGATTTCAAATTAATATTTCATTCTATTTTGATTGTACTATGTTTTGTTATAAGGAGAGTGAATTAATTTTGAGAGATTTCTAAGAGAGATCGTAATTTGTATTACATCGCATCGGATCACACTGTTGCTATATTCATGGCAAAATACCGTAGACTTTAATTGTTAGGATATATTATGTTGGCGAAGTGTAAATAACATATTTTTTTTGATCATTGATATGACGAATTACGTGCCAACAAAATGTCATTTGCGTGAAGTGTTACTTTTCTTGTCTATTTTGGAAAAAGCACTGCTAAAAGTCATCGATTGCTGTCAGAAACCTATAGTGATTATATTTCATCGATAAAAATATCTGAGTACTAGTTTCGATGCTTTAGAAGTGGTGATTTCGACACGGAAGACAAAGAACTTCCAGGCTAGTCGAAAAGGTTTAAACATGAAGAATTGGAGGCATTATTCGATGAAGACCCTTGCCAAATGGAAAAAAAACTTGCAGAATCATTAGGAGTTGATCGCACAATCCTTTTCAAGAACTTACATGACCTGGGAATGATTCAAAAGCAAGGAAATTGGGTGTAGTACGAATTGAAACCGAGAGACGTTGAAACGCGATTTTTTACCTGTGAACGGCACAATCAAAAGGGTTTTTTACATCGTATCGAAACTAGTGATGAAAAATAGGTACGCTACGATAATCCAAAGCGCAAAAAATCATGGGTGAAGCTCGGTGAACACCATGAACATCCTCGTCAAAGCCGAATATTCATGGCTTCAAGCTTATGCTGTGTATATGGTAGGATCAACTTTGTTTAGTGTATTATGAGCTCCTCCGACCCAAAGAACGTCACGGAGAACATTACCGACAACATTTGTTGCAATTGAGCCGAGCGTTGCAGGGAAAACGACCGCAATATGCTAAAAGACGCGACAAAGTGATTTTTCAACATGAAAACGCTCGGCCACATATTACAAAATCCGTCAAGAAAACGCTAGAAGCCCTTAGATGGGATGTCCTACCTTACCCACCGTACTCACCAGACATTGCTGCTTCTGATTGTCACTTGTTCCGATCGATGACGCGTAGCCTGTCTGAACAGCGCTTCCATTCTTACGAGGATATCAAAAAATGGTGGACTTGTGGATCATGAGCCTTTCAACGTGGTATTCATATGCTGCCACAATGATGGGAGAAAGTAGTGGCTAGCGATGGACAATACTTATTATAATCAATTTGTAACAATTTTTTTTACAATAAAGCTTTTTTTTTACCGAAAAATCCCTCAAAATTAATTTATATATCCAATATTATAAAATATACCTATGCTAAGTTACCGCCTTTATTTTTGCTTTTAGAAGGTCGTTAAATAAGAAAAAAAAGCTTGCCGTTCTGTTATGTTAAAAAAAAACAAATCTTATTCCCAATGTGGAACTTTGTGGGTTCTATGGATTCGGTCATATAAGCCATTAATTTCCTACTAGGAATTAAAAACAATTTATACATAGACACATAGCAGAGCAAAAAGTAATTGTCAAAATATATGTTTTTCCATTTTTGGTAGCTATTCATTAAATTAATATCTGTTTAATGAACAAAATATTAAATTATTTTCAGCAGTGGGCGTTATAACGACCCATCCGCCATTTATATTTTTTTTACATTACAACCGTTCATTTTCGTTCTTCCTGTTCTGAAATCATTAACAACAATTACAGACCACTTATTCACACATACAACCTATAATTGTGATAATATCCGCTTGCAAAATCCAGTTAGTATTTATTAAATTTAAAATTGGACCACTAAATTAAATCGAAACCAGGCATCAACACGTTTATTGGTTTTCGGAAGACCAATCCTACCTTATCTCGATCTCCACTAAGAAAACGTCTTATTTAAGACTAAAACTGCACTTTTGTTGAAAAGATGAATATCTAAACTGTGTAGGCGGTTCTTAATACATACTCATTACATGAACTCATTGTAAAATTGCTTGCTGTTGTTAATAAAGAGTTCGTGTTTTTTTATTTTAACCTTATCACAATTTAAACAAAATGTGTTCTTAAATTAAAATTTCTTACAAGAAGTATATAGCATTAATTATAAGTTATAAATTTTATTAACAGAATTTAATTATAATTAATAATAAATAATTATCAAACCATCATAGAATGAGAATCTCATCAGCTGTGACAGAGAAGACAGCAAAAACTTGTTTTCTTTTTCCTCATATTCGATTTATAATGTAGTAGCTGTGCTACCAACCTAAAATTAGAAGCATATCCACTCTCCCTCTCAAAAGCCTTGCAGTTACGACTCACAGATTGATTGAAAAATTTTCAACACAGAAGACTCACGCAGTCACAATTTTTAAAATAACGGCACAACATACGAGGGGCATTCAATAGGTAAAGAGACAAATAGCTCTAGCTCAAGAATGGTTTATTGGATTGCTAAAAATTTGGCTTACTTTTCGACATAATCCCCCCTCACGTTACAAACTTGTCCCACCTTTCTACTAGCTTCTCGATTCCTGTGGCAAAGAATTCTTTCGTTAACGTTAAAGCCACTCTTGCACTTTTTTATTTACTTCTTTATTGTCGGGGAACACGTAGGGCATCTCTGAGAAGTCCGAACAAGTAAAAAATCACACGGAGCTAGGTCTGGGCTGTATGCGGGATGAGGTAAGATCTCCCAACCCAGTTATTAAAGCTTTTCTTGGGTAAGGTAAGGTATAAGGGCGAGCATTGTAAATGGTTCTGAGTAATATTGTGAACAGTTCCAACGCTTACCCCAACCCTTTGAGCTATCATTTTAACAGTAATTCTTCTGTTATAACGAATAAGTCCATTAATCCTTGATTCCAAAGAGGGGCCAGAAACTTCGACTGGACGTCCACTTCGCTGCTCATCACATACTCTTGTTCGGCCACTTTTGAACTCATCTATCCACTTGTAAACATTCGCACGGTTCATGCAACTTTGTCCATACTGTAATAACATTCTAGAATGTATTTCACTTGTAAAAACTACTCACTACTAAAAATCTGATGACAGAACGCTGCTCTTCTAAAAAGCAGTTTTTCAATGGACTCGTCTTGGTAACTGGATATTTTGAGATTATGGTTGCATTACATGATGGAAGAGCTGATTAAAACTCATCAGAAGTTTGCCAACTTGCACTCCTAGAAGTATGGAGCGATTTTTGAATGTTAAACCGATTCAACGACCAATTGTCTCCTTACTTATTGAATGACCTTCGTATATGGGGCATTAATTCTCTACTAGAAATAACAATAACTAATTACCAAAATTGAACAAAGTCTCCTCCTTCTCTTCTATCCGTCATCCTACGTAAGGACGTGATCATATCATGGTATTTGTGCCACTATTTTAGCCCAGTTTCTCGGTCTTGAGCTTGATGTGATGCTTCTGGGAATGTGAAACCAGTTGTATCTCAGTATGTTTCTATTGACTATAGTAGTCAGTCTTGTTTTGATGTTAAGCTCATCTAGGATGGAAGCATTTATGCGGTGCGCGGTCCAGGGTATCCGGAGCATCCTTCTGTGTACCCACATTTCAAATGCGTTGATTCATTTCAAGTCATTTTTTTTAATGGTCCAGGTTTCAGCTGCATATGTAGCAACTGGGAATATTAGTTTCTTGATGAGTCGTAATTTGGTATCCTGCGTCAAGTCACTCAATATTTTTGTTAGCTTGACGGTCGCTGTTCTGGCCATAGCGAGACGTCTGCGTATTTCATTCTCAAATTCGCCGTTGTTTGTTCTTACTGAACCTAGGTAATTGATGTGGCTGACTGTTTCATACCCTGCAATGTTTCTAACGTAAGGCTGTCAATGATCACCACTTTCGTCTTGATATTATTCAATTGTAGCCCGTATTTGTTGCTGACGATGTTAAGTGTATCCATGATGTACTGGAGTTCTTCTTTCGACGCCACTACGACTAAGGTCTCGTCGCCATATCGTTGATTATTTATTTTAGAACCACCTATTGTTATGCCGCCCTGCCACCTATTGTTATGCGACCTCATCATGATATATTCACTATATATATTGAACAATATAGGTGATACGATGCATCCCTAATGAACCCCCGCTTCGAGTTTGAAGTCTGGCGAGAAAGTATTATTCACCGGGATGGTGGCTGTATTTTGCTTGTATAGATTTTGAAGAAGTCACTTTATAATGTCAAATGCCTTCGAGTAATTCACAAGGCAAAGATTTGTCTGTAAATTGAACTTTCTGGATATTTCCACGACTTGACGAAGGTAGAGGATCTGTTCGCGGGTGCCTCTTTCAGGGATGAAGCCCGAACAAAGTCTACATTTCGGCAATTATAACATAATAACCGTGCTCACAGCTCCGCTCGCGTGGACTTGATTCACTACTATCGTCAATGCTTATTTCTTATGTTACCTAACGTAATAAAATATTCGCCATTATATCCCTTTATCTCCCATAATTTGTCCTTATCTCCCATTATCTCTCCATAATTTCCATTATCTAGGCTCATCTCTGCTCATCTTCCATTATTTCTCCTTATCTCCCATTATTTCTCCTCATCTCCCATTATCTCACCTTATCTCACATTATCTAGGCTTATCTCGACTTATCTCGGAATATTTCTTCTTATCTCCCATTATTTCTCCTTATCTCCCATTATCTCACCATAGCTCCCATTATCTAGACTTATCTCCCCTTATCTCCCATTATTTCTCCTTATCTCCCATTATTTATACTTATCTCCCATTATCTCACCTTATCTCCCGTTATCTAGGCTTATATCAAATTATATAGAACATATGTATAAATTTATAAAAACACATAAATCGAATAAGTGGTTCTCAAGTGATAATCGCACTAACGGACAGACAGACAGACTGAGATACGTTGCATTTTATATATATTTTTTGCAACATGATATTGTTCCATATTTAATGGTTTAGGCAGTGTATTGCAAGAGAACGTGCTAACAGTAACCTTTTTTCCGACTTGATTCACTATTATCGTCACTGCTTATTCTTTATGTTACCTAACGCAATAAAATATATCCTATAACATGGCCAGAGAACATATGTGTGTTTTAAAAAAAGCACGAAACGCACTAACGGACAGACAGACAGATAGATAAACAGAGAGACGTTGCATTTTATATATATTATAGATAGACCAATCGTGCCCACGGCTCCGCTCGCGTGGACTTGAGTCACCTTTATCGTCACTGCTTATTCGTTTATATTATTATATAGCTCAAGGGGCCTTAGAGGCCCATGGCTTGATTGGATACTTGTCTCCACTTCTTTTTGTCTCCTGTTAGCTTCTCCCAGTGCGGGATTCCCATCAACTCCGGATCTTGCTTTACTGCCTGAATCCATGTAGATCGAGGTCTACCCTTGCCTCTTCTTCCAGCCACTCCTCTTATTAGGGCTTGCTTTGCCTGTCTTTCTTCCTTCGTCCTTGCCACGTGTCCCAACCATCCTAATCGCTGGCTTATTAGGATTTGGCTTATAAAGGGTTTCGTATATAGGCATTTTAATTCGTAGTTTATTTTTCTTCTCCATAGTCCCTCTTCTTTCCTTCCTCCGTAGATTCTTCTCAAAGCTTTTCTTTCCCACACCTCCAACGTCTTCTTTTCTCTTGCATTCAGTTTTCACGTTTCGCATCTATATGTCACCGTGGATCTGACAACTGATGTATATATTCTTTCTTTTGCTTATCTTGATACATTCTTTGATTTCAATATTGGATTCATTGCCCCCAAACATATCTGTCCTTTTGCTATTCTTTCTTGTATCTCCATCTACTATCGTTGTCTACTTTTTCAAACATATATCTTTTCCCTAAGTTGTTTATTATATTTAAACTTTTGTTGTTTTTATTATCCTTCTGCTTTGTAATTTCCATGTTTGTGTTTATCTTTAGTCCTCTCACCCTTCCCCTTTCTTCTATCCTACTTTTTTGAGGTTCTCTTTTGCTCTTGCAATCACTGCTACATCATCCGCATAGGCCAAGCATTGGCAAGTTTGTTGGTATATCGTTCCATTTGTTTTTATTTCTTACTCCCGGATTATCTTCTCTAGTACCAAATCAAATAGACATGTCGACACTGGTTCCCCCTGTCTTAATTCTCTCTTCACCTTAAACTTGTCTGATACTTTGCCCTCAACCAACGCTCTATTTTCTGTGTCATTCAGGGTCATTCTCATCATGCGAATCAATTTACTTGGAATTTTTAGTTCTTCCATTATCTTGTAGAATCCTTCTCTATTTACAGAGTCATATGCTTCTCTGAAATCCACCAAGTGTAGTGTCAAATTTTGTTCTAAGCTATTATCTTGGATTTGCTTAATCGAAAATATCTGGTCTATAACCGATCTATTTTTCCTGAATCCACACTGGTACTCTCCCAGAATAGACTCGGCTTGCTCTGCTAGTCTGTTTTTGATAGTCAACACTACTATCTTGTACACGACATCCAGTAAGGCTATTGGTCTATAATTAGCACGTATAGTTTTTTCTCCTTTTTTGTATATTGGACAAATCGGCGACTCTCTCCAGCTCTTTTCTGTTTCCCATATTTCTTGCACCAACCGGCATATTTCATTTTCCAGATCTACTCCTCCAGCTTTTATCAGTTCTACAATTTCCACCCAGGGCCTTGTTTTTTTTGGGTTGTAAGTATTTCTCTTATTTCTTCTTTGCAGGGTTTATTTGTCCCCTCCTGCCCTTCCTATTTCTCATTCAACTCATTTTCATCTCCATTTAGTGTTTCTTTAAAGTATTCCCCCCCATCTCTTCAGTCTTTCTGCGAAGCTTACTGCTAAACTTCCATCTTTTTTCCTACATATTAGCATTTTGTCTCTGTTTATTCCCTTTGTATTTTATAAAAAAAAAACACGTAAATCGGGTAAGTGGTTCTTGAGTGCTAAGCGCAGTAATGGATAGACAGAGAGAGAGACGTTACGTTTTATATATATTATAGATTTTTTTTGATATATATTAAATTAAGAATTAAAGAAAAATCGCGTAAATCGGTTGAGTGGTTCTCGAATGATAAGAACACTAACGGACAGACAGACAGAGAGACATTGCGTTTTATATATATTATGTAGATTATTATTATTATTATTATATAACCTGGTCAGAGAACATATGTATGAATTTAAAAAAAGACACGTAAATCGGATAAGTGGTTCTCGCCTGATAAACGCACTAATGGACAGACAGACAGACAGAAAGACATTGCATTTTATATATATTATAGATATAGATATTCTCTGCTACATAATATTGTTCCAAATTTAATGGTTTAGGCAGTGTACTCCACGGGAACGCGCTAGCGGCAAACCTTTTTCCGACTTCATTCAGTATTATCGTCACTGCTCATTCCCTATGCTACCTATCGTAATAAAATATAGCCTATGACCTGGCCAGGGAACATATGTATGTTTAAAAAAAAAAAATACGTAAATCGGATAAGTGGTTCTCCAGTGATAAGCGCACTAACGGACAGACAGACAGACAGACAGACAGACAGAGAGACGTTGCAGTTTATATATATTATAGATAGCCTGGCCAGAGAACATATGTATGTTTTAAAAAAAAAAAAGCACGTAAATCGGATAAGTGGTTCTCCAGTGATAAGCGTACTTACGGACATACAGACAGACAGGCAGACAGACAGACAGACACACAGACGTTGCATTTTATATATATTATAGATATAGATTATTATTATATTACCTGGCCGAGGAATATATGTATGAATTTTAAAAAAAAAACACGTAAATCGGATAAGTGGTTCTCGCGTGATAAACGCACTAATGGCCAGATAGACAGACAGAAAGACATTACATTTTATATACATTATAGATTATAGATATTCTCTGCTATATAATATTGTTCCATATTTAATGGTTTAGGCTGTGTATTGCAAAGGAACGCACACTAACGGACAGACAGACAGACAGACAGAGAGACGTTGCATTTTATATATATTATAGATTTGTATGGGCCTTGGTGACACAGTGATTTCGATAACGTTTTATGCAAAAAGTGAATCCTGTGAAGAATTCTCTATAGCGTGTTTAATTTCACAGATTTTCTACGATCGAAGTTGCAAAAACTGGGTTTTGCGAATATTTTGTTCAGTTACATTAAAGGTTTAAAATTGAATGAGAGTTTCGACATGAAATTGTAATTGACGGTAGTAAACTCAGTACTAACTAGATATTCATGAGTTCCATACTGCAAGTTTCTATAGTTACTTATTTTTAATTTAAGTAGCCGAGCAACCTTCGGCCGTGCGAATCAACTGTCCGTTTAAAACTAATTAATATGATAAGATTATTCATATCTATTTACTAATATGTTATATTAATTAATTGTTCGGAATCATTTCTTGTTGTTATGTTCCTTGGTTAAAAACATTAAAAGAAATAAATAATATGAACTTGAAAGTTATTTAAATACTATAAGCTAACCGGAACATTGAAATTCATTAAGTAGTATATGTGAAACATGTACAGCATAACAGTTCTTGATATATTCAGCTTCTTATCTTACAAGCGAGCCGTGAGAGAGCACTATTGATGCGAAGAGTTAACGTTCACCACTAAACTTGTAGAAATATGCATTAATGGTTTCTTATTTTGGGATGTTTTATCTCTAATTTGTATACAACGAGGAATGTCTGATCTTATTTTAATTGCATAAAATACATCATGTTGATTGCAATTTCAATTACGAAAAACCACGGCACCAGACAAAGGGATTCGTTTCTTGCGGATACAAGTTCTATTGAGTTAACCCTATAAGACCCCGTAGCTAAGCAAAAAGTAAAAATTTATTCCTGTAAGACCCCGTAGCTAAGTTAAAAGTAAAAATTTATTACACTGTATTATTTATTAGTTTCCCAACTGTCGATCAATCCAGGGAAGCGTGTTTAGTCGTATCCAGTTGGTCGGTCGACCTAGGCGCTGAGTTGTGTTGGCAACTAACATATTTTAATATATGGTTCTTAAATCTTTGATGCGATTATAATTATGTTGCAAAATGCTAAACGTTGGGATCTTCACCGAGACTAGCTAACGAAGTTTGCGAAGTTTGAAATCGAATTAAACATGGCATGTTCTGGTTTTATAATTCATGGACGTCATTTTTGGGTTGTCCATTATCATTTGACTTCCCGTACTGTTAACGTATGATAAAATTGAACGCTACTGGATAACAACGATTTATTAGTAAATAGATGTTCTATCACGGGATTTACAAATTGGCTTTAATTATCTGTATTTCTTACAGAATGACTTAATTAAAATACTAGAAGGTGTGTCTTTAAATGTTATTCAATCAACACCGTTAGTCCATGGCATAAGCTGTCATATTTTAAAAACGTTATTTCGCAACAGATATGCGGAAAGAGACGAATCATTTTCCGGGCCATCTGCAATCCCGGTCATTTTGAGATCTAGAGCCACATGAAAAGATTGAAAATTTAAAGGAATTAGACACATAATCATCTTTTGTTTTGTGAGTCACGCTGTTTATATAACAAAACAGGGGTCATTTTGAAGATTTATTTAGGATCAGATTACCTGCATAATTTTAGGGTGGATTTATGAAAGAGATTTTTGATTTCCTAGGTGAAGAAAATATTGTGTGAAAGAGTCCCATCCAAGATTTTGAATTTAAGGTCACCAGATCAAGAAAAACCCAATTTTCATTTATCTGTCTAACAATTTGGATTTTTTTTTTTATTATTATATTATTTAGCATTTTTTTCCCATTTCAGAGTCCCTAGATCAGGAAAAACATAGTCTCCAATTTCCGCCCATTGCTATCTGGCTATTGACATGATAATTTATAGACAAAATACAACAGTTTAAGATGCGAAGAAACCTATAGTTTTTGATCAACATAGCTGAAAGGAATGGGGGAAAAAGGAGCAGATGGTAGATAGTTTCATTAGTATTATGAGAATGTTTCTTGCTTTGTGACTACGAGGGTTTCGTAATATTATTTATAGTCAAACATGCAAAAGGTTAGAAGCGTGGTGGCGGGGTTTATCGAAATATGGTTTAGGGCTTCTTAGAGCGTGGTGTTATTCCTTTTTTCATTATTTCAAATCTCAACGGGATTTATTACGATTGACCTTACAATTTGTATTTTTAAAGCAAGTACTGGATCGACCTTAATTTTTATGCATTAACTATTGTCCCGAATTGGTAGGTGTCGTTGTTCTTGAAATAGAAATGGTTCGTCAAAGTTCGGCTCTAATGATCATATTTGGATACGTTTGTACCTTGTCTAGGCACGTTTCGATGTTTGGTTTAATTATGGGATCCCTAATTCTTAGTAGATTTGCAAGTTTTTCTTAGGATTCTATACTATATAACCTACAACTTTTGGTAGTTTATTTCTATCATGTGTGTCCAGGAAAAGGAGAGCCTATACAAGATTGACGTATTTTTGGTAGATAGTTTATTGAATGTTGTTGTTCTAGGAGAAAGAGATATTGATGGTCGAAAAATTAAGTATTTATTCTACAACTTTTACTTGCGAGGAATATATATGAATACCTGCAATTTCTCTTTGAGTACTCTATATAGGTTATATGTGCCGAATAATATTCATAGCTAATTTCTTAAAATGCTTGACACTAGGGATATTTCTGACAAACTAACTCAGTTGAAATTTAGATTTCCGTTAGTCTTATAAGTTACGTTCTAAAACTTTTCCTTAAAATAATTCATCAGAGGATCTTTGGACTATGCGAGGAATATATCGGTCGTACTCAGTTTAGATTCCGGAATGTGTTGAGATAAGGACGCACTATTTAGCGTCCAAATTGTGATGCAATGATGTAGATGCATATTCTACGGACATAAAGCGTTTGATAATATGCAACATGGCACATTATTGTTGATACTATAGAGGATTTAGCGAGGGAATCGATATCTGAGAATTATTAGTAACTTATATTAGAACCAAACATCGTCTGTATGCTTTCAGTAAGAACGGTAGGAGGAAATTCTAATTGAGGATCTGGTCAGATAAGGATGCATTTTCTGACCGCTGTTGTTCATTATATACTCTGAATGAATTTTCCTGAAGGCCTTGGAAGACATCAACGAGAGAATTAAAAACAATAGCAGAAACAAACACGTGTTTAGTGATAACCTCGAGAATGTAGTGAATAGAACAGAGGAAACTAGTATGAGGTATAGACTATCCCTAAATATCAAAAAAAGCAAAATATAGTATAATTTTAAAGGATGTCAACCA
>CM032447.1:197748203-197945703 GCA_019049505.1 Pachyrhynchus sulphureomaculatus | reverse complement strand
CTTCTCTCTTGATCACGAGCTGTATGTCCCACGTAATTCCATTTCAGTGCCGCCACGGCCTCTGCTACATCTCTGCATTTTGTCACCCCTCGGATCCAGTCATTTCTCTTTCGGTCTCCCACAGATATTCCCAGCATCTGCCTCTCCATTGGTCTTTGTGTAACTCTAAGCTTGTGCATAGATTTTTTCGTTAGAGTCAATGTCTGAGCCCTATATGTCAAAATCGGCAGAACACATTAATCGAAGATTTTTGACCGTTTTGTTTGGAGGCGCACTCCGTCTCCATTTCAAGATTTTTTTAGCTGTTCTTGCATAATGACGGAACAGACAAACAAAGAAAAAATTTATTATATTGATGATTACTACACACATTGATTAATTACCCAGTCAATTATTTTTGCGAAAAAATATATAATGTACAAACGCAGCCCTAGATTTAATATATACCCATCCAAAAATTAAACGAAAAACTAAGAAACAGATCTCCAGCTGCTGTTTTTGTTCTTGTCGAAAGCAGCAAACTTTTAGTATAGTGCCAGTTGTTTTACGACATTTATTCCACTGTCCACAAAAAAAAACCGAACTTGACAAAATTAGAGGCAAACCGTAGTATTGTACCTTTTGTAGTCGAGCGGGGCAACCTTGTTTAGCGTTGGGACGGCTATTTTATTACACTTTTTCGGTTGGAGGGTTAGTCATAATGATAAAAGTGATAATGTGTTTTAATTCTGGGTCAGAAAATGAATGTGAACAGAGATTTTAGCGTCTGATTATGTGTTAAGCTCATGCAAGTTAAACTCTCCAAAAACTACGCTGAGTGAAGTTAATACTTAAAAGATGTGTGAAGTCAATAAATAAAACCAGAAATCGCCCATAAAAATGTTTGCAGATGCATCTGAGATACCAAAATTATACTAAATACACAAAATTTAACTAAAAACTTTTTTTTGACTTTTTTTTGACTAAATCAATTTATACCTATATATATATATATATATATATATATATATATATATATATATATATATATATATATATATATATATATATACCGGTATATGTAAAGTCAATTAAGCCGTTTTAGATAGCAAAATAAAGTTAAGTATAACATAATTAGAGTAGACGCACATTTGGGACAAAACAACATTTGATAGTCATTCCGGTTTCACGGAAAACGTGATACACTCTTTTTACTTTAAACTCCCTATATATCGGTAATTATTGAAATTCTACGGAAGATTCTAGAAAACTGTCGCGTATTATTCGCTATGCCAAATAACAATAGTGTTTGTGATAACGGCCTATGAAATTCAGCAATTTTTTTAATATAAATCGATTTTTTTGAAATAAACGTTTGACAATAACTTGCAAAAGAGTATCATATCCTGTTACAATTTTGATATATTATTTAATTATTATTTTTAAGAGGAATTTGCAAATTTAGTAGCAGCAGTAAAATCAGTTCTCAAATCCCTTCAGTATCTTCCGATACCGAATCCGCATTGTTCTCAGTTCATCCACGAACTATCTTCTATCTCTTGCTTTCTCTTTTGCAACTCTTTGTCTGTCACCTATCGCCATTTTCCTTTAGGTCTCCGTCTCTTTCTTTTACCGTGTGGATTCCAGTTCAGTACCTATTTCAGGAGTCGATCCTTGCTCATTCCTTGAACATGTTGGTACCACTTAGATTGGTTAGTTTTGATTTTGTTAACTATAGTGTGATTAACTTTCATAATTTTTCAAATCCTTTTATTAAGTACGACATCCCGTTTCGATCTACCAGCTGCTCATTTCCAAAAGTACCATTCCTGTCGCTTGAAGGATCCTTTTGTTTTATTATTCAGCTGCCACACTTCGCTACTGTATCTCAATCTACTTTTAATAATTATATTGTATATTAAGTATGTGTTGCTCTTATTAGCGTCGTCCAGTGTACTTCTTATATGCTCATATCGAGACATTAATTTGTATTTCTCACAACGTTTCATTAGCTATCCCATTTCAAATTCAAGTGTGGTTGCCATCCCCAAATACACATACATTCAGTTTTCAAAATATTAATTTCTATTCCATAATTATTCTTCAATTAACTTCCTCATCATGTACTCCATGTCCGGATACTGCTGTACTATTACTTTATGATCATCAGCAACACAGCGTATATAAGGTACTTTGGTTCAACACTATAGCCATCTGTTGACATTTAAAACTTTCAAATTTGACAAATTTAAATTGCACGAATTCCACATCACATATTTTGTTTCAAATAAAATACTCTGATTCATCATCATCATCATCAGCCGTTCATCCATCGTCGGATGTAGGCCTCCCCCCCGCTTCTCCATTGTTATCTGGCTTGATTTTGTCTCATACAAACATTGCCAACCAAATGCTTAATATGATCTATCTAACGAGTCTGTGGTCTTCTGTGTCTTCACGGTCTCCATTCCACCGATTGTCTGTCATGCAGACCACATGTCCTGCCCAGTTCTATCTTAACCTGCAAACCCGCTCGATTAGGTCTGATACTTTGGATTTTGTTCTTATTTCTCTTCATCTCTTAGTTTTAATCCCAACATTCGCCTCTCCATGGACGTTTGTGCAATCTGCAAGCTTTCTTTTATGCTGTTATTCACTACACACGTTTCTGCACCATATTTCCGAACTGGCAGTATTTGCTGATCGAACACTTTAGCTTTGATGGTGTTAGGTAGATGTGAGTTAAATACTTTTTGCAATTTGCCGAAACTAGACCAAGCTTGCGAAATGCTTCTTTTCATATCTGCTTTTAAATTATTCTTGCCAATTTCAATTTAATGTTCTAGATATACGTACGATGTGACTTTTTCTTTTGTTTGTTGTTCGATTCTCAAATTGGGGGTTAGGCTTTTATTTCACGGACGGTAAATAGTTACTTAGTATATAATTGTGGCTACATGTTACACTATCTCCTGGTAAGATTAGAAATGCGATCCTGCAAAAAGAGAAGATGGAAGGTCAAATAAAAAAGAGACTTCTATAACAAGGTCAGCAGTGTTATTGATCTTCATTTTTTAAAATAACTGCTAAACATCTAATGTGGTATTAATACTCTGGTTTTAATGTTTTCTGTTAATAGCGGCATTAGTATCCTAATTGCTTATATTAAGACTACTAAATCTTATTCTATCAATATGCCAAAATTTCTTGGCTAGTGACACTTTTGGGTGGATGCCTTTTAAATCTCTTCTTCTTCTTCCAGTGCCTATCCGTTACCGAATGTTGACAATCATTCTAGTAATGATAATTTTGTTTGTTGCTGCTCTGAATAATACCGTGGTGGATGTTTGGAACCAGGTTCTTAAGTTCTTTAGCCAGGATATTCGTCTTCTGCCGATGCTTCTTTTGCCTTGAACCTTCGCTTGCAGAATGCATTTCAATAATTTATATTTTATTTCATTCCTCATAATGTGCCCCAGATATTTCAATTTTCTACGTTTCACTGTGCAATCTCTTTTTCCTTATTGAGTCTTTGTAGTACTTGAGTGTTTGATACTTTGTCCATCCATGATATTTTGAGGATTCTTCTATAAGTCCACACCTCGAATGCTTCTAGTTTTTTTGTTGTCGCCTCAGTCAGCGTCCAAGATTCCACTCCGTATAACAAGATGGAGAATATGTAGCATCGGAGGAGTCTGAGTTTAAGTTTTAAACTTAAATTATGTGTTTTGAATAATTTAGACATTTGAATGAATGCTGTTCTTGCTTTTTCAATTCTTGATTTTATTTCTTGAGAATGATCCCATTGTTCGTTTAGTACTGTACCGAGATATGTGTATGTTGACACTCGTTCCACCACTTTTCCGTTGATAGTAAAACTGTACTCTACCAATTCTTTTCCTTTCTAATTATAACGACCTTTGTTTTTTTGATGTTAACCTCCAGGCCATATTTTTAGTGTTCCGTACGGAACACTTATAAGATCACTTCGGTGTCTGTCTGTCTGTCTGTCTGTCACACCGATTTTCTCCGAAACTATTTGACATAGAAAGGTGAAATTTGGTAATAATATAGGAATTGATGGCCTCATCAGAGCCATGTAGTTTTGAGAATTAAATTTTGACTTAAGGGGTTAGTTTTGGGGGGTGAAGTCGGAAGTGAAAAAAAATTTTTTTTTACTAGGTCATCGAGTGTGGTGTCAGATGAAAGCTTGTGAAAACACGAGTAAAAAATATATATATGTATAATATTATAGTTACGCGCACTTTTCTTTGCATTATTTTTAAAAAATTCGCGAAAAAATCGCTGTCCCGGGCCTTATCTCGAAAAGTACTTATCAAAAAAAATTTCGAAAAAATTCTGGAATATTCTCCACGGGGTGTAGATTGAACGAAAATTGTCACGAGTGCATTACCTTTAATAATTTATATGGTACATAAAAAAACAAAAATTTCAAGGTCATCAGATTTCAGTATAGATTGGAAACAACCTTTGTTGAAAACTCATTTAGGGTGTGTTTTGTGAAGTCACTGATCATTTTATACCACCGTAATATAAATTTTGACTTAAGGGGTTCGTTTTGAGGGGTGAAATCGGAAGTGAAAAAAATTTTTTTTTACTAGGTCATCGAGTGTGGTGTCAAATGAAAGCTTGTGAAAACACGAGTAAAATATATATATATATATATATATATATATATATATATATATATATATATATATATAAATGTAATACTTGCGCACACTTTTTCTTCGTATTTACTTTTAAAAAATCGCTGTCCCCTACCTTATCTCGAAAAGTACTGATCGAAAAATTTTGAAAAAATTCTGGAATATTCTCCACGGGATATAGATTGCACGAACATTATCACGAGTGCATTACCTTTAATAATTTATTTGGTATTTAAAAAAAAAACAAAATTTCAAGGTCACCAGTTTTCAGTAAAGATTGGAAAAAAACTTTGTTGAAAACTCATTTGGGGTGTATTTTGTGAAGTCACTGATCATTTTATACCACCCTAACAAAAATTTTTATTTTAAAAACAATCAAAACGTACGGAACACTAATTGTGCAAGTTCAACTTGCACTTGACCGGTTTTTTACTAATGTTAACTACTCTGTTCATTAAAAGCTGTAGTCCTTGTGCAGTGTCGGTAAAAATAACGGTGTCATCGGCATATCTAAAGTTATTTATTCGTTCGCCATTTAATAGCATTCCTGCTTCAGTATTTTCTAGGGCTTCTTGGAAGATTGCCTCTGAGTGCATATTGATTATGAGAGGTGACTGTATACAACCTTGCCGTACTCCTCTTAAGATTTTTATTTCTTCTGTTTTATCCTGGTTGATTTTAACAGAAGCTGATTGATTCCAGTATAGGTTTTTAATTATGCGTAAGTCTTTGCCGTCAACTCCATTATCTTGCAGAATTTCTAACATTTTGTTGTGTTGAACTTTATCAAATGCCTTTTGATAATCGACGAAACAGGCGTATATATTAGCATTCATGTCTCTGCAACGTTGGAAGAGCACTTGTACACTAAATAAGGCATCTCTTGTTCCAAGACCCTTCATAAAACCAAACTGTGTTGGTGATATTTGTTCTTCACAGAGTTTGTACAACCTCCGATGCATGATTTTTAAAAATAGTTTTAGCAAGTGGCTCATGAGACTTCTATTCTATAATTACTGAATTTTCTGGCCCCCTGTTTTTTTTTTGGCAGAACTGTAAACTCTGATCTCAACCATTTTTTGGGTATTTTTCCACTGTTGTATATTTCATTGAAAATGATAGTTAGTTCTTTCTTGAAATCTTCATCAAAAAGTTTGATGATCTCTGACTGCACCTCGTCTGGGCCAACGGCTTTTCCATCCTTGAGTGATAGTATTGCTGCATCAACTTCATCCAAAAGGATGTCCGGTCCTGTTATTTCGTTCGTTATTTGTTATTTTGCTCTTATGTCTGAAAACAATTCTTTCACATAGTTTTCCCATGTTAATTTTATTTGTTCTATGTCTCCTTGATCGTTTTCCTATTGATTTGTTCTTGAATTTTCCTGCTATTTTCTTGACCTTCTTATATACACCAAATGTGTCATGCTTTGATTGTGATATTTCCATTTCTATGCATTTGTCTTTGAGTTCCTTTTCTTTTGCTTCTCTAATTCTCTTTCTAATCAGGTTGTTGATGGACCTATATTGTCATGTCATATGTCATTATTTATTCTGTTCTTTCTTCTTTCTTCCATTAATCTCAGGATTTCATCCGTCATCCAGGATTTTCTCTTGATTACATTTGTTGTTAGTATCTCTTTCTTTACTCTTTTCGTGACCTTAACAATTTTACTAATTTTTTCTTCAACTTCTGATCTGTTCTTTATATCACTCAAAGCGTTACTTAGCATGTCCATGATTTGATTTCTTACTTCTGGTTCTTTGATTTTTCTTCCATCATAAATAGTTATGTTTTGTTTTATTTTCAGTTTCTTCCATTGTACCCTAAATTCAGCCATTAACAAATTGTGATCAGTCTATATTCGCTCCCGGATATGTTTTGGCCACTTTACAGCTGTTTCTATATCTTTGGTTTACCATTATGTAGTCGATTTGATTTCGTATGATTGAATCATCTTTTCCATCTTTTGGGGTTTTCCAGGTATACAATCTGCGCGGAGGTAGCTCGAAGAATGTATTCATTTTAACCAAATCGTTTTCTCCTGCGAAAGTACAAAGTTTTTCTCCACACGCATTCCTTTCTCCAAGGCCATGTAGTCCAATATGGTTTCCTGATCTTCTCTTCCTACCTTTGCATTAAAATCACCCATTATTATAACTAGTTCTTTTTTCGGGTTTTTTTGATAAGGGTACTCAATTCAGTGTAAAAATTATTTATATTTTCTTCCTCATGTTCACTCGTGGGTGCATACACCTGTATGATGTTTACATTTGCTGGAATTGCTTTTAGTTGGATCAGCATTATTCTTTCATTAACCAGCACAAAGTTTGAGACATTTTGTGCAACTGATTTGTGCAGTATGATTCCCACTCCATACTCGTATTTGACGGGATATCCTGAGGAGTATACTCTATGCTCTTCAATATCGCAGTAATTTGAATTTGGCCATCTCATTTCGCTTATTCCCAAAATTTTGATTTTCAGTTTTTTTGATGGCGTTTTGTATTTTTCCTGTTTGGGCCATGGTTTTCACGTTTCAGGTACCCAGTTTTGTACGTTGTTGGCAGAATTTTTGTGACTTCACATCATTATTGTCCATACTTGCTCCCCCCCCCCCCGGAGATCCGATCGGGGTGCTTATCCGGAATTATTATTTAGTTTGAACATTGCCATGTGAATGAATACTAGGGTTACTTTGGAAGCCTTTAATGCAGTGGTTACCCATAATGCCTTCTGCATCCCAATGCCGTCGACTGACTGTCTCAGTTCATCCGCCTTTGGGGCAGATTTCTCTACCCTAGGACAATGAGTTGCCCTAACCTCTTGTCAATTCTTCCACCCGAAGCTGTTGATTGACAAGAGGGGGATTACTTATTGCCGGTAATCATTCAGTCGACAGAGCCTCATCTGTTATCTAGCAGGGTATACCACGTGCAGGTGAGGTTGTCATTTGGGTCGACTTTCCTTCTTTGTGTCGTCACCCCTTACACCCCAAAATATCTTCTACTGACACTTTATTTTATGATTTGCCCCTTCAGCTAGGCTAGCTGATAAATTTTGATAGGGAGAAAAATATGCTTGTCCTAGTTTGGAGTTTTATAGATAGCATGCCCCGGTAGTCCAAAGCATTGGATGCTTATACTATTGATGCAAGAGCAGAGAGCACGATTTTTGTCCCCTAAAGCCGATACTCTTCCTTTCAACAAAACTATTTATTATTAAAGTATCAAAATTCCTTTCTCAGGTAATCAGTTCTGTATGTCCGATATCGTAAAAATTGATTTTGACGTAAGTTACATGATAATTGTAGGCAGGAAATTTGAATAAACTGATATAGAATGATGAAAAGTCGGGTTAATTGGCAGGATATCAAAAAAAGTTAAGAAGTAAAGAGTGTTTAGAATTTCGCTTAATTCCCACTTAAGAAGTTTTGAGCATTTGCATAAAAAAATTAAAATCTCTATTTTTTTGAACATCTCTGTATCTAGCTGTACACTCTCAATTTTTTTTTTATATAATTAGTTTAATGGAGGTAAATTTCTTTTGCTTTGAACTGATATAAATGATGAAAAGTCGGGTTAATTGGCAGGATATCAAAAAAAAAAGTTAAGAAGTAAAGAGTGTTTAGAATTTCGCTTAATTCCTACTTAAGAAGTTTTGAGCATTTGCATAAAAAAATTAAAATCTCTATTTTTTTGAACATCTCTGTATCTAGCTGTACACTCTCAATTTTTTTTATATAATTAGTTTAATGGAGGTAAATTTCTTTTGCTTTGATCATAATAAGAAATATTCTTTAGTTTTTTGACAACCAGGAGAAATAATTAAAAAAACCGGTCAAGTGCAAGTTGAACTTGCACAATTAGTGTTCCGTATGTTGATAGCTTTTAAAATAAAAAAAATTGTTATGGTGGTATAAAATTATCAGTGACTTCACAAAACACATCCCAAAGGAGTTCTCAACAAAGTTTGTTTCCAATCTTTACTGAATACTGATGACCTTGAAATTTTTGTTTTTTCTATATAACAAATAAATTATTAAAGGTAATGCACTCGTGATAATTTTCGTTCAATCTACACCCCGTGGTGAATAATCCAGAATTTTTTTAAAATTTTTTGATCAGTACTTTTCGAAATAAAGTGGGGAACAGCGATTTTTCGCGATTTTTTAAAAATTAATACAAAGAAAAGTGAACCCAAGTATTACATTATATATATATTTTTTTATTCGTGTTTTTACAAGCTTTCATTTGACACCACACTCGATGACCTAGTAAAAAAAAATTTTTTTTCACTTCCGATTTCACGCCCCTTAGGTCAAAATTTAACTTTCAAAACAACACGGCTCTGATGAGGCCATCAATTTCTATATTATTACCAAATTTCAACTTTCTATGACAAATAGTTTCGGAGAAAATCGGGTGTGACAGACAGACAGACACCGAAGTCATCTTATAAGTGTTCCGTACGGAACACTAAAAATCAGTTTACGCTTGAATGCCAGCTGTTGCAATGATTTGTTTCTAACTGCTTTTTCGGAGTTTGACAACAAAAAAATATCCTCAAGTGTTTTAAAATGCCTCAGTTAATTATCCCTTGTTACATTTTACATACACCTTGAATTTTCAAAAATTATATTTTTTTACGGATTTTTATTCTCTATGCTTCTAAGAGTTATTCAAAAATAAAAAAAATTAAGAAAATTCCATTGCATTACAAAGTTATAGCATTAAATGTGACCTGGCCTTGAATTGGGACCACTACCCGTCTGTAATATTACTCAGTCAATTTTTAATATTTTTTAAACTTTTTTATTTTTA
The DNA here is from genome assembly GCA_019049505.1 of Pachyrhynchus sulphureomaculatus. Taxonomy (NCBI): domain Eukaryota; kingdom Metazoa; phylum Arthropoda; class Insecta; order Coleoptera; family Curculionidae; genus Pachyrhynchus; species Pachyrhynchus sulphureomaculatus. The sequence continues at coordinate 197,936,231 of CM032447.1, read as the reverse complement.
AATCTTAATAATTACTTTTTCTACAAACTGTCAAGAGGTTTTTTTTTTTTATAATTATTCTAATAGATAATTTTTTATAAATAATTAAACAAACATTTTTTATTCGAAATTGCATTGAAACACCGTAAATTTTTTTTTTCGAAAAAAAAAACTCCAGCGACAATTTTTAACTATTACATTATTTCACCAGATTAATTTTTATTTTTGCATATTGGATTATTTTTTGTGAAGTTATCCTGCAGACAAGGAGGTGCCATAGTTTTCATCAGTGGTCTTTTCAACCCGATAAAAAATAATATTAACAGTTAAAACATATTTAAAAAAAAAATCTTATAATTTAAAGTACAATAAAAATATATAATCGGCATTCTTTTGTATTATTCACTTAATAACCCTCAATTTCTTTTTTTTTTAATATACATACTTACACAACAATGTAAATTAAAATTCACACTCATTTTTTTTTTGTTTTCCTGGGAGGAAATTCACATTTTTTGCATATTATTTAGATCAACACCATATAAAAAAAACCGGTCAAGTGCAAGTTGAACTTGCACAATTAGTGTTCCGTACGTTGATTGTTTTTAAAATAAAAAATTTTTGTTAGGGTAGTATAAAATGATCAGTGACTTCACAAAACACACCCCAAATGAGTTTTCAACAAAGTTTGTTTCCAATCTTTACTGAAATCTGATGACCTTGAAATTTTTGTTTTTTTTTTATATACCATATAAATTATTAAAGGTAATGCACTCGTGATAATTTTCGTTCAATCTACACCCCGTGGAGAATTATCCAGAATTTTTTCGAAATTTTTTGATAAGTACTTTTCAAGATAAGGCCCGGGACAGCGATTTTTTGCGAATTTTTAAAAATAATACAAAGAAAAGTGCGCGCAAGTATAATATTATATATATATTTTTTACTCGTGTTTTCACAAGCTTTCATTTGACACCACACTCGATGACCTAGTAAAAAAAAATTTTTTTTCACTTCCGACTTCACCCCCCAAAACTAACCCCTTAAGTCAACATTTAATTCTCAAAACTACATGGCTCTGATTAGGCCATCAATTCCTATATTATTACCAAATTTCACTTTTCTATGTCAAATAGTTTCGGAGAAAATCGGGTGTGACAGACAGACAGACAGACAGACAGACAGACAGACAGACAGACAGACAGACAGACAGACAGACAGACAGACAGACAGACAGACAGACAGACAGACAGACAGACAGACAGACAGACAGACAGACAGACAGACAGACAGACAGACAGACAGACAGACAGACAGACAGACAGACAGACAGACAGACAGACAGACAGACAGACAGACAGACAGACAGACAGACAGACAGACAGACAGACAGACAGACAGACAGACAGACAGACAGACAGACAGACAGACAGACAGACAGACAGACAGACAGACAGACAGACAGACAGACAGACAGACAGACAGACAGACAGACAGACAGACAGACAGACAGACAGACAGACAGACAGACAGACAGACAGACAGACAGACAGACAGACAGACAGACAGACAGACAGACAGACAGACAGACAGACAGACAGACAGACAGACAGACAGACAGACAGACAGACAGACAGACAGACAGACAGACAGACAGACAGACAGACAGACAGACAGACAGACAGACAGACAGACAGACAGACAGACAGACAGACAGACAGACAGACAGACAGACAGACAGACAGACAGACAGACAGACAGACAGACAGACAGACAGACAGACAGACAGACAGACAGACAGACAGACAGACAGACAGACAGACAGACAGACAGACAGACAGACAGACAGACAGACAGACAGACAGACAGACAGACAGACAGACAGACAGACAGACAGACAGACAGACAGACAGACAGACAGACAGACAGACAGACAGACAGACAGACAGACAGACAGACAGACAGACAGACAGACAGACAGACAGACAGACAGACAGACAGACAGACAGACAGACAGACAGACAGACAGACAGACAGACAGACAGACAGACAGACAGACAGACAGACAGACAGACAGACAGACAGACAGACAGACAGACAGACAGACAGACAGACAGACAGACAGACAGACAGACAGAGACAGACAGACAGACAGACAGACAGACAGACAGACAGACAGACAGACAGACAGACAGACAGACAGACAGACAGACAGACAGACAGACAGACAGACAGACAGACAGACAGACAGACAGACAGACAGACAGACAGACAGACAGACAGACAGACAGACAGACAGACAGACAGACAGACAGACAGACAGACAGACAGACAGACAGACAGACAGACAGACAGACAGACAGACAGACAGACAGACAGACAGACAGACAGACAGACAGACAGACAGACAGACAGACAGACAGACAGACAGACAGACAGACAGACAGACAGACAGACAGACAGACAGACAGACAGACAGACAGACAGACAGACAGACAGACAGACAGACAGACAGACAGACAGACAGACAGACAGACAGACAGACAGACAGACAGACAGACAGACAGACAGACAGACAGACAGACAGACAGACAGACAGACAGACAGACAGACAGACAGACAGACAGACAGACAGACAGACAGACAGACAGACAGACAGACAGACAGACAGACAGACAGACAGACAGACAGACAGACAGACAGACAGACAGACAGACAGACAGACAGACAGACAGACAGACAGACAGACAGACAGACAGACAGACAGACAGACAGACAGACAGACAGACAGACAGACAGACAGACAGACAGACAGACAGACAGACAGACAGACAGACAGACAGACAGACAGACAGACAGACAGACAGACAGACAGACAGACAGACAGACAGACAGACAGACAGACAGACAGACAGACAGACAGACAGACAGACAGACAGACAGACAGACAGACAGACAGACAGACAGACAGACAGACAGACAGACAGACAGACAGACAGACAGACAGACAGACAGACAGACAGACAGACAGACAGACAGACAGACAGACAGACAGACAGACAGACAGACAGACAGACAGACAGACAGACAGACAGACAGACAGACAGACAGACAGACAGACAGACAGACAGACAGACAGACAGACAGACAGACAGACAGACAGACAGACAGACAGACAGACAGACAGACAGACAGACAGACAGACAGACAGACAGACAGACAGACAGACAGACAGACAGACAGACAGACAGACAGACAGACAGACAGACAGACAGACAGACAGACAGACAGACAGACAGACAGACAGACAGACAGACAGACAGACAGACAGACAGACAGACAGACAGACAGACAGACAGACAGACAGACAGACAGACAGACAGACAGACAGACAGACAGACAGACAGACAGACAGACAGACAGACAGACAGACAGACAGACAGACAGACAGACAGACAGACAGACAGACAGACAGACAGACAGACAGACAGACAGACAGACAGACAGACAGACAGACAGACAGACAGACAGACAGACAGACAGACAGACAGACAGACAGACAGACAGACAGACAGACAGACAGACAGACAGACAGACAGACAGACAGACAGACAGACAGACAGACAGACAGACAGACAGACAGACAGACAGACAGACAGACAGACAGACAGACAGACAGACAGACAGACAGACAGACAGACAGACAGACAGACAGACAGACAGACAGACAGACAGACAGACAGACAGACAGACAGACAGACAGACAGACAGACAGACAGACAGACAGACAGACAGACAGACAGACAGACAGACAGACAGACAGACAGACAGACAGACAGACAGACAGACAGACAGACAGACAGACAGACAGACAGACAGACAGACAGACAGACAGACAGACAGACAGACAGACAGACAGACAGACAGACAGACAGACAGACAGACAGACAGACAGACAGACAGACAGACAGACAGACAGACAGACAGACAGACAGACAGACAGACAGACAGACAGACAGACAGACAGACAGACAGACAGACAGACAGACAGACAGACAGACAGACAGACAGACAGACAGACAGACAGACAGACAGACAGACAGACAGACAGACAGACAGACAGACAGACAGACAGACAGACAGACAGACAGACAGACAGACAGACAGACAGACAGACAGACAGACAGACAGACAGACAGACAGACAGACAGACAGACAGACAGACAGACAGACAGACAGACAGACAGACAGACAGACAGACAGACAGACAGACAGACAGACAGACAGACAGACAGACAGACAGACAGACAGACAGACAGACAGACAGACAGACAGACAGACAGACAGACAGACAGACAGACAGACAGACAGACAGACAGACAGACAGACAGACAGACAGACAGACAGACAGACAGACAGACAGACAGACAGACAGACAGACAGACAGACAGACAGACAGACAGACAGACAGACAGACAGACAGACAGACAGACAGACAGACAGACAGACAGACAGACAGACAGACAGACAGACAGACAGACAGACAGACAGACAGACAGACAGACAGACAGACAGACAGACAGACAGACAGACAGACAGACAGACAGACAGACAGACAGACAGACAGACAGACAGACAGACAGACAGACAGACAGACAGACAGACAGACAGACAGACAGACAGACAGACAGACAGAGACAGACAGACAGACAGACAGACAGACAGACAGACAGACAGACAGACAGACAGACAGACAGACAGACAGACAGACAGACAGACAGACAGACAGACAGACAGACAGACAGACAGACAGACAGACAGACAGACAGACAGACAGACAGACAGACAGACAGACAGACAGACAGACAGACAGACAGACAGACAGACAGACAGACAGACAGACAGACAGACAGACAGACAGACAGACAGACAGACAGACAGACAGACAGACAGACAGACAGACAGACAGACAGACAGACAGACAGACAGACAGACAGACAGACAGACAGACAGACAGACAGACAGACAGACAGACAGACAGACAGACAGACAGACAGACAGACAGACAGACAGACAGACAGACAGACAGACAGACAGACAGACAGACAGACAGACAGACACCGAAGTGATCTTATAAGTGTTCCGTACGGAACACTAAAAACAAGTATTAAAACCACAAGCGTATCAGAAATTACAGGTGGCTTGAGAAATATAAAACAACAGATTAACGAGGTAGGCGTTGAACTTAAAAGAAAATATTACTAAAAGAAATCTGTGTTTTTTATTGTATTATAATTGTATTTTGTGTGTTTTATTAACTATTTCTATTTAACTGTTAAAAGTATTGTGTTTAAAATGCTCCCACCATTACCTCTAGCAGAAAAAAAAAAGAGAAGAAGAAATTTGTTGTGATAAATATAACATTGCTCGAGAGGCAGCGTTTCACTGAAAGGCACCTTGATAAAACTCATTATTCTTACGCGCTTGTTGAAAAAATGTAAAGAGACTGGTGGTATAGAAAATCAATGCAAGTTTTCTCATGAAAAAATAGTGACTAATGATGAAAATAGTTTGAATTTACAACTGACAGTTTCACAAACATCGTAAGTGTTAGTTGCTCATATTTTAAAGATAACAAATGTTGAAGAACGATCATGCAAAGAATATCAAAAAGAAATAAATATTTTCAAACCGAAATTTGAGTAAGTGTTAATAGACCGTGATTATGATGACTGTTTTGACTTCTGGGTATGGTTTGAGGGCATGGTCGCGGAATACTTTAATTTCCCAAGAAAAATATTATTTTCAGAGGAAGCAACATTGTAGGCCACTGAAAACCCAGAATTTATTGTTAATAGTAAAGACCAGTATCGTTTTGAAGTGAATATGTAGTGTCGAATTTTAGATACGAAAATTATAGGACCCTTTTTCCCAAGGGATTATTTTAAGGCTGCTTGATACAAGGGTTGTATGACAAGTACTTGGCCTCGGCCAGAGATGGCGCTACTACTATTTAAACAATTATATATTTCGTAAACATAATATATCACACGAATCTTGTCAACTTTTCAAGTCGATGGTGATTTAGTTTATGAGTGGCAGCCATTTAAATAAAACAACTTTTTTTATCTTTGAAAAAGAAAACGAATGATGAGACCAAAGCGGGAGGCAAAGTTTATGGGGACTCTGTACCTTCGTTATCGACCATAAAATATTGGACAGCTGAATTCAAACGCGTCTCGTACAAGCGTTTTTGATGAAGAACGTCTAGGTTGTCCAAATGAGATCACCATATCAGAAATCCTTGAAACAATGCATGATATAGTGATAAATGATCGGAGAATGACTGTGCGCGACATTGCTGAGATTGTGGGCATCTCAATTAAATGGGTGCAGAATATTTTAATAGCTCATTTGGATATCAGAAAGCTTCCCGTTAGATAGGTGTCGCGATTGCTCATAACTGACAATAACCACCCATGTGTCAACTTCAAAAGAATGTTAAAGCGCAATTGGAATGAGTTTTGATGTCGATTCATAACTGTTGACAAAACATGGATTCATCACAGCACACCAGAGACCAAAAAACTGTCCGAACAGGGTGTTGTCCATGGCGAACACATGGCCACAGTATTTTGGGATGCACGCCGGATAATCCACATCGACTACCTTGAAAAGGGCAGAACGATTAATGGAGAGTACTATGTCAACTTATTGGATCGTTTTCAACCATGCTGTGAAAGAAAAAACGTCCGCATTTAAGGAAGAAAATAATTCTTTTTATCAAGACAGTGCACGCGTGCACACTAATGTTATTGCCATGGAAGAATTCCATCAGTTATGACACGAATTGTTTCTACATCCACTGCATTTCCGAATGAGAAAAAAATGGCTCGGAGGAAAAAAATTTAGCTCAGACAATGAGGTGATTCCTAAAACAAACGCCTATTTTGAAGGATTGGGAAATCGTATTTATTAGATAGGATGCAAAAAATAGAAAAACCACCCATGTGTCAACTTCAAAAGAATGTTAAAGCGCAATTGGAATGAGTTTTGATGTCGATTCATAACTGTTGACAAAACATGGATTCATCACAGCACACCAGAGACCAAAAAACTGTCCAAACAGGGTGTTGTCCATGGCGAACACATGGCCACAGTATTTTGGGATGCACGCCGGATAATCCACATCGACTACCTTGAAAAGGGCAGAACGATTAATGGAGAGTACTATGTCAACTTATTGGATCGTTTCAACCATGCTGTGAAAGAAAAACGTCCGCATTTAAGGAAGAAAATAATTCTTTTTATCAAGACAGTGCACGCGTGCACACTAATGTTATTGCCATGGAAGAATTCCATCAGTTATGACACGAATTGTTTCTACATCCACTGCATTTCCGAATGAGAAAAAAAATGGCTCGGAGGAAAAAAATTTAGCTCACACAATGAGGTGATTCCTAAAACAAACGCCTATTTTGAAGGATTGGGAAATCGTATTTATTAGATAGGATGCAAAAAATAGAAAAACTTTAGACTTTGTGTATCAAGCTAAAAGGAGGCTATGTTGAAAAATAAAATAAATTTTACACATAAAAATGTTTCTTTCTTGTTAAGGCCAGGTATTTAACATACAACCATGGTACTTATTTTTATTACAGACATATTTGTCAAAGTTTCTAGATAATTTTCCTTTAATGGAAACAGGCATTATTCAGCAGGTTTGTCGCTAGTCCGCCATTAATGTAAGGAAGTGGTTACCCGAGGAGTTTGGTAACCAATGGATCGGCCAACTCAATTCCTGTTCTGCCTGATATTCGGACTTTTCACCCTTAAATTTTTTTTGTGAGGTTACTTAAAAAATGCCGCTTATGAAAACGGCCTGTCAGAAATTATGAACATTTGGAATAAATTGTGAGAAACTGCAAATCTGCACTCTCTAAATACCTAGAAATGTTTCAAGAGAAATGCGATCTAGAATACTATTATGTTTGAAGCGAAAGGTCGCACTTAATGAGTTTTAATAACCGTTTGACAGTTATCAAAAAAACAAAAAAAAGTTTTTGGTTAGATAAAAACATATTTAAAAACATGTAATTTTATTTTTTTTAATGCAGATGCTCAAAATTTTGCTGGTAGGATTTAAATTAAGTTCTAAATACATTTTCCGATATTCTGTCAATTAACCTGAGTTTTCATGAAAAAAAATTACAGATGTTACGATCTCTGCCTGTCATATTTTATATATATATATATATATATATATATATATATATATATATATATATATATATATATATATATATATATATATATATATATATATCCATAAAGGATGTCCCCAAAAAAACGAACGTATTTCGTTCAAGGGCTGATAGGACAGCTACTAACCGACCAGAATATATAAATATGTGAAAATCGTTAGATTTCAAGATATTGACACTTATATGAATTTCGTGAAAATCTACATTTAAGATCAGTTTATCGAGTGCTTGAACTACAAATTTCCGTATTCTAAGATTCTAATTATTGTTACGTAATCTTGAATAACCCTGCTATCGATCACAGTTCAAAGAAAACTAATTATGCTAAGCCTGTGAGAAATAAAAACATTTTTGGAAGTATCATAAGTAAAAATATTTTAGTTAGCAAACTTTGACCTCGAAATCTAACTATTTTTCACTAAGGTAATATTTACATATTCTGGTGACTTATGAGCTGGCCTATCAGCCCTCGAAGGGAATGCGTTGGTTTTTGAGACACCCTGTATATATTAATACGACCGTACATTATACAGTAATGTGGTCTACATCAGTAGAGGCTAGACTAGACTAGCTTGTTAATTAAATTCTTAATTTCTGTCATTTTAAAATTTATTTGATAACACCGTTCGTGCGGAATAATACACCCATTATAATTTATGTTACAGGATGTTATGTTCCAGTGTATAATCTTGAAGATACAGTATTCTAACAAAAAGTAGAAAATTGTTTAATAAATTAAGTCAAGATGGATCTAGGAAGGAACACGTGCGGATTAAATTAATAAACACAAATATTTTAAAACATATTTACTAGTGAATAATGATCCGATGTTTATTTATAATGCAAATACCTACACTTCATCCGGTCTTTGGATTTCCTTTAAATGGCATTTATATGTATAATCCAGGTGTTTGGTTTAAATTCTTTATACATATTTATATCTAATATAATTATTTTTTATAAAAACTTACCGTAACAATTTCCAGCAAGCTGGCCCCGCCTGCCTGATAAAAGCCTGGGTTAATAGTCCGTACGGAATACTTTTAATGGTCTAATAGTAGGCTTATGTTCCAATAGAAAGAAAAAATTCTTGTAGGAACACTTATAAGATCACTTCGGTGTCTGTCCGTCTGTCTGCCTGTCACACAAGATTTTCTCCGAAACTATTTGATATAGAAAGTTGAAATTTGGCAGTAATATAGGAATTGATGGCTTCATTAGAGTCATGTAGTTGTGAAAGTTAAATTTTGACTTAAGGGGTTAGTTTTGGGAGTGAAAGTTCAAAAATATATATAATGTAATACTTGCGCATACTTTATTTTGTACAATTTTTAGAAAATTGTGAAAAATCGCTGTCCCCTCCTCTTATCTCGAAAAGTACTAATCCAAAAATTTTGAAAAAATTCTGGAATATTCTCCATAGGGGAACGAATGTTATCACGAGTGCATTAATTTTAATAATTTATCTGGTACATAAAAAAAAACAAAAATTTCAAGTTCATCAGTTTTCAGTAAAGATCGGAAAAAATTTGGTTGAAAACTCATATGAGGTGTATTTTGTGAAGTCATTGATCATTTTATACCCCCGAAACAAAAAATTTTATTTTAAAAGCAATCAACTTACGGAACACTAATTGTGCAAGTCCGACTTGCACTGTAATCTTCCTCATTAACTACACTTTATCTCTCTCGCGTGGACTTGATTCACCTTTATTGTCACTGCTTATTCGTTATGTTTATATTATTATGTAGCTCGAGGGGCTTTAGAGGCCCACGGCTTGGTTGCATACTTGTCTTCACTTATTTTTGTCTCCTGTGAGCTTTTCCCAGTGCGGGATTCCCATCAACTCCAGATCTTGATTTACTGCCTGAATCCATGTAGATAGAGGTCTACCCTTGCCTCTTTTTCCAACCACTCCTCTTATTAAGGCTTGCTTTGCCTGTCTTTCTTCCTTCATCCTTGCCACGTGTTCCCACCATCTTAATCGCTGGCTTCTTATGATTTGGCTTATAAGAGGTTTCGTATATAGGCATTTTAATTCGTAGTTTGTTCTTCTCCACAGTTACTCTTCTTTCCTGCCTTCATAGATTCTTCTCAAAGCTTTCCTTTCCCACACCTCCAACGTCTCCTTTTCTCTTGCATTCAGTTTCCACGTTTCGCATCCATATATCACCGTGGGTCTGACAACTGTCGCATATATGTTTTCTTTTGCTTTTCTTGATATATTTTTTCAATATTGGATTCATTGCCCCCAAACATATCTGCCCTTTCGCTAGTCTTTCTTGTATCTCCGTCCTGTCGTGTCCACTCTCTGTTATTGTTACTTCCAAATAATTAAATTTGTCTACTTTTTTAAACATATATCTTTTCCCTAAGTTGTTTATTATATCTAAACTTTTGTTGTTTTTATTATCCTTCTTCTTTTTAATTTCCATGTAATTTGTTTTTTCCTCATTTCTCTTTAGTCCTCTCATCCTTCCCCATTCTTCTATCCTACTTATGGCTTTTTTGAGGTTCTCTTTTGCTCTTGCAATCACTGCTACATCATCCGCATAGGCCAAGCATTGGCAGGTTGGTTGGTATATCGTTCCATTTGTTTTTATTTCTGACTCCAGGATAATCTTCTCTAGTACCAAATTAAATAGACATGTGGACACGGGATCCCCTGTCTTAATCCTCTCTTCACCTTAAACTTGTCTGATACTTTGCCCTCAACCAACACTTTATTTTCTGTGTCATTCAGGGTCATTATCATCATGCGAATCAATTTACTTGGAATGTTTAGTTCTTCCATTATCTTGTAGAGTCTTTCTCTATTTACAGAGTCATATGCTTCTCTGAAATCCACAAAAACCAAGTGTAGTGCAAAATTTTGTTCTAAGGTATTATCTTGGATTTGCTAAATCGAAAATATCTGGTCTGTAACCGAACTATTTTTCCTCAATCCACACTGGTACTCTCCCAGAATAGACTTGGCTTTTTCTTCTAGTCTGTTTTTCATAGTCATCACTATTATCTTGTACACGACATCCAGTAAGGCTATAGGTATATAATTAGCACATATAGTTTTTTCTCCTTTTTTGTATATTGGACAAATGAGCGACTCTCTCCAGCTCACTGGCATCTTTTCTGTTTCCCATATTTCTTGCACCAACCGGCATATTTTATTTTCCAGATCTACTCCTCCAGCTTTTATCATTTCGACTGTTATACTATTTCCACCCGGAGCCTTATTTTTTTTTTGGGTTCTAAGTATTTCTCTTATTTTTCCTTTGCAGGGTTTGTTTGTCCCCTCCTGCCCTTCAATTTTGCTTTCTATTTCTCATTCAACTCCTCATTTTTATCTCCATTTAATATTTCTTTAAAGTATTCCGCCCATCTATTCAGCCTTTCTGCGAAGCTTACTGCTAAACTTCCATCTTTTTTCTTACATATTAGCATTTTATCTCTGTTTATTCCCTTTGTATTTTATAAAAAAAAAAACATGTAAATCGGATAACTGGTTTTTTGAGTGCTAAGCGCACTAATGGCCAGACAGATAGACAGAGAGACATCACATCTTATATATTATAGAGTTTTTTTTTATATATTAAATTAAGAATTGAAAAAAAAAACACGTAAATCGGATGAGTGGTTCTCGAATGATAAACTAACGGACAGACAGACAGAGAGACGTTCCATTTTATATATATTATAGAAGATTATAGATAACCTGGCCAGAGAACAAATGTATGAATTTAAAAAAAAAACTGGTAAATCGGATAAGTGGTTCTCGACGGATAAGCGCGCTAACGGACAGACAGACAGACAGAGAGACGTTGCAGTTTATATATGTTACAGATATTCTTTGCTACATGATATTGTTCCATATTTAATGGTTTAGGCAGTGTATTGCAAGAGACCACGCTAGCGGTAAACTTTTTCCGACTTGATTCACCATTATCGTCACTGCTTATTCCTTATGTTATCTAACGTAATAAAATATAGCCTATAGCCTAGTGATAAGCGCACTAACGGACAGACAGACAGACAAACAGACAGAGATACGCTGCATTTTACATATATTATATGTAATAAAATATATATCTATAACGTGGTCAGAGAATATATGTATGGATCTAAAAAATCACGTAAATCGGAGGTTCTCAAGGGATAAGCGCTCTAACGGACAGACAGACAGACAGAGAGACGTTGCATTTTATATATATTATAGGTATAGATTATTATTATTATTATATAACCTGGCCAAAGAATATATGTATGAATTTAAAAAAAGACACGTAAATCGGATATGTGGTTCTCGCGTGATAAACGCACTGATGGACAGACAGAGAGACATTGCATTTTATATATATTATAGATTATAGATTATAAATATTCTCTGCTACATAATAATGTTCCATATTTAATGGTTTAGGCTGTGTATTGCAAGGGAACACGCTAGCGGCAAACTTTTTTCCGACTTCATTCACTATTATCGTCACTGCTCATTCCTTATGCTACCTATCGTAATAAAATATAGCCTATAACCTGGCCAGAGAACATATGTATGTTTTTTGAAAAAAAAAGTACGTAAATCAGATAAGTGGTTCTCAGGTGATAAGCGCACTAACGGACAGACAGACAGACAGAGAGACGTTGCATTTTATATATATTACAGATGTAGTTTAACTCATACGAATTAGTATAGCATGATAATCTAAACAGTATGCAGGTTATCTTTTATTTTATTTATTTTAATTTACATATAGGACACGATTAACGCAACTAAATTTAAATAAAATATCCCTCAAGCGGAGAATTATTGTTTCATTTCTGACTTTGCTTTATTTAACGAACTGGAAAAATGCAAATTCACCATTTAAAATGAGTAATCTGGTACAGAAATTGATACTTGCGACATATAATTTAGATAAATAAGATCTTATTTCAAACCGTGCAGTATTTCTAAATTGTAGTAACGCACCGATTAGGGTGGACAACCTAATTGGGCTTAAATTATTTTTATCAGGGTGCAAGTCTTAAACTAAAACCTGTTATTTTCCTCTGGTCTTTATTAGTTTAAAGCAAAACTAACTATAAATTTATTTTATCTCAGGCAAGATCAGAAAGTTGAGCAATATCCTATATCAGCAGTTTTCGATAAGAATTTATGGTTGGTCCAGTTGTTTCTCTACATAGGTAATTTGTTTTAAATAAATTACAGTTGTTCATCCTATTGTGTAAAATCTACCAGTGTAATTTAGTACTGTAATCTGATGCTTATTACTTAGTTATACAATCTACCACATTCAACATTAATTCTACGATCGTAAACAACTTCCAAAATCTCCACCCATTCTAAATCGAATTCGCCATTGTCTTAGGCCTGAATACTAAATTCTTTATTTACATGTGACATATGGTAGTGATCAATATGTTTTGTCTATTTATTAAAATGAAGGAGAGTATGGTAATACTTATTACTAAATTAGGACATATCACGTTCTGTCTAGTGCTAGACAGTTGTGAGTGACAATGAGTTATGAAGAAACCAACCTGAATAGCACTAATTTTAAATTATTTACATCTTGAAGAATATCTGTCAACAATTTGAAACTGAAGTCTTATGATTACTTTAAACTGTAACGCTGCTGAAATTTGTATTGTGACTGACGGTGACCATTATCTTCTGCTACAATCAGGTGACGAGCATTGGTAGTCGGTAACATCAGTTATTCTTTAGGTTAGATTTACTGTACTATTTATGCACGGGTAAAATTTATAAAACTCATATCCAATAAAACTTTATTTTTCCTTTTTTTTTAAAAAAAAAAGGAAGAATATATCTTTACAACAAATCATTGATTAATTTAGATATATATATATATATATATATATATATATATATATATATATATATATATATATATATATATATATATATATATATATATATATATATATATATATATATATAAATATATATATATATATATATATATATATATATATATATATATATATATATATATATATATATATATATATATATATATATATATATATATATATATATATATATATATATATATATATATATATATATATATATATATATATATATATATATAAATATATATATATATATATATATATATATATATATATATATATATATATATATATATATATATACTGGTGAGCAAAAAAATCGACCAAAACTATCTGGCTTTATTTAACCCGGATCCTAGACTTTAGTATTCATATATTTTTACGGATTTTAGTATCATTTGAAAGCTCATTCTATTCTCTTTCTAATGATACCAAATTCCATAGCATATCTCATGCTTTTTACTGATTAAAATGATTGAAAGTGGGAACAGGGAGAACAAGGATTGAAAATAGGGGTAGGAGAACGAAAAATTAAACTAATTCTAAGTTTAACAATTAAATTTATTGATAAACAACAAAATCAATATTTTGTATTACCGCTCTAGCCCTTATTATTGCTTCCAGTTGGTTTTTCATGGAGCGGGTGAGCTTTTTCACCACTATCTGTGGGATTCTTCCCCACTCTTGCGCCATCACAACCTTTAAGTCCCCCAGCGATGCAGGGGCTGGATTTCTGGCTCGAATATTTCTCTTGAGCTCATCTCACATGTGCTCGGTTGGATTGAGGTCAGGATTCCGCGCAGGCGAGTCTAATGTGGGTATTCACACTTCCGTCAAGTATTGCCGCAACCGACTTGATTCATTATTATCGTCACTACTTATTTCTTATGTTACATAATGTAATAAAATATATATCTATAACCTGGTCAGAGAATATATGCATGAATTAAAAAAAAATCACTTAAATTGGATTAGTGGTTCTCGACGGATAAGCGCACTAACGGACAGACAGACAGACCGAGAGATATTGCATTTTATATATGTTATAGATTTAGATTATTATTATTATTATTTTTTTTTTTGTTTTTCTTTCTCACATTTGGTCAATGTGCTTCCATGTTTGGTTGACGGGCGCAATCCAAGTCAGCACAAACGCATTACCATTGTGTATTAAGGAATGACCTGACAATGTTACGTGTTCTCAAAATCACTGACTTCTGAATGTTTTTGTGTATGTTTTTGTTGAGTCCTAATTGTACTAAGTGTGGTGTGAATGTTGTTGGTGTAAGGCCTGTGGCTGATATAATGAGGGGGACAATGATGACTTTTTCTTGTTTCCATAGCCTTTTTATTTCCGTTGCAAGGTCTGTGTATTTGGAAATTTTTTCTGTGTATTTCGTTTGGATGTTTGTGTCGTTTGGGGACAGCTATGTCAATTAGATAGGTGACTTTTTCTTTTTTGCACTGAAAAGTAATATCGGGTCTATTGGCGAAGACTGTTTTATCTGTATGGATACTGATGTGCCAGTAGAGTTTGTAATCTTTATTCTCAAGTACGGATGTTGGTGTGTATTTGTGTAGTAGGGATCTGTGTTTTCTATGAGCTTGTATGTTGTGGCTAGTGCTTGGTGAACTACTTTTGCCGCTGAGTCATGTCTGGCTGTGTTTTCCTTTCCGGCTAATATTTTACATCCGCTTGTTATGTGTTCGATCGTTTCTTTCTGCTGGTGGCATTTTCTGCATCTGTCTTCTGTAATAGTTGGGTCTTTGGTGATATGCTTTTGGTAGTTTCTGGTTAATATGACTTTATCCTGGATGGCAAGTAAGAAGCCTTCTGCTTCCGGGAATAGCTGCCCATCCCGCAACCAGGTGTATGATTGTTTTTTATTTACGTGGTCTTGTTCTATGTGGTACCTGCGTTTTCCGTGGAGTGTTTTTTCTGACCACGTTTTCATCTTTTCCTGTTGTAATTGGGTGTGACTGTGTGTATCTGTTTGGTGGTAACTGTTGCTGTATGGAGGCTAGTTTGCTTGGTGTGAAAGAATTTCCTAAGTGCTTGTATTTGTTTTGTGTGTAGTGATCTGATGTCTATAATTCCTCTTCCTCCTGCCTTCCTCTCGATGGTAAGTCTTTCTTTGCATGCGTTGGGGTGTAATTTCCTATATTTGGTGAATTTAGATCGTATAAGGATGTGAATATTTTCTATGTCTGTTTGTGACCATTTGATGATACCAAATGAATATGTGAATATAGGTATAGCGAACGTGTTGATGGCTTTAGTGAGATTCTTAGAATTGAATTTTGTTTGTAAAAGTTTCGTCAGTCTGTTTTGGAATTCGGTTCTGAGCTCTGTTTTGATGTGAGTGTGGTTGAGTTTGGTGCTTTGTTGGAAGCCTAGATATTTGTGTGTTTCTTTGTCGAACATGTTATCGAGTGTTTCATTGTTGATGGTTTCTCTCTCATGGTGGCCCTTCCACTGGCCTTTGTTGATATGGAGCACTTTGCATTTACTTATAACAAATTCCATATTGACATCTAAGGTGAATATTTCTGTGATTTTGAGAGTTCTTTCAGGTGTGTTTGTGTGGCAGCGTAGAGTTTTATGTCATCCATATATAGGAGGTGGTTTATTTTATGTTGATTCACTTTTTGGTGTCTGATGTTGAAGCCATGCTCTGTTCTGTTTAGTATATTTGAGAGTGGATTGAGACAGAGGCAAAACCATAGAGCGCTGAGCGAGTCTCCCTGAAATATACCCCGTCTGATGTACAGCTCTTCTGTTTGGATGCGTTCGGTTTGTGTTTCTAGGCGTATTTTGGTTTTCCATGTTTTCATAATTTGCGCGAGAAATTGCCTGAGGTGTTGGTTGATTTTATAGATTTCTAGGGCTCTGATTCACCAGCTGTGGGGAATAGAGTCGAAGGCTTTTTTATAGTCTATGTAACCGATGTGAAGGTTTCTGTGTTCTTTTCTGGTTTGTCCCATAATCACGCTATCTATGATCCGCTGCTCTTTGCATCCTCGACTATTTTTCCTGCATCCCGTCTGCTCTTCTGTGAGAATATTGTTGTCTGTTAGGTGTTGTTCTGTTTTCTTGGAAATTGTGGCTGTGATGATCTTGTATAGGGTTGGAAGACAGGTGAAAGGTCGGTAGTTTGACAGGTTTGTGGTGTCTGAACTTTTGGGTTGGAAGTATGTTATTCCTTGTGTAAGAAAAGTGGGGAATGTGTGTGGTTGTAGAATGGCTTTGTTGATTTGGTGTGTGAGTGCTTCGTGTGTGGTGGTAAACTGTTTGTACACGAAGTTTTGTATATTGTCTATCCCAGGGCATTTCCAGTTGTGTGTGTGTTTGATTGTTTTTATAATTTCTTCTGTAGTTAGTGTGGAATTTTCTTGTTCTGTTACACGTTTATGTCTATCTTCTTCGGCTTTGATCCAGGGGGTGTTATTATTATGTAGTTTGGGTTCTGACCAGACAGTTTTCCAATAATCTGCGAGTTCTTGTTTGTTTGGTGGTTCAGTTACTACTATCTGCTCTTTGTACATAGTTTTTCGGTAGAACTGTTTTTCGCTTCTTCGGAAGAGGTTGTTGGTGTCTTTCCTCTCGTTTGATTCTTTGTATCTACGGAGTCTTGCAGCATATACGGATAGTTTTTGTTTCAAAGTATCAACGATTTCTGGCAGTATTCGGTTGAGAGATTTAGATTTGATCTTGTCTACACCCTGTGTGACACGTTTGGATGCGTTCCCGTTCATAAACTGGGTAAGGTGTCCCAGATCTCTTCTGATGTTGCTGATTTTGTTTTCTATTCTTATTTGCCATTTAAATTTAGGTTTTCTGCTGTTGGAGTCTCTTTGTCGTTGCGGGAGTTTTTGATTATTTTGTGTTATAGTGGTGATTGCTGCTGCATATATTATTGTGTGAATGTCTTCGATCGTGCTTAAGTCTGTTATGTACTGTGGTATTATGTGCTTGTTTATTGTGTTGAGGATTATTTGTGTGCTCTGTTTGAAGATTAAACGAGGGATGGGATTTCTTGTTGTAGGGTCGGTGCCTGACCATCGAGCTAGATGTGACTGCATTTCTGCTTTGAGTGTTTGTATGAGAGGTGATTCGGGGTGATGTTGTGTAGATGTTGTTGAGGGTGGTGAGTCATTCATTTTGTCGTCTGTGATATGGTGTCGTGTGGTGCTTGCTATTTGCATTGAAATATTATTTTGAGTTATGCTCCTGCTGGGTGGTGGGTCTTGTTTTCGACTGGGTGGTTGTGTGTGTGAGATTGGTTCGGTATCTGTTCTACTGTTTCTATTGTTTGGTTGGTCTGTGTTCAGTTCAGCAGATACTTGGTCTGTGTTCAATTCAGCAGCTACTGTATCTTTGATGGTTTGCAATTCGAAAGATGTGAGGCGATTGTTCTTGGTAATAACTCTTTTTTGGTCTATTACTCTCTGTTCTGTAACAAGTAATTGCAGATGTGGATATTCGGTCAAGAAAAGTCTGTGTAGTTCCAGTCTGTAGCCTGATGTCACTGTTTCTGGTTTGGTGGCGGTGTAGTAACAGCGCATTACTGTTCTATTCATTTCATCTGTCCACTTTAACCGCTGTCTTAGTTTGCCAGCCTTGGTAGTTGCATGTCGTCCTTGCAAACATACGCGGTTTGGCCTGGCTTTGGTGGCTGTATTTGTCCCCCATCTACGTCGGTTGCGCTTGGGATTGGTGGTGGTGGGTCCAAGCGGCGAGTGATTCTCTTGTCAGTGATTTCTTTGTCAGGTGTGATTTCATTACAGCAACGCATGGCGTGTTCATTGATTCCTGTGGTGCAACTCATGCGTTGCTGTGACTTTCCCGCCTTGGTGGGTGTCGGCTTACTCGCAGGCACAACACTTTTGGCAGGTCCATTTTCGGTTGCCCGGTCTTCATCGTTTTGGTCGAGCTGCCATTTCCCGCGACGTTTTCGACCGTTACGTCGCTCGCCCGATGCTTCTTTTATTGGTCTGCTGTGGTCTGGAATGTTCTCAATGTTTTGTGGTGTCAGAAGCTCAAAGGGTCCCGATATTGGGTTGCCTGTTAGTAGAAGGTAAATAGTTTTGTTATATTTTCCCGTGCTCATTATTGTTGGTCTGTCCGTAAAAGTTATTATTTCAAAAAGTTCTTCTTTCTCACATTTGATCAATGTGGTTCCATGTTTGGCTGACGGGCCAAAACCAAGTCAGCACAAACGCTATTACCATTATGTATTGAGGAATGACCTGACAATGTTACATGTTTTCAAAATCACTGACTTCTGAATGTTTTTGTGTATGTTTGTGTTGAGTCCTAATTGTACTAAATGTGGCGTGAATGTTATTGGTGTAAGGCCTGTGGCTGATATAATGAGGGGACAATGGTGACTTTTTCTTGTTTCCATAGCCTTTTTATTTCCGTTGCAAGGTCTGTGTATTTGGAAATTTTTTCTGTGTATTTCGTTTGGATGTTTGTGTCGTTGGGGACAGCTATGTCAATTAGATAGGTGACTTTTCCTTTTTTGCACTGAAAAGTAATATCGGGTCTATTGGCGGAGACTGTTTTATCTGTATGGATACTGATGTCCCAGTAGAGCTTGTAATCTCCATTTTCAAGTATGGATGTTGGCGTGTATTTGTAGTAGGGATCTGTGTTTTCTATGAGTTTGTATGTTGTGGCTAGTGCTTGGTGAACTACTTTGGCAGCTGAATCGTGCCTGGCTGTGTACTCTGTTCCGGCCAATATTCTACATCCGCTCGTTATGTGTTCGATCGTTTCTTTCTGCTGGTGGCATTTCCTACATCTGTCCTCTGCAATAGTCGGGTCTTTGATGATATGCTTTTGGTAGTTTCTGGTTAATATGACTTTATCCTGGATGGCAAGTAAGAAGCCTTCTGTTTCAGGAAATAGCTGCCCATCCTGTAACCAGGTGTATGATTGTTTTTTATTTACGTGGTCTTGTTCTATGTGGTATCTGTGTTTTCCGTGGAGTGTTTTCTCTGACCACGTTTTCATCTTTTCCTGTTGTAATTGGGTGTGACTGTGTGTGTCTGCTAAGTGGTCTGCCCGGGATAAAGTTATTATTATTATTACTATTATTATTATTATATAACCTGGCTAAAGTGATTCTCGCATGATAAGCGCATTAACAGACAGACAGACAGAGAGACGTTGCATTTTATATATATTTATATTCTTTGCTACCTAATATTGTACCATATTTAACAGTTTAGAAAGAGAGCGCGCTAGCGGCAAACTTTTTTCCGACTTGATTGTCGTCACTACTTTTTCCTTATGTTACCTCACATAATAATATATATCTTATAACCTGGCAGAGAACATATGTATAAATGAAAAAAAAAATCACGTAAATCGGATAAGTGATTCTCGAGTAATAAGCGCACTAACGGACAGATAGACACACAGAGAGACGTCTCATTTTATATATATTATAGATTATAGATATTCTCTGCTACATAATATTGTTCCATATTTAATGGTTTAGGCTGTGTATTGCAAGAGACGGCGCTAGCGGTAAACATTTTCCGATTTGATTCACCATTATCGTCATTGCTTATTCCTTATGCTACCTAACGTAATAAAATATAGCGTATAACCTGGCTAGAGAGCATATGTATGTTTAAAAAAAAAGTACGTAAATCGGATAAGTGGTTTTCCAGTGATAAGCGCACTAACGAACAGACGGACAGACAGAGAGATGTTGCATTTTGTATATATTATAGTTAAAAAAAGTAAAGAAGGGAATTGGAGTGTATATCATGTACATTTTCAGAATTGAAGTTTTGAAAAAAAAGATTGTTATAGATGGAAAGATCATATATAAATTTTATAACAAAATTATTTTTATTTTTTTTCGTTATAATTTAAAAGTTATATCAATTTGAAAATAAATTCTTAAACTTAGTACCGATGACGCGCCTACAGTTTCCGAAAAAACCCAAGAGCGTGTGACATCACAATGTTTATTTCACCTCAACATCAAAGATACAAGTGTTTTGGTATTCAATCAATTTATTCTTGTTATTATCATCGTTGTATTGATAAGTTTATTGTAAATGTCTAATCTAAAAAATTATCGTGCCTGTTTCGTACCATTATGTACGAATACTACAAAAACAACTCCCGCAAAAATGTTTTTAAATGTGCCACAAGATATTAAACGTCGAAATCCAGCAATTCCAAGCAGCACGACATATTATTTCTAAAACAACATCAAATTTTATCTTTTGTGAATATCACTATCACATTATATTTTAATATAATAATGTATTTAATAATCATTCATATCAGAATATAAATATAATTCATAGAGTTAGTTGAACCGAATGTCATTTTTGAGAAAATCTGTGACCATAAAAATATCCACAGCAGATATATTATTAGAACTGGCTTTTATGAACGCTTTGTCACCCATTACTGAATAAATTAGTAACTAACAATACATTTTTTTTGCACTAAACTTCAATAATCTTGACAGTAAATACACAGGAAGAAGCTGTTGACAGTACATACGTGAAAACACTTTAACATAATGACATCACAAACATGGAGCCAATCGTGGTGCTTTCGTAGTCACGTGATTTTTTTAAAATTTTATAAATTTTAATTTATCTATAATTAATTGTAAAAATTTTTAAAATTTTTTTTGCATCGATTACACAGGCCAACGATGAAAAAACTTTTTTAATAATTTTACCTGATTCCAATGTTTTTTGGTGTGCTGAGTCCGAAAATAATAATAAAAAAGTCGTATCACTCACCAATTTTTCACATTTTAATATTCAAAATGTGAAAAGTTTATTTTTTATCATTCGAATGTTATTAGGTTGGCAATAAAATCAGAATTTTATAAGGTTGGCAGTAAAATCAAGTGTTATTAGGTTGGCCGTTCCGATAAATGTCACAGCTGTTTGTTTTCTTCCAGTTAATATAACCTCGCATTGCAGTGTTTAACTTATGTGCTTTAATTCACACTCAAAATATGGCTAATCTTGGTTGTAAAAATTCTCCCAACACTTTTTGTTATATACGTGGTGAGTTTGTAGTTAAAAAACATGAAAGAAACATTACTGACTTTGTAAAAAAAGTATACTTTGCATATTTTGGTGTAGAAATCGGTAATGAAGAAAAATGTTGGGCTCCCCACAAGTATGTATGTTTGTGTGGAGGATCTTAGGAAATGGTATAAGAAAGAAAAGAAAGCTTTTAGATTTGCAGTACCCATGGCATGGAGAGGGCAAGAAAATCATTAAAATGATTGTTATTTTTGCAGCGTTGATGTTCCTGGATATAACTCCAAAAATAAGAAAGTAATTGTCTATCCTAACTTTACTTCAGCTAATCAGCCGGTAGGACATGGGCCGGGACTTCCTGTTCTTGAGCCACCTCAGTCTATTGATGACGTTTTACAGTCCAGTCCCGAATTTAATGAAAGTCGACCGGATGGTGATGAGTTTCAAAGTTCTCTAGAAAATTAAAACCCCAGTTGTTTACACAAGCTGAGTTAAATGATTTAATGAGAGATTTTGGTTTGACTAAGGAAAAAGCAGAATTGCTTGGTTCTAGGATGAAACAAAAAAATTTATTTAAATCTGGAAGATCTATTTACCATTATAGAACAAGAGATCACCAGTTTGCTCAGTTTTTCAAGCAGGAAAAGGATTTAGTTTACTGCCGTGATACTGGTAGTCTAATGAACGAATTTGGCATTGAGTACAAGAAGGAAGATTGGAGGCTTTTTATAGACTCATCAAAAACTAGTTCAAAAGGTATTCTCTTACACGACGGAAATACTTATGCTTCACCGCCTTTTGCTCATTCAGTCCATATGAAGGAAACTTTCGAAAATCTTAACATGATTTTACAGAAAATTAACTATCCAGCTCATGATTGGATGCTATGTGGAGATTTAACCAGATTTAAAAGTTGTCTCCATGATCCTTGGTCAACAAAAGGGATTTACAAAGTTTCTATGTTTTATATATTAGTGGGACAGCAGAACGGGATCAACAGTGGTCCAAAAAACAGAAAAACTTTAATACCTGGCGAGAAAAACATTTTACATAAAACTTTGGTAGACCCAAAAGAGATTCTTCTACCACCACTACACGTCAAGTTAGGCTTAATGAAACAATTTGCGAAAGCCTTGCCTAAAGATGGTGAATGCTTTAAATATTTGTGTAAAAGATTTCCTCATTTATCAGCAGCCAGACTGAAAAGAAGGAGTTTTCGTTGGGCCTGATATTTGTAAAATGATGTTCGATTCCAACTTTGAAGCAAGGATGATTACAAAGGAAAAGGAGGCTTGGATATCATCTAAAGAATTTGTGACTAAGTTTTTGGGCAATGTGAAAGAAACTTGAACTCGTAGCTAATATGACAGACAAGTTCAAAAATCTGGGTTGTCTGATGAGCCTTAAAGTCCACTTCTTGCACAACCATCTTGACTTTTTTCCTAAAAACTTAGGCGATGTGAGTGAAGAGCAGGGGAAACGGTTCCATCAGGACATAAAGGAGATGGAGAAACGTAACAGGGACGGTGGAATATCAACATGATGGATGATTACTGTTGGTCACTTCATAGAGAACAACAAAATGCATCACATCGGAGAAAAAACTATACAAGAAACTTCACAGAGAAAAGGGAAAGGAAATACCTAAAATATTCGCATTGAGGTGAAATATGTTATCGTGAGTAAAAAAGTACGGTTTAGTGTTTATTTTTTTATATATCAAATTTTCCCCCGATGTCATATTGTGAGAGAACTGTGGGTGATACAAAAAAACTGATAGTGGATACGATTTCAGCACCCAAAAATACATGGTTTAAAAAGTTTTTACAAATATTTTTTTTGTTGGCTTGTGTTATCATTCTTAATTATGATAAAGTGTTAAAATAAAGTAAAATAACCGGTCAAGTGCAAGTTGAACTTGCGTAATTAGTGTTCCGTACGTTGATTGCTTTTAAAATAAAAAATGTTGCAACGGAAGTATAAAATGATCAGTGACTTCACAAAACACACCCCAAATGAGTTTTCAACAAAGTTTATCTCTAATCTTAACTGAAAATTGATGACCTTGAAATTTCTGTTTTTTTTATATACCAGATAAATTATTACAGGTAATGCACTCGTGATAATTTTCGTTCAATCTACACCCCGTGGAGAATATTCCAGAATTTTTTCAAATTTTTTTGATAAGACTTTTCGAGATAAGGCGGGCGGACAGCGATTTTTCGCGATTTTTTAAAAATAATACAAAGAAAAGTGCGCGCAAGTATTACATTATATATATATTTTTTACTCGTGTTTTCACAGCTTTCATTTGACACCACACTCGATTACCTAGTAAAAAAAATTTTTTTTTTCGCTTCGGATTTCACCCCCCAAAACTAACTCCTTAAGTCAAAATTTAACTTTCAAAACTACATAGCTCTGATGAGGCCATCAATTCCTATATTATTACCAAATTTCAACTTTCTATGACAAATAGTTTCGGAGAAAATCGGGTGTGACAGACGGACAGACGGACAGACAGACGGACAGACACCGAAGTGATCTTATAAGTGTTCCGTACGGAACACTAAAAATCGATAATTATTTTTTATTCAAAAACCCACTTCTAGAAATATCATAATCATGTCACATTTTTAATATTTCTCATTTTAATGGAAATATACAGAAAAATATCAGGTTTTAATTGAAATTAATTTCATTAATTAGCTACTTATAGTAATTAATTATTCATATTAAATGAACCTGATAACTCACCATACAGTACCCATCATTAAAAGCATCAAGTTGTAACGATTGTATTAAGTTATTCTTTAGTATGAGAAAGTTGAATTCATTATTTAGTTTACATATTTGGGACGGAAGTACTAAGTAAATCATTGTACCGATTTTTTAATAAAATTATCTGTCATTAAAAATTTAATAAAACATCTTATCGATACACGATATACCGTTCCTGCCTTAAAGTTAAGATGACAGTTAAGCAGTTATTCACAGTCATTCAGGTTAATCCAAGTTACGCTATTAGATATGTTCTTTTATATTATAAATATTCATTAATTAAAATATTATTGCTTCACGGAAAATTGTAGCTTAACCTAATATAGTAATACGTTTGTTTTCAGCAGGAGGAATGACAAGACACGTCCGTACTATTCTGCTGTTGATGAAGTACCGCTTCTTGACTTAATTGTTTCGATTGTCTTCTATGCCCTATTAATTAAAAAACTGTGTTTATTTTAGGAACATTGACTAGTAATGTTGGATTACAAATGTTAATCATGTATAACAACAAATAAAAAAAATAATAATAAGTAGGTTGTAATGGTTCTCACAAAAAAAATCAGTAGTTGCTTGAAATCCGAACATCTGTCTGCTGTCGACAATCAAACATGTTAACTTATAATATCATGTTTTGTTTAAATACTAAACCAACCTACTAAAAAGGATAAGAGATACATTATTCCTAATTAATTATATTCTCTAAATGAATTTTCACGAGGAATTGTTTATTCCAAATTAGTTCAACTTAAAACTAAGAACGAGCGAGTATTAAGTTTAAAAAAAAATTAACGTAAAGAGCGTAAAATTATACTTCCTTGTGATGAAGATTAAACTTATCTAGTTTAGCGATGGATATTTGATACATATGTAAGTAATTAAAATCGATAAAAACATTAAAAAATTATAATTCTTTCAATTGCTTTCCTCGCACCTGCTTGCTTTTGATTTAAATAGGATCACTCTTAAATAAATCGGTATTATTTGTAGATAAAAGTAATTATAAAGAAGCTATAGATAAAACTGATAATATTAGAAATATCAGGTTTAACACACACACAGTAATGATTTCTCTTTTTTTTTTTATCGCTCACCTCCCCGTCTCAGTAGGGATTTTACCCTTTTTTCATATCCCAAGGATATCGGCGAGGATATTGTAATACCCGTCAACGTTGTCCAAGTGCCAAACATACATTTTTGTATTTCACGGTACCTTTTAAACAACGCGGTAGAGCTGCCATGGACATTATTTGCATTTCTGCAAACTACTACCTATGTACATGGCCAGGCCAAATATACTTAAATAAATTAATAAATAAGTATACCAACCTGCGGGATTGGACCCTCGACCTTCTGCACAGTAGCAAAGTACTACGCCACCGAGCCACGGCTAGCCATCAGATATAATCATAAAAAGTCAATCCATTCAAAATTCTATAATTGGAGAGTAAACTAGAAGTGTTCACGAGTATTTAAAAAAAAATCATTGCCAAAAAATGCCTTATTTTTCCCAATGTGGACCGTGGTTTGGAACACATGTTCGAGGAAATTTAAATTTCATCATTAGATGAGGAGGTCAATAATCCCTTTAACAAATACGCCGCTTTTTTTACTTTCCTAGTTAAAAGGATATATTTCATTAGTGAAAAAATTCACCCTCCTAGATTTTTGCATTGCCTTACGTTTCAGGGTCCCTAGATCCCTAAAAACATAGACCCCTATTTCCGCAGGCTTTTCTGTCTGTTGCCACGATAATTCTTAAATGAAATGAAATATCTACGTCAAACGTCGTACACATATGAGGCTTGCGGATAGTAAGGGCGAACTCAACAAAATGAAGTTTCGAAAAAATTGAATTTATAGAAAAATCTAAATGGCGAACTCAACAAAATATTGGCAAAATTAGGTTTTTATTATTTATTTATAATTTATTAGCTTTTTATTATTTACTTAAGTAGAATAGTGTATTCTGTGAATTTTTAAATGTTTTTTAAATATTTATTTGTGTATTTTTTTTTCATATTTTACTGTTCGTTTCTGATGCTACACTATCACCTAAAATTGGCAATACCTGGGAAAAAATTAGACCGGTATTAAAAATTTTGAACACATTTTATTTAATTTTAAGGTTATTGTTTTAATTAAAGGTTTTGTTATTACAAAATAGTTACTTGATACAACATACAAAACAGTGGAAATATGGTATTGAAACTAACATAAAAAAAAACTAAAGAAAAGAAACAAATAATTAGCCAAGTTCAGTTGTAATCTATTTGGTCATCGTTCATAATATCTTCATTTTCGGTGCTCTTATTCGTTGCTGCGTCTTGAGAGGCTATAATGTTAGTAAAGTACCGACTCCAAGGTAGGGGAACATACGGTAACAAGTCCTGAATGTCCTTTAATTTGGGGGCTGGTATTTTAATGGGAGCACTGTAAAGTCTCGTCAGTGTTTCACTGGCCAAATGAAAATGATCAGGATCATAGTTTTTCACCTTGCCTTTTTGTAGTTTGACTGCCGTTTTGACATCCAAATTGTAAGCAGAATGAATGTAGAAACCTTGCTTAAAGTTATTTGTAAATTCAAAGATCTTTCCATCTTTAAACTTAGCACCAGCCATCTGCATTTTAGTAATTTTCTTTTGAAAATTAGAGAAATTGAAAATCATGTCCTGTCTAAGTTGGACAACGCAAAACTGGTTTTTTCGGCGACAGCTTTCAATCATTAACTTATAGTGATCCATGGTATACACAGTGCTATTCCGTATTTCTCTCTCAATGTTCCCAAAATCCCTATCACAGGGAAGGTATGAGTGCCCAGGTATCATAAAATAGTGTTTAATTTCAGTGAACTGGTCTTTGTGTATAAAGTATAGATTTGCCAAAACAAGATTTAAATTCTTGTTCTGTCCAGAACAGTTATCACTGAACATAATAACTTTTTTAACATTAACATCAACTTTACACAAATAATCGTACAAGCAACTTGCAATCTCACATGATCCACGCCTCCCTGTTCTTTCATCCCAAAGGTACATCGTTGAAGAACCGGTTTTTACATTATGGATACAAAAGTTATAGTCCATAGCTTCCTTTTGTAATACTGAATCCCAGTAGTCAGCTTTGGGGTTGGCAAAGCCTGCTGCAGATCAAAAGCTATGACCAGAAAAGAGTCATCGGCATTACTCCTTAATCCCTTAAGAAGAGACTGAGCAGCTTTTGCACGGGTCAGGTGTAACTCCTTCTCTTGTTTAAGATTCTCGATTTCAGCAACATTTTCGGAATCGTGCATTTGACTACTTTTAATTTTATGTCTACTTTATCGCAATAATTACAGGTGTCACTTTTTGGGGGCTCAAAACCAATATTGAACTGCATATTAAACGTATCACGATAATAGTGCTGATTTACCGGGCTGTAACCAGGGTAATTTTCCGTAAGCCATTCATTGTAAAGAGAATAGAGCTTTTTAATATTAAGTCCAACAGGTAAGTATTTTCGATGAGGGCTTTTGGCGCGACTGTAATGACTGGTGACAGTAGGTAGTGACATGATGTGTTCTTTTACTTTAGAAAGATCGTCATTTCCTATTTTCTTCGCGGGTTCACACCTCCCCCTTTGATCCGTTGTAACAGTTCCAGTTCTACTGGTTTTGTCAAGTACGACTCGAACGCGCTTTTCAGAGATGCCATGAATGTTATAAAACGCAGTACGACAAACTTCACGATTAGCGTGATCAACAGTCACATTATATTGAATGCGTCTCAGGGTACGACTTGGACGCCCCTTTACGTAAGATCTTTTTACATCATTGCAGATCAACAATTTTGATAAGTAAGTATTCTGTAGATCATAGTTTCCAATTTGCCAAAAAGAGTCAAAAATATTGGTGACCAGTTCAGCGCCTATTTTCTCAAAACATCCACACTTGCAAGGAGGTCCAATTTTGCGGGCAACAACGTGCCTTTTGTTATTTCTTGAAATGTAAGCACTTCCTGAATTTCGTTTCAACTTACACTCGTTTTTTTTTTGCCAATCATTCATCTTAACAGGTCTCTTTCGCGAATAACCCGACACAGCACTACCATCCAAATGTTGTACACTTACTTCACTACTAGAAGGTCCAGGTTGCTCCATACTTTTCTTAAAAAAAGAAGCAACAAAACCAAACAAAACATAAACGTATTAACTTCAAAATTAACTTGAACTAACACGCAGAAAGCGTAAAATTTCAAGTAAACCTCATTTAGTGACGCAATACTGGCGGTTGCTCCGCGCGAAATTGTTGAGTTTGCCCTTACTACCCGCCCGGCTATCGCCTGTTCGAAATTTTTCATTTATTTGATACTGAAATTTGAAGGCGAAGCAAGGGCGAACTCAACAATTAGACCGGTATGTGATGTAGGAAAAGTACTATAAAATAGAATTATATAAAAAAAAAAAATTTGACCCAATGTTGAGTTCGCCCTTACTATCCGCAACGCCTCATATATTCCTTTCGAGTAAATATCGCTTATTGAAAGAGGTGGGGATAGATAAATCTCGTATAATTTCAATATTAGTATTAGAGTTTTTCTTGCTTTTGGTTGAGATAATTACTAAGCATAATTATTTACAGTGAAATATATATGAGGTGCTTCGTGAACACGGTATTATACGTTCTTTTTAGCATTCTTGGAGTAGATGAAGTTGAAAAAGTATTATTTTTTCATTATTAAACATATAAAGTGTTATTGAGATTGGGGGGGGGTAGAGGGGTTGCTACGAATATATCGTATTATATGTATTTTTTGGGACACTTGGAGCCGAGGAATTTGAAAAATGAGTTATGTATTCACCATTTTAAATTTTAGTAGAAGTACTATGTAGACGGAAATGTGAGATTTTAGTTGCCAAATAGATAAGTAAAGAAATCTAAAACCATTCCTCTGCTTAACTTTTACTTCTCTTCTTAAAGGGTATAGCATTGCATTAGTAAAAAAATTACAAACAGATTTTTGAATTTCTTCACGTTTCAGATTTCCTAGATCACGAATAAATATAGTCCTTCATTTCCTTCAGCATATCGGTCTATTGGAACGGTAACTCCCCAACCACATGAGATCAATTTTAAACTTGGTACACATACAAAGACTTGAAGTAGAGATGGAATCTACAGCTTTTGAGCAATATAGGGAAGGGGTTGGAAGGGGGAAGGTCGATAAATTTTGTTTATTTTTTAATCGTTATGACATTTTTTTTTTGTTTTGGTATATTGAACATATGATTGGTTAAAAAGGTGATGGAAGGTGGGGTTGTTCCCAATATATCGTGATACACGTCCTTTTCAGGGTTCTTGGACTCAAAAATTCTGAAAATTTTGTTATTTTTAAATTATTTTCAATTATTTATGATCAAACATATAAGGA
The DNA here is from genome assembly GCA_019049505.1 of Pachyrhynchus sulphureomaculatus. Lineage (NCBI taxonomy): Eukaryota > Metazoa > Arthropoda > Insecta > Coleoptera > Curculionidae > Pachyrhynchus > Pachyrhynchus sulphureomaculatus. Next base: position 197,905,887 of record CM032447.1, on the reverse strand, counting down.
GTTAATGAGGTGGGGGAGGGGGATAGAGGTCGCTTTATATACGAGTATATTACGTTATTATTCTATATGAACTAGTTTCCTAGTTTAGAGATTGAAAAAACTGCCTCAAAGTAGACATTGAATCATTATATGCATGTCGTTAATAAACAAATGCCAGAAACCTAAATAATAGCTTCGTAAATAATACAGGTCTCTAGAAAAAAATTGTTATCAATATTTCCAATTTTATAAAACAGTAACACAATATAATTTTATTTCGAGAAAATAATAAAATCACTTATTTTTATTACCCTTGCTAAAAGTGGTAATCTTCTTCTTCTTTAAGTGCCTTGATTTCCCAGAACGTTGGTGCTCAGTCACATGATTTTCACTTTATCCACAGCGGTCCTGAAGCGTGTTGTAGTGCTTACTACATACCACTGGCAAAGATTTTAAAGCCAAGATTACGCCTTCCTTCTATTTTTTCCTGAACAATTATGTGTAGCAAATCTTCCCTTCAACTTTCTTCTTTTTTATGATATCAAATACTTCTCTTTTTTTGTTAATGAGTTGTAAAATTGCTTCAATGGTCACTCTGTCCATACACGATATCCTCAACATTCTGCGGTAAGCTCACATTTCGAAGGCCTCAATACTTTTACACATTGTTTCAGTGAGAGTTCATACTTCCATCTCATAGAATAGAATGTTGAAGACATAGCAACTTAATATCCGTATTCTTAAGTGAACTTTAAGAACTTTGTTGGTTAACACTTTTGCATTTTTTTAAATCGTGTTCTTGCTTGTTCTATTCTGCTTATTATTTCTTGGAAAAGTCCAATTTTTCGTCCACCCAGCAGCCCAGCTACTTATACGCCGTCTATGTTTGCGTCGTAAGAGCCAGTCACTGTTTTACCCTTTTCTAAATAGTCAATCATTGTGATAACCTCTGAGTTGCAAAAAACACTTTTCCCGCCAATAAAACTATTTTCGTTTTTTTTTTCAGCGCACTTTCACCTTCGCCAACGCAATGTTTTGTTTTTTGTCTTCGAGGTATAATGGTGGTTCAACGTTTCGTGTACAGTCACAAACAACGCAAGAAGTCCTTTTCCAAAGACTATTTTGAAATATCATTCCTTGTGCGTTTTTGATATGGAGTTAACAAAAGCGGCTTCTAACGCATACTCAGCTTTTTCATTTTTAGGACTGCAAGCAGGACAATATGTACCTATTCTTCTATGAGATGCCTATCATCTCAGAAATCTTACGAAGCTTTAATGCGACGATTTTTCATCACGATACCATGAATTTTAGTGACCCTTTCTGCAGGAGAAACTTTAGTCGGATGTTCTGAACGTGCAGCATCTGCATGGCACGTTTAAATTAGTTTATCCAGTAATAAATGGTTTTTAGTACTGGAGCAGAGTCCCTATGAACCTCCTTCAGTTTAGTTTCTATCTGAGCCTCAGTCCACTTTTTTAAATAAAAATGTTTTATCAATGCACGATACTTGGCTTTGCCGATTTCATGGTTTTTGAAATAAGTTTTTTTAACTTAATACTTGCTCCGTCTTAGTTTTAAATTGAGCTAATTTGGAATACAAAATTCCTCTTGAAAATTCATTTAGAGAATATAATAATTGGAAATAAAGTAGCTCTTATCCTTTTTAGTAGGTTGGTTTAGTATTTAAACAAAACATTATAAGTTAACATGTTTGGTTGTCGATAGCAAACCGATATTCGGTTTTTAAGCGCCTACTGATTCTTGTGAAAACCATTACAAATTATTTATTATTATTTGTAGTGTTCCTTGCAGAACACTTATAAAATCATTCCGGTGTCCTTCTGTCTGTCTGTCACACCCGATTTTTTCCGAAACTATTTGACATAGAAAGTCGAAATTTGGCTCCAATATAGGAAAAGATGACTCCATCAGAGTCGTGTAGTTAAAAATTTTAACTTAGAGGGTTAGTTTTTGGGGGTGAAATCGGAAGTGAACATTTTTTTTGTTACCAGATCATGGAGTGTCAAATGAAAGCTTGTGAAAACACGAGTTCAAAAATATATACAATGTAATATTTGCTTACACTTTTCTTTGTATTATTTTTAAAAAATTGTCAAAAATCGCTGTTCCTCCCTTATCTCGAAAAGTACTGATGAAAAAATTTTGGAATATTCTTCACAGGGTGTACATTGAACGAGTGTATTACCTCTAATAATTTATCTGGTACATAAAAAAAAATTCAAGGCTATCAGTTTTCAACAAAGATCGGAAACAAACTTTGATGAAAAGCCATTTGGAGTGTGTTTTGAGAAGTCATTGATTATTTTATACCTTTGTAATATTTTTTTTTTATTTTAAAAGCAAGCAACGTACGGAACACTAATTGCTCAAGTCCGACTTGCACTTGGCCGGTTATTTTTATTTGTTGTTTGTTAACATCCATAATCCAACATTACCAGTCAATAGTTCCCCCCACAGTTTTTTAATGGGGCCTAGAAGATAATCGAAACAATTAAGTCAAGAAGCGGTATTTCATTAGCAGCACAATAATATGACGTGTCTTGTCACTCCTCCTGTTGAAAACAAACTCATCACTATATTAGGTAAGGTAAGATTTCCAGTGAAGCAATAATATTTCTGTTTCAGTTTGGTTTTAGAAGTGGCTTGGGTATTAGGGAGGCATTATTTAGCATCCAAGTTTTAATACAGAGATATCGAGATGTAAACGTTGATATGTATGCCTGCTTTGTAAATTACAAGAAGGCATTCGACACGGTTGAGCATAATAAGTTAATAACTATACTGAACAATACATAGGCTTGGACGGACGAGACATTCGAATAATAGCAAATCTATACTGATATTAGACAGCTAATATTAGAGTTAACGGCCAGACATCTGAAGAAGTCTCAGTTATGAGAAGTGTTACACAAGGTTGTGTGCTCTCTCTCCTTTTGTTTAATCTGTATACAGAGAAGATTTTCAGAGAATTCGGAGAAGAGAGAACAGAGAGTATAATAACTAAGGGAGTAGTCATTAACAATTTAAGATATGCTGATGACACAGTCCTTTCAGCAATAGATGCAGACAAACTACAAGCGCTCTTATCAGCAGTGACAGACCATAGCCAACTAATGGGACTACATTTGAATATAAAGAAAACCAAATGGAAAGTTTGTCTTTAACGTTTTATTCTATGGGATGGAAACATGAACTCTCACCGAAACAATGTGCAAAAGGATTGAGGCCTTCGAAATGTGGACTTACCGCAGAATGTTGAAGATATCGTGGATGGACAGAGTCACTAATGAAGCAGTTTTACAACGCATTAACAAAGAAAGAAAAGTTTCTGATAACTTAAAAAGAAGAAAGTTGAAAGTATGAGTTGCTCCACATAATTATTCAAGGGAAAATAGAAGGAAGGCGTAGTCTTGGCCGCCGGAGAATATCCTGGCTTAAAAATCTTCGCCAGTGGTATAGAGTAAGCACCACGAGACGCTTTAGGTCCGCTGTGGATAAAATGAAGATCATGTCACTAATCACCAATATTCTGGGAGGATAGGCACTTGAAGAAGAAGAATACCTCTTTTAGCAAGGGTAGCAAAAATAAGTGATTTAATTATTTTTTCGAAATAAAATTATATTGTATTACTGTTTTATACAACTAGAGATATTAATAACGATTTGTTTTTCTTGAGTCTTGTAGAAGCTATTATTTAGGTTTCCGGCATTTCTTCATTTACGACATGCGTACATAATGTTGCAAAGTTGGCTTCAAGGCAATTTTTTCAATCTCGAAACTAGGAAAGTAGTCCATATAGAATAATGAGAAATCATTGCTGTGTAGTGTGTCAAACCTGATATATCTAATATCATCAGTTTTATCTATAGCTGCTTTATAATTACTTTTATCTACAAATAATACCGATCTATTTAAGAGGATCCTATTAAATCAACAGCAAGCAGGTGCGAAGAAGGCAACTGAAAGATTTATAGTTTTTTAATGTTTTTCCATCTATTGGATTAATTACTTACATATGTATCTTATCAAATATCGCCATCGGCGTAACCAATAAATTTGGAAATTTATTTATTTTACAGGAAATGATGACATTTTTGGGCAATGATGTTACTGGCTGATAATTACTAACAATGACTAGTTCAAAATAAGTCTCTCCTGATAATTTAGAAGAATCTATACTTAATAGCAGAATCATTCAATGAAAATAAATTTAAATGTTTTATAATGAAATGATGGTGTGTTGAAAAACAATAAATATTTTTTGTGATTAGTCAAAGTTTTGTTTTATTTCCAAAAGAATCCTTAAAAAAACACATATATAACTTAATATTTCGCGATGTAGAGTTGCAGACTTCAAAAATATACATAGAAATGTTGCTGTGTGAGTATAGCCTGAGAGAATTAGATTCAAGGAAATCTCTAAACTGTTACAGGAGTAACGCGTACATGGCAATAACTATTATTGTTGGTGTTGGAACACTGCAAATTACTCGGCGGGAATTCTGTGCAGTTTATTCTAAAGTAATGAGGTTCTTCATATGAACAACTTCTTGAAAATACTCGTCCGATAAATGGCAAGCTTAACCTCATAACACTCTATTAAGTAGTAGAGATCGTTTTAACACTGTATCTTGTAACACCTTAAAGCTAAACAGCTTAAAATAACTCCAAAATAAGTAATTCACGAACACCATTATTATGAATTCTAGCTGTTGAACTTTGTAACCTGACAACATTAATATTAATCATATTTAATGGCAATAATACAATAATTACTTAGAATTTCTGTTAGGGCAAAATAGAAAACAAACCGAATATGGCAAATAACACTTCAACAAGCTTTTTGTATCTATTTCATATAACTAGATAATTAAATTATAGTTAGTAGTGATAGTAACATTGCCATATTTCCTTCAATTAAAACAAAATGCTACTTTAAAATTTTCGCTTAATTTGGTGCCAAGTTAACACAAACAGTAAATGATTAACAATGTAAATCCAATCAAGTTTACATTTTCAATACTAAATTGCTGATATAATAAGTAAAAATATCATTACTTTTATTTATGTATCTAATGAAAATTAAGAAATAAACAGAGTTTTAATCTTACTCTGATTTTTAAAAAAATCATATTGTGATGTTTTATAGTTAAGGAGTGCTGCTCTAAATTTTTACACTCCATTTTTAGTGTTCCGTACGGAACATTTATAAGATTACTTCGGTGTCTGTCTGTCTGTCTGTCTATCTATCCGTCTGTCTGTCACATCCGATTTTCTCCGAAACTAATTGTCATAAAAAGTTAAAATTTGGTAATAATATGGGAATTGATGGCCTCATCAAAGCTATGCAGTTTTGAAAGTTAAATTTTGGGGGATGAAATAGGAAGTGAAAAAATTTTTTTTTTACTAGGTCATCGAGTGTGGTGTCAAATGAAAGCTTGTGAAAACAAGAGTAAAAAATATATATATTTTGTAGTAGTACTTGGACTCACTTTTCTTTGTATTATTTTTAAAAAGTCGCGAAATTCGCTGTCCCCCACTTTACCTCGAAAAGTACTGATCAAAAAATTTTGAAAAAATTCTGGAATGCTCTCTACGGGGTGTAGATTGAACGAAAATTATCACGAATGCATTACCTTTAATGATTTATTTGGTATATAAAAAAACAAAAATTTCAAGATCATCAGTTTCCAGTAAAGATTGGAAACAAACTTTGTTAAAAACTCCTTTGGGGTGTGTTTTGTGAAGACACTGGTCATTTTATACCACCGTAACAATTTTTTTTATTTTAAAAGCAATCAACGTACGGAACACTAACTGTGCAAGTTCAACTTGCACTTGACCGGTTTTTCAAATAGTTATAAATTTCCAACCCAATCAAATTCATTTAAGATGGTAAATATTATGAAAAAATGCCATTTAGTAACATTTGTAAATTTTGCGATATACGACAAGGGTAACAGTAGAATATGTCCACCAAAAAATTGAATGTTCATATTTCAAAGTTTTTTACTTTATAGACCCTCAGAAATTGGGCTAAATACGTCGATATAAATAGATTGATTTTGCAAAGCTTATTTTTCACATTCCTTTGTCCTTATCGTTATCTTAAGCATGCGCAGTATTACCGCGAAGGAATTGCAAGGTTAAGTTAGTATTCATCTTCTATAAACTTTTTTTTTTCATTCATTTGGTTAAGCACATCGGTTATTAATATTTGGTTGGTTTCTAAATTAAAATTGGTTTCAGGTTTCTAGCACTTCCTTCAATATTTCAAAGGTAATACGAATATGCGATAAATAAAACTTTATTTGAAATTAGCACTACACACACTGTGATTGTAAAATTCAAACATAATCTGAACATTAATTAACTTAACTGTTCAGTGTTATTTTTAATAAAAGATTATCATTTCAGTTTTACTGTATTTTCTTAATGGTTTGTGTACCCAAGTAGGAAAAAAAAAGACCCTACTATAAAAGTGATATGAATAACGAACTTCAAATAACCTTTCTTATAAGTTCCTAAATCAGGGAAATCGTTATCCTTAATAAGGGATTCTCTTATTTTGTTTCAATACTGCGCAAGCGCTCCCAATGGTGGGCGCATGCTTCAAATAACTATAATAGCTGTGTCCTTACATTTAATTTCTTCCTTTTACTACTACGCAAGCTCAAAACGATGGGCTCATATTTCAAAAAAAAATTAAGACAGTGGCCTACCAAAATAAGCCTTGCAAAATTTCTCTAACTTTGATAATATTTTCCTTTATTCTTGTTTTGACAACAATTTAATATAGAATAAGTGAATTTGTCTTAATTTATAGAATGCTTTTTTGACATTATCAACATTATATTAAAAATGTAATACAATTTTAAAGTATTATTGTTGTTTCAATCCAGCCAATATAAGCAACATTCAGTTTTAAAAACGAAGTAGTGTGATAAGTTTATCAAAAAAAAATAGTTTTTTAGGGTCAGCTGCAACTATTTTTAAACATTTTGGAAACATTGAAAAATAATTTGTTTGTGCGTTAAAAAAACGTTTCTGTAAGCCGCTGTTTCAACTCATTATCTAAGGAATATGTTCGTCATCATAGGTTAGGTGTGGTGCATCACAGGTGAAGAACTATCAATAATGGCTTGAAGAGTACGAACCTTCTGGACTATACAATTGTCATGCAATAACAAAGTTTTTGGTATTCCATTAATTAGGACGTATTTCTTTAATGACCTACTTCAGGTTTTAGATCATTCTTCCACTAACTTCTTTATTAACTGGGAACCATTTTTCGGTATATTCAATTAGCAACATTTCTTTGCACCTGCATCGACGTCTGCTTCGTAGAGGGATCACACTAGAAAACCCATGTCTTGTCGCCTTTCACAATTCGCGAAAAATAACACTTATCATTTTCTGTCTCGTTCTCGTCAGTTTTTACTCTGGTGTAAGGAGTTTGGGATATATCCTACAGTAACTTTTTTCATATTTAAATCTTCATAAATAATTTTGGAAAATGTAGTTTACGATACTCCAGCTTCTTTAACAAGCACTGAGAGGTTTATTCATAGATCTAAGTGCAGCATATCTTTAACTTAGTCATACTGAATTATGACCCCATCAAAACCATATAGTAAACATTTTACTTATTAACTAATTGACCGATCCTAGTACTTCAACACTCATTTTCTTGACTTGTCGACTTTTAAATACCACCAAGCGTGCCACCTAACCTGTAACTATAAACGAAGTAAATATTTATCTTTCGTCAAAAGTGAATAGAAAAAATATATAATGGCTTATCGGAATATGAGCGTTAAATAAGTTTTTGGTACCAACGTCCAAGAGTAATGGATAACCCAGACATGGCATCTATGAAACACTAAATGCGAAACATTTTTTTATTGGAGGTTCTCTTTTGTATATGCATATCCCGGACATCGATTTTTAAATTGAATGTAAAATTATTAAAGTTCTACTGTAGGTATTGGTCAGAAAAAATCGAAAAGAAGCTAAAGCATTGTATGTTCAACAGTATCCAGAGCGGGATCCACCGTCTGAAAATTATTTTCCTTAGTCAGAAATGCATTTAAAACAAAAAAATAAGAACATAAGTGAAAATTATTTTATAATGAACGAAGAGGCAGAAATAAATACAATAGCTTGTGTCCAATTCGGTCATACAGTTTTCTTACGACAAATTGCTGGTGATTTAAGGAGAGGTCGCGAAAATGTGAGAAAGATTTGACACGGCCTAAGCTCTTATAGTATCAAGTCAATGAGGGCGACTACTTATACATATTGGACTTTACAAATCGGTATGTTTAAGAGGAGCGTCAGCACAAAAATTTAAACTTTTTCTTCTAGTTTCGTATAAATCTAGTCTCACCAATAGGTCAGGTTTAACAAAAATAACAGTAAGGATTCCGGTACAGGTTTAAAAATAACGTTTAGCTTGACATTATAGAAAGGCAAATAATTTTTAAATACTGAAAAATATTAGTTTTTTTTAGAAAAAGAAATGGCAAATTTTAGTCAAAATTTACCTGTTATCGAATTCGCATAAATTTAACTTTTGAAAATCATTAGCTCAATGCCAATGGTCCAATAAGATGGCTGCTAATGTCACCAAACCTAACGTCTGTTGATTTCTTTTACTAAGAGGTCTATTAAAGGATATGTATACAAGAGAACATCAAAGAGTCTTCAAGACCTTAGAAATAAGATTACTTAAGGCATTATTTGTATTTCACTACTTCAAATGAAAAATATCACTCGCGAATTTTAAGAACAAGTTTATTTATGCCAATGATCAACGTTTTGACCATTAAAGATACGGATAAGGTATACAGCATGATACGTCCTTTAGGATTAGGTTTTTCGTTAAATTCAAAAATGATATAATATATCGGATGTTTTATAAGATATAACGAAGTTTATTTCTTTTCCTGCTACACCGAAATTTATAAACACTTGTTTTTACGGTCAAGTTATGCTATACTGTCTTTTTTTAAGTTAAAATAAGAGCTTAATTAGTAACCTTGTCCTTAACTAATATGTATGTATATGCGTATGTATATATATATATATATATATATATATATATATATATATATATATATATATATATATATATATATATATATATATATATATATATATATATATATATATATATATATATATATATATATATATATATATATATATATATATATATATATATATATATATATATATATATATATATATATATATATATATATATATATATATATATATATATATATATATATATATATATATATATATATATATCATTCATTAGCAGTAACATTACATGCTTTTAAGAGCATGTAATGTTACTGTTTTTGGTCCTTATAATTTACTCTTTTTTATCTTTGTATCGAGCAGTGTATTTCGCTGGAATTTCTAGCCGCTCATGGTACAATGTGCAGTGCGGGTTTCCGACCGAATTTATTCAATTCGTGGTACACCCCGATAGGTCAGATATTTGTTTCCCGGAAGCAGGCCATCTTAGAGACGTAATTCTCACTGCTTATTTAAGGGTCCGGAGAACGCGGATCAAGGCTTTTTCCCATCAACCGGTGCCGAGGCTTTTTTCCCATCAAGCTGCAGAGGTGGCTTTTCTCCGATCAAGCCGCAGCCAGGCTTTGTCCATCCAACCGCAGTAGAGGCTTCTGACAATTTTATCGAGAGCCAAGTTGAGCACGAGTTTTTTAACGTGAAGCCGTAGTGGGCTTTGTGTGTGTTTTTCACATGGAGTAGCCGAAGTAGGCCCTTCTCTTCGTGAAGCCATACTGATAAATTAGGGATGGAATGTGTGAAAGCGGTTTTGTGTTCAATTTAAGGCCTAGAAGCCCGTAGGAAAACCGTAAGTCACCAGAATATACATCAGTAGATCTATTTCCCGCAGATAAGTGTTTTAACATCGATTTGAACTGATAAATCGTGAAGTGAATCTCACGACTCTTCGATTTCGGGTGTAGCAAAGTTTTAAAAGTAAAATGTCTGATTTAAGAACTCTCATTAGTAATAACTACCTTTTAGGCTAAAGTTCTTGTAATTCTTGAACTGCAAAAGTTAGAACTTTTAATTTAAATCATTAATAAATTTTCCTTTTGTTGATTAAAGCTAGTGTTTCACTGTACACCTATCTTACTTTTCAGGATAAAAGGGTTGTACCAGACAAATTCCTTTTCTTAACAACTGCATAACACTTCAGTATTTTTTCATTTTTTTTTTTTAGCTGAAAGTAGATCCTTTCTATTTTAAAATGAATGGTGAAAAAAATTAGTACAACCAAAATTTTTTTTAACAACGTTAGAAACTAATTCCAAAAAGACGTACAAAAATTATCTCTTACCCATATTACTCTACCAAGAAAAACTGAGCTAGTGTTTGTTTAATTTCTTTAGTTCTTTTAAAATCATTATTCACTCAATCCATTCTCAGAAATTAAAAAGGGGCTGCAAAAAGTGCGCCTCAAAGTGCGGGCAAGTGAGCATGTCACAATATATATATAGATGTATATATATAAAAAGTTATCCTGAATGACGAAGTTACGGAGAAATAATAATTTATGTCGATGTAAGTGATATATCATTTATCAAGCACCATTTACTTAGTTAACAAAATAAAACGATACTCAACACCTAAAATTATGGACAATAAGGATCTTTTTGAAAGCCAATTAATATATGGCATATTATTATGAAAAATTTCCGTGGAAAGGCTAGTTATTTTTAAACAACAAAAAAGATCTAGTCGAGTGATGGTCAACATTCCACAAAGGCATTCATGCCATGGCCACTTTAAAATATTAAACATTATGACTCTACTTGCTCTGTATATTCACCAATGACTTTTGTATGCAAAAAGTCAAGTAAATAAACTTGACACTCTGGAATCGATACATGAGCACAACACAAGGCACAAGAAACTTTTTTGATATAGTCCTATAGGAATTTTTACTCTTTTTTTTACTATTATATCTGTAATGAGTTATACTGACGGGTATGTTATTATATCCATCAACGTTACTCAGGTGCCGAAACATACATTTATATTTCACGGCACTTTTGTTTTCTGTAGACCTTTCAACCTATCCTAGAGAAAGGGAATATTTCCTTCCTGCTGGAAATGTGCCACAGTTCAGCCGATACCTAAAAAAGGCAAGAAGACCTTGCCAAATAACTACCGACCAGTAGCACTAATTTCAACAATATCGAAAGTCATGGAAAAGGTTATCAATCAGCATCTTCTAAAATATCTTGAACAATTCAATATTATTTGCGATCACCAATATGGCTTTCGTAAACATAGATCAACAGAAGATCTTCTGATTTATGTAATACACGTTTGGAACAACGCAATTGAACACTTTGGAGAATCTCGAGCGGTTGCTCTTGACATATCAAAGGTATTCGACCGTATTTGGCACGATGGACTGTTGGCTAAGCTACGCTCTTGTGGTATGTCTGAAAAGTTCTGTTTATGGCTCTCATGTTTCCTCAAAGAGCGTTCTTTACGAGTGGGTTCGACGAATTCCTTTCTAACACCTTCACTATCAACGCCGGTGTGCCTAAGGCTCCATATTGTCTCCTAGTCTCTTTCTCATTTATATTAACGATCTGCTGGACAGTAACCAAGTGGAATCTAACGCTACAAAAACCCAGGCGGCAGTTTTTTCTAAAAGGTTAACGTTGCTGAATCCGACACAGTTATGTCGGGACACTCCATTCCCCTAGCACACTGCTTTTATTGGATTCTGTTCAGGTTAGTTCAGGTTAGCTGTTCGTCTGATTGAAGATCCGGAACTGACCGGCGGCCTTGATTCGCTGGAACATCGAAGAACGGTTGGCGACTTGAGCCTATTCCACAAGTATTTTCATGGAAAGTGTTCGAAGGATGTGGCTCGCTTAATTCCTCCCAGAGCGGTGCATACTAATACTTCACATCCGTATGAGGTTCAGTTTGTTACTCAGCGTACAACGCTTTTCAAGCAGTCTTTTATATGGAGAACATAATCTCTTTGGAATAATTTGCCAAGGGCTGTATTTCCCGCCGAGTACATATTACAGCCATTCAAGAACAACATGAATCGCTTTTTCCGCACACGTGCCGCTCCTGGAGCGCTTTAGGGACATCCCGGCAGCACATGTGCTAGACTCATAAAAAAAAGGTAAAGCGGTAGTGTTACCACGGGCGTTATTGCAATTCTGCAATAACTACTACCTAAAAATAGACACACAACACTAGTCGCTTACTGAGGTCGGCTTTAATCTCGAAGAGTAACATAAAGATCTCTAATGATGGCTCGTGCGATAATATTCGAAATTTTGAAAAGTCCATGTGGTACGGTCCAATCCAAAGAACAAGGATTTCTCATCTAACCAAAGTAGTCAAAGCTTCCTAAAGAGGTTTAGGTTTTTGTAAATTTAGTAAGAAGATAAGCTATGGATGTCAATAAAATCAAAAAAAAAAAATACAGCATTATAGAAAAATAATGAAAAAGAAAAAAATGTAAGAAAATGACGAGTTTTGATTTCAAGAAAAGACGCAAATATAGTAGTTTTAATCCAGTCTTTTTTTATTTCACTACTTTTTATTGTTAGCATTTGGCCACACTTTTTAACGGTAATCATGACCCGGGTGAAAATACGTGAAAAAAAATTTTTTTCTGTAAATATGTAGATGTTGTTTAAGCCTTACAGTAAAACAAACAAAACTATCTTTTGGACATTATTCATCACATTCAAATAAATAAGCATGAATTTCACTTTACAGATATAAAACACAATTCAATATTACAATTCGCCGTAACCTTTCTGGCATCCTGTTAGAAAGAAAAGAAAAAAAAAGGAAGGTAAACAAATATCATTCTACAGTACAAAAAAGTTTAAAGAACATTTTAAAAGAAAAGGAGCGAGGCCTACTAGAAATTTCTAAAAAATGTTCTTATCATTTTCTAGGTTATGAAAATGTAATAACTTTAATATACTGGATTCAATCTGGTTCTTTATGAAACATTTTAAGAATGGTATCAAATAAAGATACTTGGCGTTCAAACGTGTTATATTCATTAGAGGAAGTGAAAAGAATTTTTTTTACTAGGTCATCGAATGAAAGCTTGTAAAAACACGAATTCAAACATGTATGTAATGTAATACTAGCGCGAAAAATCCCCCCTTTATCTCGAAAAGTACTGATCAAAAAATTTTGAAAAAAATCTGGAATATTCTATATAATTGAACGAAATTATCACGAGTGCATTATTTTTAATAATTTATCTGGTATATAAAAAAAAACAAAAATTTCAAGGTCATCAGTTTTTATTAAAGATCGAAAACAAACTTTGTTGAAAACTCATTTGGGGTGTGTTTTCTGAAGTCAATGATCATTCCTTCGTTACTATTTTTTTTTTTTTTTTTCGAAGCAATCAACGTACGGAACACTAATTGCGCAAGTTCAACTTGCACTTGACCGGCTATTTTTTATTGTTGTTAGTATATTTTAGTGATTTACACGTAAGCTTCTTTTTTTTTGGGAAAGAGTGCATGTGACGATGCAAAAACAATGCGCATATTTTGACACTTTCATATGTACTAGTTGCTATGCAAATAAAGAATTTATGATTATTATAAGGAAGACACTGAGTGCAAGGTTGTAGCGTAGGTAGGTGTTAGCGTAAGGTTGAAACTTGTTTAGTGTCTGTGTCTATTGCTTAAATGACTAAGAATGATTAGAATTCACTAGGGCCCATGCTGGATAAAATAAAAAAGTGTAAATTTTTATGTGTCATTATACTGTCATTAGGTATTATGCAGAAATATCTTCATCCCGTGGGTAATCACACTGCCCATTGGCATAAATATATCGTGTTTGTCATGTGTATTAAATGGATTTTCAAACGACGACAACGTAGGAGTTCTCGATAATAACCTACATGCGGAAGACGCATAAATTGCAGAGTAATTGCATAGTATCTCTTATGGTAATATCAGAAGAACGCAGAAAAATTGAAAATTGAGCATGTAATTTTTCAGGTCAGTCATGTATGTTTGTTATAAAAAAAAATAGATACTATTAACAAGTTTAGAAGCCAGAGAATATACTAAGTGCATTTAAATACCATAAATTCAAAAATAATGAATACAACTACAATATATTAAAAATCATCGTCTGGCGATGTTGTATGGTATTACTGGCCATGAACAATGATAGGGTTGAAAAGTAACGTTAGTTGCATACTATTTTTGTATTACAATTTTAAATTACCGGAAAATAATATCATTTTCGAATTTTTCAATCCATACAACCCAGAAAAGGATGGATAAGAAGATTAGTTCCTGCTGAAAATGCGCCACAGTTCAGCCGATACCCAAAAAAAGACAAGAAAACCTTGCCAAACAACTACCGACCAGTAGCACAATAATATAGAAAGTCATAGAAAAGGCTATCAATCAGCGTCTTCTAAAATATCTTGAAGAATTCAATATTATCAGCGCCCATCAATATGACTTTCGTAAACATAGTCAACAGGAGATCTTCTAACACCTCTAACACATATTTAGAACAACGCAATTGAAAACTGTGGAGAAGCTCGAGCGGATGCTCTTGATATATCTAAGGCATTCGACCATGTTGGGCACGATGGATTGTTGGCTAAGCTGCGCTTTTCTGGTGTGCCTGAGAAGTTTTGTTTATGGTTCTGAAGTTTCCTCAGAGAGCGTTCTTTATGAGTGGCAATCGACGGATTTCTTTCTAACACCTTCACTATCAACGGCGGTGTGCCCCAGGGCTCCATACTGTCTCCCACTCTCTTTCTCATTTACTTTAACGATCTGCTAGAACATACCAGGAATCTAATATACAGCATTGATGATCACAGTACGCTTATCTCTTCATTCACTTTGAACGCTCGAACATCGGCTATTCATGCACAGATAGCAGGAGGTCGTTCAACTTAACAAAGACCTGGAAGAAATTCTATCTTGAGGTGCCAGTACCCAACTAGAACTTAACGCTACAAAAGCCCAGGCGGCTGTTTTGTATTAAAAATTTAACGTTGCTGAACCCGACATAGTTAGGTCGGGACACTCCATTCCTCTAGCATCGTCATTAAACTTTCTGGGAATTAATTTGGCAATAAATATGTCTTGGCATAAACATGTTACAAGTATAGGAAAGAAAGCTTCTCAAAAACTGGAAATATTATTTCGAATTGGAAAACTTTACACTCCACAACAACTTTTAACATATACAAAGCTCAAATTCGAACAACGATGGAATATTGCCCCCATGTTTGGGGCTCTGCTCTCAAACCGAGACCCGAAACTGGCTAGGAACCTTTATTCGTTGGAACATCGAAAAACGGATGGCAACTTAAGTCTATTCTACAAGTATTTTCACGGAAAGTGTTCAATAGATGTAGCCTGCTTAATTCCTTACAGAGCAGTGCATGTTAGAAATACACGTCACGCTTATACTTCACATCCGAATAAGTTTCGGCTTGTTACTACTCATATGACCCTATTTCAAGCAGTCTTTTGTACGGAAAACCTCATCCCTTTGGAATAATTTGCCCAGAACTGTGTTTCCGGTCGAGTACAATTTACAGCGATTCAAGACCAACGTAAATCACTTTTTCGAACACATGTCGCTGCTGTAGCGTTTTAGAGATGACCCTGCAGTACGTATGTAAGGCCTATAAAAAAAAAATTCGAAGCAACTCCCCTAACCTTCTCCTCCATTCTTCAAACCTTTTATATGTTTCACTATAGATAAGTATGCTTAAAATTTGTCCATTGTCTCATTTAAAATCAAGAAAAACTTTTATCTCAATAGCTTAATATACTATACCAAATTCAAACTTTTCAATACCTTTCTCTGACGCGATATCGCTTAAATACTATAAGTTGCTTTTCTACCGAACTATTTCTTACCAATTTTTTTGAATTATTGTTCCTGAAATAGCAAACTCAACACACATACTGGTATTCACATAGTATCAAAATATACTGCATTTCAAACGAAAAAGATTAGTCTAATACTCCTCAATGATTTGTTAAACTTTGGATGCTGTGGTGCACTATTATTTCGGTAGCAACTCACCGATTCCTATATCACTTCATTTAAGGCAGACAGAAGGAAGCATATCCGAGTTTATCGACTCATAACCACAATATCTGTTTAGGGCGAGAATCCGCTAACTACTAAAAAAGTTTACAAAATGTGGGACAAATAATGGTAAATATTTTTCTTGATCGAGTTGTTGTCAGTTTATAAATAAATAAACATTTTGTAACTCAAAGTACGTACCGAATTAATTTGTACTCCTAATAGATGAGTGCCAAATTTTGAAAAATTTGAAATCAGTCTAAAGACATTATGCCAATAGACAAAGTTACTGACCGACAAGCGAACAGACTGAAACTAGAAACTAGAAGGGATCGGAGTTCGGAGGGTAATTTTTTCATAAATACAATGTTCACCTTTGGCGATGAAAGTATCTACAGAGTGTCCCAGTGTTCCGTGTACATAGAGTTAACTGTGGATTTCTGGGATGAAAATATGACCATTTAACCCAACCTACCTTAGTCCGAAAATTCGTAATTTTTGAGATACAGGGTATCAAAGTTATATTTTTATTTTAGTTTTTCTTTAGTAGCTTAGGGGTTCTCTGAGATGGGAAATCGAAATCAGCTCACAATTTTTTTGTAAATTTTAGGGGGTACCACCTATTACACTGTGTATACTTTAAATTGTCATAACTTTTTTACACCACTACGTGTGATATTTTTAATTAAATATTCGTATTTTCCGCCTTCCCTGTCTAAAAAAAGCTCTTTTGGTAAATGTTGCTCTCAGCAACAGTTTCTGAGAGAGAAAGCTACTTAAGAAAAACTAAAATAAAAGTACATCCTGTATCTCAAAAATTACGAATTTTTGGACTAAGGTAAGTTTGGTTAAATGGTCATATTTTCACCCTAGATATCCACAGTAACTGGAATAATGGGACACCCTGTATAGTTATCTTGTTTTGAAGTCACCTATAGAGTAAGCTGTCATTAGGGCCTATGAGTGGCCTATTCTTGCAGGATTGCATCTTCAAGTGCCTTACCGGTAAATGTAAAATTTGACCAATACTTTCAACGTTACTTGTCCAAATGTGCTTTAACGTTCTCATAGTGGCTTATAAGCGAAAATATATCATAACAATTAAAGTATGAAGTGGTAAATGATAATTTAACCTTTCAGAAATTGGCAGAAATATTTTACCTATTCATATTCCTCCAATATTTTTCAGTCTTGAAATAAGCAATTTCTTATAGGCAGAAAAAAAGTCAGGTTACAATGTAATGTAAGTGTACGTATTTAATTGTACATTTATTTCGTAGCCTAAATTATAATAAATAACATGTAATGATATTTGAACAACAGATACTTCAGTTTATGCAGTCGAACTCAAACACAAAGTTGTTTGAGAATGATAGATGTTTAATCAAAATAAGGAAAAAGCCGATATACTGACCCCAGACTCAAGATGGTTATTTTCGAAAACGAAATGTCGTTTAAGTCATTTATATTTTTGTACTAGATTAATTTAATGTTGGGAATATAAAATCTTTGGTACAATGACACTACTCAGTATATATCACCATGACTAGTCAATCATCGCTCCTGATGAAGCTAACATGGTTAGCGAAAAGCTCGTCGAATGAAAAAATAAAATGTTTGGTGTACTGGTGATATATAATGAGTAGTATATTAGTTCAGATAGATTAGGTCTCTTTCTATTGTAAAAATTTGATCAGAAATGAGGACATCATGAATTTAAATTTGAAAAAAAAATAGTAGTAAATTTTCTTGCATACAGTTTAAATACAGTGAAAATGAAAATATATTGCTAAATAATATCATGCCTAATAATGCAGTGTATAAAATAAGAATAAATATAGAGTATATATTATAGTAAACAGTCTAAACGTGTCCCAGTTGTATCCTTAAATGGTCTTTTTTATTTGCCTTATTAACGAAAGTATTCATTTCTTAAAAAAAATCACTTCCCGAGATTTTTTATATCATCACGTGCTGGCCACTGTCTTCGATTTCCAATGATCTTTCCGTCTGTCAGTCTATTGCCGCAATAACTTTCGTACATAATGATATGCCGATTTCAAATTTGATACCTTCATAAAAGGAAGGGAAAGTGTAGGTATCGAAAAACTTTATATATTTTTTTTTTTTTTTTTTTTTTTATTTCTAGCACACGTGCTGCAGGGAAGTCCCTAAAGAGCTCCAGGAGCGGCACGAGTGCGGAAAAAGCGATTCACGTTGTTCTTGAATCGCTGTAAATTGTACTCGGTGGGAAACACAGCGCTGGGCAAATTATTCATAGATAGATAGAATTTCAATAGTATTATGAATATATTTTCTGGATTTTGGTTGCGACAATAAATGAACTCAAAGTAACCTCAAGGGGATACATACACCTGGGCGCTGCAAAAAGTATGTATATTAAAAAAATATGTTTTAAAGGTTATTAAATGAATAATATTAATTATATATTTTTCTGTACTTTAAATTATAAGTATTTTTTTTTTTAAATGTGAACATTATTTTTTAACGGATTAAATGAATCACTAATAAAAACTATAATGTCTCGATGTCTGCAGGATAACTTCACAAAAAATAATCCAATCTACAAAAATAAAAAATAATCTTGTAAAATAATGTAGTAGTTAAAAATTGTCGAAAGGTTTTTTTCTCAAAAATAAAAAATTTTTTGGTGTTTCAAACTTTAGTATGCAATTTTTGGACCAATCGAAAACTTTATCCACATACCTATACCATACGCTTGGGAAATGCTCAAATTCTTCACTGGCTTCGGTTTCAAACTTTCTCATGAATAAGTTTGAAACCGAAGCCAGTCAAGAATTTGAGTATTTCCCAGGGTATGGTATAGGTATATGGATGATGTTTTCGTGATTTTTGATACAAAAAAAGCAAATATAGATTAAATTCGCTTACGAAATTAAGAACAAAAGACAATTACCTTCTCTAGAAATTTTAATTATTAAAAATAATAATAGGTTAGAATTTGATATCTATAGAAAAGACACAGTAACAGATAGATATATTCTTAATGATTTATTTCATTGCAAACAACACAAATTAGCCGCATTACATTTCTTAGTTCATTGTTTGATCACTTTTCCTCTGAATAGAGCAAACTTCAATAATGAAAGGAATCGTATTAGAAATATAACTAGAGTTAATGGTTATGACGATAAGTTAATAAATGGACATAAGTTCAGGTTAAATATTTAGAATTCTACATTTTTTACACGCGAAGAAAATAAGACGAAGTATGTCTCCATTCCAATGTGGAATTTATGAAATTAGTTTTAATGATTGCGATAAAAAGTATCTTGGGCAAGTTAAAAGGTCAATTAAAACACCATTTAAAAAATATTTAGCACATTTAAAATACAGTAGAACAGAAAAGTCTAGCATTATCGAACATGCCCTTGAAGCTGATCATACTGTGACATTAGTTAATCTAATTAAAAAATGTATCTGATAGGAGATTGTTGAACGCATACCAAAGTATCGAAATTATAAAATGTAAAAGTAGTTTAAATAAAGACAGAGGGCCTATTCCTTATAGTCCCCTCTACTGGTTACTTCACTGAAACTGATGGCCGCCTGAGTAATTCAAGGATTAGGCTAAGTATAAATAGAGTAGATTTTTAGTTTAGCTTTAGTCAATCATCGCTCCTGATGAAGCTAACATGGTTAGCGAAACGCGCGTCGAGGGCCAAAATAAAGTACTTGGTGTAGTGGTGATATATACTGTGTAGTGTCATTGTGCCAAATTATATTATATGTCCTCTTCAAGCTCCCTGGAGTCGGAGAAGCTAATAATTGTATTTAATTTTTTTAATTTCTAATTTTAACCAAAACATAACGTAAAATAGTATGATCTCAGAAAAATATCTCGACTTTACAATATATATTCTCAAGGGATTTTTTTCATGTAAAGATTTTATGGGACCATTCCAAAAATAATATGTAGATTAGACGCCTCCAAGCCGTATTACATATATATGAGAGATCGAAACATTCTATCATTATGACCTTTAGATGCAGTTTGGTATTCATTGGGTAATTGTCTGTCGTTGGTCACGATAGCGGAATACTCATGATAAGAAAGTACATTTGCCAGATCAATTTCTAGAAATTTAATAATAATAAAATCAAAATTTGATGGAAATTGGATAATATTTTCTGCTATGCGTGATAGCATAATAAGTAGGTAGCAAGAATTTACGATGTATCAAGAAAGTTGAATAAATACTTTTGTATTAAAAGAGATTGTTGTAAATTTCAAAACAGTTATTTCAAATTAATTATTTTATACTCTTTCATAGCAGTAGAAAAATATGATTTATATTTATTTGACTTTGTTTCTTTTCGTGACTTGGGTATAAGAAATGACATTTACTTGGAAATCTAATTCATTTTTTGTTAGTCATATATTAAGGTCGTTTTGAGTACAAGTTGGGAAAGTCCTTTTATTCTAACTTAGGATATATTGTTTGCGATATTGTTCAATTTTTAGCCATGGATAGGGAGGCGATGCTTATTTTGCATTCCATTCTTAAATCCGCAAAAAACTACTATCAAAATATTCGCTAATTATACTAATTAATAAAATTTGATGGAGCTTTAGATTTCGAGGTTATCTGTAGCTTTGTCATTAATTTTAGAGGCATCATGAAAAGCGAGATTCGAATTTTAAAAGTAGTATTTTAAATGCATAATGCTACAGACGTATGTGTCCTCTTTTGACTTCGGCAGCGAAAAGCTTAAACAATATAGTTTAAAAGCCAATACTTGTATGCATATATGTTTACAGGAACATAAAAACTCAATAACCTTACTTTATTTTTCGGTCAAATCGTTAAATTTATTTCTTAAACAAAATAAGAATATGAATATACATTTTTCCAATTATTGAATAAAAAAAGACAACAACCGCTATAAATGCGTTAGCGTTAGAGTGATCGGGATTCTTTCAAATCAACGTGTTGTCCAAATGATCACTAAACAGAAAATAAAAATCTCTGGTGAATTCTATATAACATGCATAAAGGGTGGTTCATCTGTTTTTACACTACGTATTATTTCGACACTGTCAACACGACCGCGCCTAAAATATTGATAAAAATTTTGTGTTAAACCTCCGTGGTACGAAATTGACCGGCTCACGTTGGAACAAAGATAAAAATGTTTAAAAAATATTTTTAAAGTGAGTGCTATATTGTAGAACCTGTTAGACATTTCAAAAGAAGTTTTAGTCGAAATCAAGCTTCTGCAGAGATTGGTGTAAGAAAATTGGTAAATAAATTTTATAGAATTGGCATGCTTATTCATAACCTAATCTCTCTTCGTATTCGTTAAGTGTGTACAAACCATAAAAATATGGCTACTATTGCCCAAAATCAGTCGTGCTTCTCTGAGGAGAGTTTTGCATAAAAATCTCGGATTATTTGCTTATAAGGTTAAACTCCTTCAATAATTGAAGCAAAATTACCATCCACTTCGTTATTGGTACTCTATGTGGGCTTCAAATGAGTTGAATAATGATGTCAATTTTGCTCGCAAAATCATCGTTCCGGACGAAGCTAATTTTCATCTCAAGGGATATGTAAATGAGAAAAACTGTAAAATTTTTGGTTCTAAAAATCCACACGTGGTTGTAGAAAAACCAGTACATCCGCAAAGAGTGACTGTTTGACAAGGTCTGTAGAGTGCTGGCATAGAGTATATTACAGAGACCTAAAAAATGATTTTTTTGTGGCAGCAATTGGACGATTTGGAGTCAAAGGCGTTTTGCTTCTAGCAGGATGGCGAAACATGCCCCATCAGTCATGAAATAAGCGATCTTTTACACACCAAGTTCGGTAATCATGTGATCAGCCTAATTGGAGATGTGCCAAGGTCACCGCCAAGCTGCCAATTGACGCCGTTAGACTTTTTTTTTATAGGAAAATATTAAGGATCATTGTTGCCTTAACGATCCACAATCAATTTATGTACTGCAGGAAAATATCTATTGAGCTATTTGCCAAAGAGGGCTATAAGCCATTAAAAATGTGCTCAAAAATTGAGTTCGAAGAATGGGCTACTGCGAAACCAGCCGTGATAGCCATTTAAATGAAATTATAATTCATAATTAATAAAAGAATTTACACTTTTTAGTAAAGAACAAAAATTAAAAAAATATTACACGATTTTTCTGTTATAGCAATTTTTAAAAGAAACCAGCAGATGGCACACCCCTTATATTATGTTTTACCCACCATTATGGTTACCTAAAATTTATATGGTCTTATAGGAAATAATTCTTTAATCTATGCTAATATGAATCTAAGACACTGTATCCAATAGCTGTACTGTCTCGGACACTTACATCCCAAAGAAAAAACATCCACTTGTATGCCGTTCGCCTTATTTTTAATGGGCAATTATTTACCAAGCTGCAGCATTAACAATTGCACAACATTGCAGCTTCATACAGAGTCATTAATTAAAAACACATATAAATACGCCTAAGATGTTACACTGCATGTTCATAATATTTAAATCCACAAATAAAAATTTTTATTAGGGAACTTTTTTGCATTCAAATTTTTGTCCCTTCCTATCCTAAGATCTAACAACAAAGAAAATCTATTATCACTCTAAATCTATCTTGAAAAATTATTTCGATCAAAACGAACAAAAATTGAGAAAAACTTTCAAATGAAATTCCCAGTGGAACATCGATGACCACTTAGATTTAAAAGGAAAATATTAGGTGATAATCAGCAATAATTTAAAACTACGTTGGCACTACACAACAGTTATAACGACTGCATCAAACATTTTAGTGGAAACACCACCATGGTATCCAAAACGGTTAAACTATAGAACAGTAGATGATAATTTAGTTGTACAAGACTGGCAATTTGGTCAACTGTTTTCCACTTTTCTTTACTGCACTAATTGAAATTTAGTTAAACAATCTCATGAATGACATCACATAATTTGTCTCACTTTGAGTACAAGTTATTCTTCTTGTGAATATTCATAAGTAGGCAATGCGCACACCTATTAGTAAAGTACAGATTGGTTGAAAGAAGTTGACAAATCACGAGCAGTTTTCTATTTTATAATTGTAGTAAAATAAATATGTATTCGATTATTTCGTAGCGTCAAAAATTTATGAATTATTTTTATACGTAATGAAAATATAAATCCGGAGTTAAATAAAATACTAGTATAATAATCAAGACTTAAATTAACTTCGCAGCACTAAAAACGAATGTTAGCATCATCAGGACCGTCAATCGTCATTGCTGTGTAGCGCAATTATTTAGCTTTCACCCGTATATTTGTTACCTGCTTTTAAAAAGTTTCAAACCATAGTACGGTGTTAAAGTCTTTCAAATGAATGCCAAACATTTACTTGAAATGTGTGATGTCACCCGGTTCTGCTGAAACAAGATTCTCTAGTCACAATTACTCGATCAAAACTTTATCAGACACCAGCAGGGCCCGCGGCTCCGCTCGCGAAGACTTGATTCACTACTATCGTCAGTGCTTATTCCTTATGTTACCTAACGTAATAAAATATCTCCCATTATTTCCCCTTATCTCCCAATATTTCTCCTTATCTCCCATTATCTCCACATAATTTCCAATATCTAGGCTTATCTCTGCTCATCTCCCATTATTTCTCCTTATCTCCCATTATTTCTCCTTATCTCCCATTATCTCACCTTATTTCCCATTTTCTAGGCTTATCTCGACTTATCTCGCAATATTTCTCCTTATCTCCCATTATTTCTCCTTATCTCCCATTATTTCTCCTTATCTCCCATTATTTCACCTTATTTCCCATTATCTAGGTTTATCTCGAGTTATCTAGCAATATTCTCCTTATCTCCCATTATTCTCTCCTTATCTCCCATTATCTCACCATAACTCCCATTATCTAGACTTATCTCTGCTTATCTCTCATTATTTCTCCTTATCTCCCATTATTTATACTTATCTCCCATTATCGAGGCTTATCTCGACTTATCTCCCATTATTTATCCTTATCTCCCATTATCTCACCTTATCTCCTATTATCTAGGCTTATATCAAATTATATAGAATATAGAACATATGTATAAATTTATAAAAACACGTAAATCGGATAAGTGGTTCTCGAGTGATAATCGCACTAACGGACAAACAGACAGGCAGAGAGGCGTTGCATTTTATATATATATTATATTCGTTGCTACATGATATTGTTCCATATTTAATGCTTTAGGCAGTGTATTGCAAGACAACGCGCTAGAGGCAAACTTTTCTCCGACTTGATTCACTATTATCGTCACTGCTTATTCTTTATGTCACCTAACGTAATAAAATATATCCTATAACCTGGCCAGAGTACATACGTATGTTTAAAAAAAAGCCCGTAAATCGGATAAGTGGTTCTCCAGTGATAAGCGCAGAAACGGACAAACAGACAGAGGGGCGTTGCATTTTATATATATTATAGATATAGATTATTATTATTATTATATAACCTGGCCAAAGAATATATGTATGAATTTAAAAAAAGAAACGTAAATTGGGTAAGTGGTTCTCGCGTGATAAACGCAGTAATGGACATACAGACAGACAGAGAGACATTGCATTTTATATATATTATAGATTATAGATATTCTCTGCTATATAATATTGTTCCATATTTAATGGTTTAGATTGGGTATTGCAAGAGAACTTTTTTCCGACTTCATTCACTATTATCGTCTCTGCTCATTCCTTATGCTATTTATCGTAATAAAATATAGCCTATAACTTGACCGGAGAACATATGTATGTTTTAAAAAAAAAGTATGAAAATCGGATAAGTGGTTCTCTAGTGATAAGCGCACTAACGGACAGACAGACAGAGATCCGTTGCATATATATATATATATATATATATATATATATATATATATATATATATATATATATATATATATATATATATATATATATATATATATATATATATATATATATATATATATATATATATATATATATATATATATATATATATATATATATATATATATATATATATATATATATATATATTTATTATAGATGCAATAAAATATATATCTATAATCTGGTCAGAGAACATATGTATGAATTTAAAAAATCACGTAAATCGGATAAGTGGCTCTCGAGGGATAAGCGCACTAACGGACAGACAGACAGACAGACAGAGAGACGTTGCATTTTATATATATTATAGATATAGATTATTATTATTATTATATAACCTGGCCAAAGAATATATGTATGAATTTAAAAAAAGACACGTAAATCAGATAAGTGGTTCTCGTGTGATAAACGCACTAATGGACAGACAGACAGACAGAGACATTGCATTTTATATATATTGTAGATTATAGATTATAGATATTCTCTGCTACATAATATTGTTACCATAATTAATGGTTTAGGCTGTGTATTGCAAGGGAACGCGCTAGCGGAAAACATT
Source organism: Pachyrhynchus sulphureomaculatus (assembly GCA_019049505.1). Taxonomy (NCBI): domain Eukaryota; kingdom Metazoa; phylum Arthropoda; class Insecta; order Coleoptera; family Curculionidae; genus Pachyrhynchus; species Pachyrhynchus sulphureomaculatus. The sequence continues at coordinate 197,880,250 of CM032447.1, read as the reverse complement.
TTTCCGACTTCATTCACTATTTTACGTCACTGCTCATTCCTTATGCTACCTATCGTAATAAAATATAGCCTGGCCAGAGAACATATGTATGTTTTAAAAAAAAAAGTACGTAAATCGGATAAGTGGTTCTCCAGTGATAAGCGCACTAACGGACAGACAGACAGACAGACAGACGTTGCATTTTATATATATTATAGATGTGAAAAAATTCTTAATAATTTCAACATATCGTTTAGAATTAATAATTATTGTGCGCCGTGTCATCCTCAAAAAGTACTAGCTGATTATTTCATATCTCAAGATTTCAACCCAAACTGCCATTTAAAAGGAATATGAAAGTCATAATGCTTTATTACTGCTTTATTACCACTTTTTTTTTCAACAAAGATGAAGCTATAAGCAGTATCAATCAACTTCAAATCAACTACCATATCTATCTTGTAGAGGAGCAGACATAAATCTTTAAGAAGAGTAAGTCGGAATGAACTCCGGAGTATGTTTCACCGCACTTTGCCGTTGCCTTTTGGGAGATTAAAATTCTCGTTGAACAATCGCGGCGTAAATGCTAATAAACGGCTCTCTTTAGTCCCCACCCAAGTTTGAATTGATTTCTGTGGCATCTAGTTACTTTTCAACATTTTAAAATAGTTTTCTTGTTTTATTTATTTTTTAATTTTTTAAAGAAAATGTGATTGATATTTTTGTCATTTTTCGACATTCAAAGTAAAAAATTTAAATAAAAAAATCACAGGGATTCTAAATGTGCTAAAGTTTCCTTACAGCCGAATTTTTGTTTATTTTCTTTGCATATAAAAGTGTTGTAGATTTGGTCTCTTAATACTATAACTTATAGTGGTCAGAGGCAAATTTTGACGAAAAGCTCTCATTAAATGTTAACAGGCTACATTTGGCATACAGGCAATTTTTTGGATGTAGAAATATGATAAAAAAAGTTTGCGGCTCTAAACTGTACGCTAAGCCTATAAACTTGGAAGTAAAATGAGAAATTGGTGTTTTTTCGCAAATATCTTTATAAATAAAAAAATATATCGAAAAACTAATAGACGTGAAAGAACGGAAAATTGTACAAAAATGGTACATAGATTTGTTTTAGTTTTACAGCAATTTAAAAAACTAATTAAAATAAAATGGCCTTCAGTTGTAGTGGGAATGATGCTTCCAATCTCATTTATGATTAAATTATCGTTTCTGTATACTGTTAAATATTTTAAAATTGGCTATTAAAGGGTTTCTCGGGGTGCTGATTAAGAATCCACAGATATATTTAAAAATTCAAAATGACGAATTCAATATGACTGCCAGAGAGTTTGTAATACGTACGTAATTCTTTGAGTAATTTAGAATTTTTGTGTTTTCAATAACTGTTTTCCTTATACTTGGATGTTTAAATGAAATACCAATACTTTATTCTTAAAGCTTAGACTGTTAAGTTTATGTTGCAGTTTAAGTAAAAAATACGTTTATCATGAACACTTTTTTAGGAGCAAGAGAAAAAGTTTTTTTAAAATTTTTAGTGGTTTTCTAAAATCAAGTATACTTTTAACTGTAACTACAAAAAATGTCTGAATTTTTCAATCATTTCGTATTGCTTTGAAATTAAAATTTTCGGCGGCTCACTACAGCAGAGAAAATTTTATATTTTAAAACTAAATTTTTAAATAACTCAGTCAATGTGGGTATTTTTAATTATCCTTATATTGAAACTTAAGTTTTACAACTAAAGCAACAAAAATAAAAATGATTAGTATCATGGAAAAGCTGAAAGTCTCCTCTTCAAGAAGCTATCTTTTCATTTTTTTTACACTCTGAAAACAAATAATATCGATTAACCTTCTTATCCAACAACATAAGCCAAAAAAAGGGTCAACCTCGGAATGAGAAATAATAAGCTGTAAACTTGTATAAGCCTTTATTTTGGCATTCTCAAAGTTGTCTCAAAAGTCTCATAAAACTCCTGTCCGCGTCTTAAGATATTCAAGGTCAAAGGTTACAAAAATCGGTTTTTCGCAAATATCTCGCTTCCTATAGTTTCAATGATATTTGCATTTATTATGAAAATTGTAGAGCATAAAATTCTCTACAAATTTTGTTTTAAACATTTTTTTATACGCTTAACCATCTTTGAGATAAGCGCGGGAGAGCGCGCAGCGCTCAGCCATACATAGCATGCAAGGTCAACCGTGAGTCCCGGTAAATAATACGTCGTATAAAGCTAATTAATCACTAAAAAATCCATAATTATGAATATTTTGGATTATTTATTATTAATACATTATATTTAATAATATTTTTCATTTATCAAATATATTCGTTTAATATTATTTACCTATTTCGTGTAATTAAAAAATTGTTAAGTGACATACTTTAAGTATATTTTAATTATATTCTAATATATCTTAATTATATTTTAAGTAGAAAAAGAATTAAGTACTTTTTCTTTAAAATGTGTAAACTCTTAAATATTTATATTATTATTAAGATTATACCTACAGTATTACCATACGAATCTGCAAATCCCAAGCTAGATAAAACATATAATAGTCTTTTAGATCCATATCTTCTATGAAGAACTACAGAAAGGCCTAATGGTAGCTGTGATGAAAATGACCGTTCTTGTATCGAAGCCATTATTGCATGACTTATTGATGTGCATTTCGTTTTTAAATGATCTGTTTTGCCTTTTCTATTTTTTAACATGACTTCTTGTAAAAAATGCAATAAAGTTTTTGGTATTTCTTCATTAATATCATCTAACATTTTACTCGGAGGTGGATAAGACTTGGTTTCAACTACAGATGATCGAATATCTTCCCCAACAATAGCTGTTGCAGCTTCTACAATCCGTAACCGTTCTTCTTCGGGATCCTTTTTTTATTGTCGTACCAAGCTTTTGATAATATATTAGCTTGTGTATCACGAAAAGATAAGATAGTGAATGATCCTACCTTTCTCGTAATTATTATGTCAGTTAAATATTTTTGTTGATGTCTTGTAATGATAGTCTTATAATCTGGTATATACTCCGTAAGGACATCTTTAAGCTCTTTCAATGTAAATTGTGAATCTTCATGATTTTCTATATAACAAAAAATCTCTTTCATTGCTTGTGTGACTTGATTATCTTCGAGAGGCTTCTTATCAGTAGATGGTACTCGACTTAACAAATTAGTATAGCAAATGGTCATGGATCAACCCATACTCATAAAGTATACGATCTTTTACTAATTCTTCTAAGGAATCGCTTCGTTCTTCTGTTTTTTGATGACATTGTCTTTGAATTCAAGAGTACTTACTTTACTAATCGTTCATCTGTACTTCTCTTTTTTTTTCGTCTCTGCTGCTTCATCAGTTGTTTGGCATAGTTTTTTGAAATTAAACATTTCATTTCCTTTTTTACGAGGTGCACTTGATAATGGTGAAGGTTCACCTTCTTCTAGGCGTCGTTTCGATGCTGCAAGAATTTTTACTGATGTACACTTTTCGATACTCGACATGCACATTCACGGAGGTTAAGGTATTTAAATACTTTATGTGACCGTCATTTCTTTCAATACTTGCAGTTTTTAAAGTTTGTAAGCCGCGCACTACATTAACAGAATCACCTTCTGAAAGTGACTTATCACATATGAAACATAAATCAGCCATAACTCTTAAAATTGTACGTCCGTCGTTGCCAAGATACAATTTAAAACTAACGAATAGACTTGGTTAGTAGAAAGTGGTCCCTTGAAAAAGAAATCGGTCTTAACTATACAATGGAACATCTGTCCCAACTGACTATAAATAGAAAAGGTCATAATATAGGGGTCCGTATTCCCAGGCATAATCTTAATAGTAATATAAGTATTTAAGAGTTTACACATTTTAAAGAAAAAGTACTTAATTCTTTTTCTACTTAAAATATAATTAAGATATATTAAAATATAATAAAAAATACTTAAAGTATTTCACTTAACAACTTTTTAATTACAGGAAGTAGGTTGACAGTTGACCTTGCATTATGCTATGAATGGCTGAGCGCTGCGCGCTCTCCGCGCTCTATCTCAAAAATGGTTAAGCGTATAAAAAATGTTTAGAACAAAATGTATAGACAATTTTATGCTCTACAATTTTTATAATAGATACAAATATTATTGAAACCATAGGAAGCAAGATATTTGCGAAAAAAAAACGATTTTTGTGACCTTTGACCTTGAATATCTTAAGACGCAAACACGAGATTTTATCAGATTTCCGAGACAACTTTTAGAATGCCAAAATAAAGGTTTATATTTACAGCTTATTATCTCTAATTCCGAGGTGAAACTCCTAATGTGACTGGACAATTTGAGCGATGCGCGTAGACTTTCAAAATAACCTGTTAGGCGCTTTACACTTTTTGAATCACCTATCCGAATTTTTAATAAATCCCCACGCTAATAAAAAAAAATTTGGAAAAAATGTATATACTTTTTTTCTGTAAAATTTCTTGCTCTTTCGATTGGTGCTATTTGTTTTTCCATGTATTTTTTATTTTTCAGGATGTTGACGAAAAACCGAATTTTTGATTTTATTTTGGATTTTGTGGGCTTAGCGTAGCAAACTATTTTTTATCGTAGTTTACGTCCAAAAAACTACCCGTATGCCAAACTGCAGCCTGTTAACATTTAATGAGTGCTCGAAACCCCTTGCGACTGGGCTGTTAGTCGAATGATGCAACGAAATAATCAAATACCTTAGCACACCTAATAACAACGTCACTGAAAAGATAAATACAATATTAGTAATGAAATAGTTCAGTTAGGCACGAGCGATCACGACAAACAATCTTAAAAATTAAATCAGCTCTGGACTAATGAAAGAATTCACTTGTCGGTGGGTTAAATCACCGTAAAGTCAATTAATTGTAATGGCAACTAATTTATTTTAAGGAATATCTTTTCAATGTTGTCTTCTGTTATTAGAAGTTCACGGATCAGTTGTTATTGTCGCGCTCTATTTGATCGAAATGAACTAAATGCAGATAGATGATACAGTATGCTGATGGCGAAGGTGGAGTCATTTTTGCTTTTAGAGTTTGCACCAATCTCTATTTATACAGTTTAATAATGATATAATTTTTTTATGGGAATAGCATCTGTGCTGCAGGCAATCCCTAAAGCTCTACAGTATGCGGAAAAAGTTATTCACGTTGGTCTTGATTCCCTGTAAATTGTAGTCGGTGCGCATTACATTTCAGAGGGATGAGGTTCTCCATATAAAAAACTGCTTAAAAAGAGTTGTGCGGGGAGTGAGTTGAACCACATAAGGATGTGAGGTAGTAGTGCGATGTATATTCCTAGCATGTACTGCCCGTTAAGAGGACGATATCCATAAAATTCTTTTCATGAAAATACTGCCAACTCTTCTTTTGCGAACACCTCTCTTCTGAATAGAATCAAAAAATGCAGTATATGTTTGGGAAGATAGTCCCAAACATGGGAGCAGTATTCCATCGTTGGTTGAATTTGAGTTTTGACCAGAATTAATAGTTGTTGTGAAGTGTAAAGCTTTCTAGTTCGAAATAATATTTCCAGCTTTTGAGAAGCTCTCTTTGCTCTGCATGCAACACGTTTATGCAAAGACATATTTGCTTCTAGATTAACGCCCAGTAAATTGAGTGACAATGCTAGAAGAATGCTCGACATAACTATGTCGGGTTCAGCATGTTATAATTTATTGCAAAGATGAATATTGAAGTTGGGCGCCAATTTCTACCGTAAATGAAAATTGTGACAGAATATTATATAATAACGATGTTCTATTAAAATTCCCTAAACAATAATCCCTCTTACCATACTTTTTTTGTCAATTCGCTCCAAGAACTCCTCGCTTGTGCCCGGCAGAAGACTGTTATAGATTGTCTAGTATAACCGTTTTCTATCAAGTTGAGTGGAGTGGTCCCAGGATCCCTGTTAGGAATGATCTCTCACTGGGTCGGGTCTCCTCTTGGAGTCCCCTTACGAGGCTGGCCAAAACCAAAACTTGGAAACAACCAAGTTGAATCTAATACTACAGTACCCAGCTCTCTCACCCAGATAGATTCTACAAGATTTTACGTCTAAGTGCCTGTAGTCGATCATTTGTTTTCCCAGCGAGATTAGTTTGACGTAGTCAAGTTCAGGTATAAGTCACAATTGGATGGGAACCACTAAATTTGTTTTATTCGAAGCTGGCCTTGCAGGCTGTGAAGTGGTCCAAAAAAAAACTTGGAAAAAAATGTACTAATTCCTAATATAATCGGCTGTAAAGTTGCTTACTAGCCTACCTAACAGTTAAGAAAAGAAGACTCAGATAAGCGATTGATTTGATAGTTTATTCTATGCTCATTATGATAATTGCTTATACAATTACACTATGCTCAGGATTATGAAAATTTTCTCTGAAAAAATTCTAGTTATTATACGGCATATTACATGGCTTAGAGATTAAATTAATTCTATTACCAAAAAAAAAAATAGGTCATTAGGAAAGGTTGAGGCGTTAAACATTATATAATTAAAAAAATTTTCTTGACATTAACCATACATATAGTCTTATGGAGAATACGTCAATTTGAAATAAAAATGACATATTTTTTTGTTATAACAAATGAAAAAAAAAATGTCACTACAGGAAATTTAACTATGTTAGACATTCAAATTTCGCGATTATTTAAAAAAAAAAATTCAAATTTAATTTGGAAGCTTTAACTTTATGAAAAATAAGAATTATTGGAGGTACTTGTGAATGATTTACCTTTTATCTCTGAAATAGCGGCAACGTTACATTTAGTAGTATTGGCGGAAATTTAAATATTTTAAATAGTTTTGAATATATTGGTGGTACATTTACAGAAGCTAGCAATTTATTCAGATGAGCATATCCCATCCCTGCATGCAAAACTCTAAAATACATAAAAATATTTATATAATTACAGATATTAATATTATTATTATTATTTTAAATATAATTACTTATTAATTAATTATCATTAGCTTTACAAATTAATTTACTTGTTTAACTTATATTTACCTAGTGCAGCTTCAGTGTTAACATTATAATGCTCTTTAATGTCCTTCGATATACGCGTACTATGTTGATACTGTGTTGTATGTTAGACATTTACACACTTTATGGTTAGTAGTGATACTAGACTATAGCGTTTTCATTAGTAATATGACGTAATGAAAGTGTTTCATTACATGAAGAACATTTTAAGTTTTCTCCAAGTAATCGTATGTCAACAATTCGACGACCAGTCACAGAAGTTAGTGGACTTACTTGATTTTCTATTCCGTTTACCAACACTTTGTTGGCTTAATCTTTGATTGTATACAGCTTCAGTAACGCGTTTTTGCTTCCACATAAAAATGTTTTTACCATTTTTATCAATATTTGTTGATTTTTTATTATTATCCTTTTTTTACGTGTTTACAACAGCTGATTACCAGAAAATTAAATATATCTATAAATAAGCATATCAGTAGAGCCAATTGTAAATTACGTTACAAGACACCGGAATTTCAAGATTTTTAATTATCATTTTTTATTAATTACCTATTTTTTAAATATTAATTTTTTTTTTATTCTTTTATTTTTTTCATATTATTTGTTTTAATAATTTTTTAAAAATTATGAAATATAATTTTTTTTATTTTCGATATATTTCTTTTTTGTAAGTTTTGACAAAACATCCAAAAGGTAATCCATTCATGTTAAATTATTTAATAAAATTAAATAAACAATATATAAGACTTAAAATCTTTTGATAATAACCATCGTTAGTCTTATAAATTTTTTTTTGTCATTTAATACGAAGCATTTCTAAATGACAACATTCAAAACTTTTGGTTGGGACTATCCTACCTCAACCTCCTTAAGAATAGTCAAGCGTATACCAAAAAAATTTGAGTAGGTTAAATTTACTAATTAAACAAATGTTACTATCACTACTCAAACTTATACTCACAGATCGATCTCGGAGTTGTTTTGATCAAGAACTAAAATTAATCCAAATGCGCTACGTAGTGCTTACAGTAGGTAACATTTTCAACACCAAATTTATCCGCAATATGGCCATTATAACGTAAATGGTAAAGTAACTGCATAACTCCGAACCACTGGAGATCTCCGTAAATATGAATTAATCTAAGTGAAAAGTAGGGATTAACCGCACTCTCTTTCTTATGGCTTGTAGCTTTGAAAATAGGGAATACTAAATTTTACACTCTAACACTGGAATTACGACCGTAAGTGGTCGAGAACCTCAAGCCATATAAGCCATATAAATGTAAACCCAAGGGGAAGGGGGCCTAGTGGTCAAGAACCCCAACCGAAGAGGGTGAAAACTATAGTCGCACGCGTAGTAATACAAAATCGATGATTGGATAAAAATGAGCTGACGTTGTAACAGAAATCAAGGAAAACTGTCTGGAACCCACTTTTTGTACGTGGAACGAACAACACCAAAAATACTAATCTCAACAAAAAAAACTTTGGAACAAAAAACATTCCCATCCCTAGCATAATCCTCTAAATCTGAGAAAATCAAAACACCCAGAGGGTTAGAAAGTCTCTTCCAAAGCCCTTCTCCATCAAGAAAAGAATACCAATCAATTATAACTTAGCCCGAATATTTAATTTTCACAAATGGGTACGTTTTTTTTTAAGAAAAACTTCACTGAAAACTAAAATATCTTTTTAATATGGTGTTGCAGAACAGTGAACCACATCCTTTTTCCTTTTTATACTATATCCTCACTACGGAAAATTAAGTTTTGCACTGCAAACCATGTTCATTTTTAAAAACCAACAATTATTAATTGAGGTGAGCTCGGACGCTACTTCACTTCATACTCTTCCATACCGAACTCGAGCGTTATGCATGTATCCTACTTGCCCTAAACCCAAGTGTAAAAGTGTGACCATGGGCATCTCCTATCGCCGATCATAGAGACTCCACGGCTAACACAACAGGAAGAAATTTTGACGTATGCTCCCGTCAGTGTCAATCTACAATGTTTATTTATAGTATTGTATATAATTAATTTATCCGGCAGAAATAGACGTTTATTATCTGTTAAACAACTGAAAGACACAGGGAAAGACCATATATTAACTTTCCAAAATATTGTCAGAAAAAATCTTCGAAATACATTATGCAAAAAGAAAATATTATATACTATGTAAACAAAACAAATTATTTTAATTTACATTTGAAAAATATATTATTTGAGAATGAAACGGAGAAAAATAAGAAATCAGAATTACTTAAAAAGATATTTCAATTGATGCCCTAATTTAAGAACTAAAAACATTTGAATACATGAAGAGAAAATTATATTATTTGAAGTTATGATGAGGAAGTTATATACTCGTAAAATTATATAAAAGCAACACTATGTTTTAATTTTCAATATATTTAAAATAACTTGACAATTGTTTCACCATACAATGGCTTCTTCAGAAGTAAATAAGAAAGAGATATATGTACTCGTATATTGTATTATATATATTATGTATATTATATTTTTGTATAGAGGACCTTAACAGTCCACATTAACCTTATTTGAAAAAACTGTCGTCTGGGATTTTGTAGCGTTAAATTCTACTTGGTTAGTCCCACCCCAAGACAGAATTTCTACCAGAACTTTATTAAGTTTAACGATTTCCTACTGTTTGCAGATATTTGGATGAGTAGCTGATGTTTGATCGTTCAAAGTGAATGGAGAAACAAGCGTACTGTCATCCGCAAAGCTGTAAATTGAATTCTTAGTTTTTTCCAGCACCTAGTTAATATAAATTTTTGAGTACAGGTGAGTTTCTTTGAGAAATCCGATCAAATTTCTGATTCCGGTTTGATCAGGTTATAGGATCTGTTTCAACGGTTTTAACAGGCCATATTTGGCTTTTTTTTTGAGTCTTCGTTTGATTGGAATATGTGATTAATTGTAAGGGTGGAATTGCAATTTATGCAGTTTGGTGGAGGTTCGTTTTTTAATAATTGCGAATGAGTAATGTAGGTATGACCTATAGCAGTTCTTCTCCATATTACATTCTCTCTGCGAGATAAAGACGTGAGATGTAAGGGGGGGAAAACTAAAGGTTTGATTTCCCACAATTTATTCGAGCCCTCCTGTAAATCCCAGTCCAGTTTAAATAGTTTATCAAAGGTATGCTTAAAATAATTAGTTAGGTCCTTGGGCGAGATGATGAGATTTAAGAGAGAGCCCGATGGTATGGCAAATTTAGCATTTAGATCTGCCTTTTCATTTTTGGGGATAGTTGTGTGACTGGATACCCACAGAAAAGATGAGTATTAGGCTCTATTATAACCCGTTTGTAATAAATTATTAATGTTCAGTAGTATAGGGTTTGAGAAGTTGGCTGAATTTAGTACTGGTAGAGAATTTAATATACCGAACTTAATATAAATGAGAAAGAGAGTAGGAGGCAATATGGAGCCTTGGAGATAGCGTTGACGGTGAAGGTATTAGAAAGAAATCCGTCGGCTCGTAAAGAACATCCTCTGATGAAATACGAGAGCCATAAACATAACCTTTCAGGCAAATACGTTTTAAATGCGTTGGGTATATCAAGTGCAACCGCTTCTTCAAAATATTCAATAGCCTTTTGCTAAATATGTGTAACATGAGTTAGAAGATCTCCTGTTGATTTTTACTTACTAAAATTATATTGATGGTCGCTAATAATATTAAATCCCTCTTGATATTGTGGAAGATGCTCATTGACAGCATTTTCCATAATTTTCGATATTATTGAAAGCATTGGGGCTGGTCGAGAATTGTTTGGCAAGTTCTTCTTGCCTTTGTTGGGTATCAATTAAACTGTAGCTGCATTTTCAGCTAGGAGGAAATGTTCCCCGTCTTTAAGATAGATGGAAAAGTCTACAAAAAATTGGCTCGTGCCTTTTTTTAGTATTATGGCAGGTATTTCATCAGCTCCCAAAACTTTTTTGGTGTCTAGCTTCATTAAAATACGTTTGATGATGCGCTATCTGAATACAATATCGGACATCCTTGAGTGCGCAATTTAGTGCCGTTTTTCCTTGAAACTCAACAGTAGAATATGAAGCAGAGTTCAGCCAACAAGTTGGCTTTTCCTACTGGTGTTGTTGCAATAGTATCATCTAGCCGTGTTAGTGGTGGTACAGCGGATTTAGTAAAATTTTGACTAATGACCTTGGTGATTGACCAAATGGACTTGAAATTGTTCGGACAGGCAAGAAGTTTGATTGGGTGCCTCGTTAGTTTCGTCGATAATTTCTTTGCATCGGTTCCGGTTACGAACAAAGGTGTTGCGATATACTACTTTACATTACCATTATATACTTTACCGCAGACAAATTTGAGGTTTTTATAATATTCATAGCTGTTATGGAGTATAGAGTTTGCTGAGAATGTTCAGCTTTCTTTGCTATGACTTGTTACAGAAATTTAACCTACATAATCATGTCGAGGCATATTTGCTCACAAGATAGCACCGTAAGTAAGTAAAGGACGATGCAACTGAAATCGGGGATCACGACATAATTGTGTCACGTTATATAACGTTTGGAAAAAACCTACTGTTAAGGATTTTATAAAGCTAAATTCCACATAACTCGTGTTACTTTAAAACAAAATTTCTTTCTGGTATTCGTAGGGTTGTAAAACTTCCTCTTATCTGCAGATTCAGCGATTCAAGAACATCGTGGATTGCTTTTTCCGCACACATGCCGCTCCTGGAGCGCTTTAGGGACTTCCCTGTAGCACGTGTGTTAGACCCATAAAAAAAAGATATTTGCATGCGCAAACTAAGTACTGAATATTTGGTCTCTTTCAACAATTCATGAATACACAGACGAAAAAGAGTGGGCGTTAGTATAGAGCCTCGAGGTACATCGGCGTTGCTAGTGAAGACGTTTGAAAGAAATATAACTAATGCCGCTCGCAAATAACAATCTTTAAGGAAATTTGAGAGCCATAAATAAAATCTTTCAAAGATATCATAACAGCGCGGGCTAAGCCAACAATCTGTCATGTCAAACACAATCGAAAGTTCTTGATATGGTAAGACCCAACCGCTTGACTCCCTCTATAAGATTTAATTGTGTTATTCCAAAAAAGTAAGCCATCATTTTATACCCAAAAGTGTTTTCTAAAGATCTTTTCTTCTAGACTAGATTCCAGATACTTAATAACTTTGGTGGCATTGCCAACAAAAAGAAAAAATAATAATTATAAAAATACTCGTACTTAAAAAAAAAGATTAGAAGCTTGTGGTCAACAATCACGCAGATCAAAATTTACCCCTTTAAAGCAACTAATTCATATAAAAAATTTACTGTATGAACTAAGAAAATTTACTTTAATACTTTAATAAACTTAATTTTTTTCAATACAGTGACATTCACGATCACTTGAATTGTTGCCGAGACAACCTTGGATTTTTTTTAAGGACATAGCACACGTGCTGAAGAAAAAACCCATAAGCGCTACAGGAGTGACACGTATGCGGAAAAAGCGATTCATGTTGGTCTTGAATAGCTATAAATTGTACTCGATGGGAAACAGTCTTAAGCAGATTATTCCAAAGGAATGAGGGTCTCTACATAAAAGGCTGCTTAAAAAGGATTGTAGGAGGAGTGATAGGTTGAACTTTATACAATGGAAAGTATTAGTGCGAGATGTATTCCTAGCATGCACCGCTTTGGGAGAAATTAAGCAGACTACACCCATCGAACACTTCCCATGAAAATACTTGAAGAATAGACTCAAGTTGCCGACCGTTTTTCGATGTTACAAGAATCAAGGTTGCTGATCAGTTTTGGATATCCAGTCAAGCGAGCAGCCCTTTTGGAATAGAACCCAGCAAATTTAGTGTATATTTGGTAGCAGAGCCCCAAACATGGGAGCAGTATTTCATCGTTAATTTTGAGGTTTGTACCTAACTAATAGTTATTGTAGCGTGCTATCTGTGCATGTTTGCATGACTAGCCCATATTTAAGCTTTCAAACAAACTGAACAAATAAGTGTGCTGTCATCTGCAATGCTGTAGATGGATTCCTGATCCTTTCCAGCAGATCGATTAAATGACAAAGAGACTAGGTGACAGTATGGAGCTTTGAAGCACACCGGCGTTGATAGTGAAGGTGTTAGAAAGAAAGCCCTCGACTACCACTTATAAAGAACGCTCTCTGAGGAAACACGAAAGCCATAAACAAAACTTGCCAAACACGGGCAAATGCCTTGGATATATCAAGTGTACTCGCTCAAGGTTCCTCAAAGTCTTCAATTGCTTTATTCTAAACATATGTTACATAATTTAAAGGATCTCCTGTTGAGCTTCGTTTACGAGAGTCATATGGATGGTCGCTTATCATACTGAATCCTCCAAGATATTTTAGAAGATGGTGATTGATGGCATTTTCCATAATTTCTGATATTTTTGAAAGTAGTGTGACTGGTCTGAAGTTGTTTGAGAAGGTTTGCTTGCCCTTTTTGGGTACCGGCTGAACTGTAGCGCATTTACAACAGGAAGGAAATATTTTTTTTTTGGGGATAGGTTGACAAGTCTACATAAAACTGGTGTTCTTTCACGCAGTTTTTAAGTACTATGGTAGGTATTACGTTAGCACCAGAAGCTTTTTTGGTATCTAGCATCATTAGAATACATTTTATGATACGCCGTCTCAAGACAATATCGAACATCCTTGACTGCTCAATGGGAATAGTTGGTGGTGTATTTCCTTGAAAATCGACAATAGAACGTGAAGCAAAGAGTTGAGCTAATAGTTTGGCTTGTTGTTGCAATAATATTATCTGGCCGTGTGAGTGGTGGTATAGTGGATTTAGTGAAATTTTGACTAATGGCTAAAGGACCTGAAAGTATTGAGGTAGGCAAGAAGTTTGTTTTAATTCTGCGATTGTGTGATTCTTTGGTTTCGTTGAGAATTCTTTGCATCTGTTCCGGGTACTAACAAAGACGTTTCGATTCATGCTGTTCGCATTTTCACACCATTGCTGGTAGGTAAGGTGTTTAAAAGTAAGAGCTTCTTTACATTTTCGGTCGCACCAAGGTCTCCCTTTGGAAGGGCATTTCTTCGAAAAAGGGACGTATGCTTCCATACCGGCTTAAGTGACATCGGAAATCAGAATATCAACAACTAGGTTGAATAATGGTTAAAATTATCTTCAAAACTTGGAGTGAGGTGTTTTCAACAGACACATAATTACGTTAGGATTTTGGAATTTTTAGCAAACTGACACTATACAACAGTTATCACCATGTTAGCATCATCAGGAACAATGCTAACAAGGTTAGCAAAATGCGTTTGAAGCAAAAAATAAACTGTTTGATGTAGTAGTGATAACTGTTGTGTAAAGACAGCCAAAACATATTAGGATTGTTCTGTTCGTAAAAAGCGATTTAATGGAAAAAATTTTACAGTTTAAATAAGTTACGGAACAAAGTTTGATTATTTTCATTTGTAAATGTATATGTTAGTTCATCTGTTTGTCTTTGAAAAGTATAATACTTGTCTAATTTTAACTTTACAATATCTCGAAGAATTACTTAGAATGAATGAGTTTGAAGATGAAATTATTCGTGAATACTTAACATTATCTAAACTTTGTATGGAACAAAATTATTTCCAATATAACAATCAATTTTATGTTCAGAAAGAAGGAACAGCTATGGATAATTGCTTATCACCTTTCATAGCCAAATTATTCATGAGTAAGTTTGAAATCGAAGCCAGTCAAGAATTCGAATATTTCCCAAGGGTATGGTATAGGTATGTGGATGATATTTTCGCGATTTTTTATACAAAGAAAGCAAATATTGATGATTTTGTTTCTAAATTAAATAGCCGGTATGATTCCATTAAATTCACTTACGAAATTGAGAACAAAGGACAATTGCCTTTTCTAGATATTTTAGTTATTAAAAAATAATAGATTAGAATTTGATATCTATAATAATAGATTAGAATTTGATATCTATAGGAAGGACACAGTAACAGATAGATATAATATCCTAATGATTCATTTCATTGCAAACAACACTAAATTAGCCTCATTACATTTTTTAGTTCATCGTTTGGTCACTTTCCCAAATCTGAATAGAGTAAACTTTAATAAAGAAAGGAATCGTATTAGAAATATAACTAATAGTTAATGGTTATGACGATGACTTAGTAAATAAGCTAATAAACAGACGAAACGACGCTAAGTTTAGGTTTAATATTCAGAATTCCATCTTTTTTACACGCGAAGAAAAATAACACCAAACTCTTCTGTATCCATCACCATATCATGGATTTGATCAATGATTTCTGGAGTACGTAACCTCCACAGGCCGTCCAGAACGTTCAGCGTCACTTGTGCCCATATGGCCAATTCTAATCCAGAGTCACCATAATGATTATCAAGCTTCTCTTTAGTCTCCTGAGGCGTTTTGCCTTTCATAAAGTAATGTTTAACCACATGAAATTCTTTTTCGTCCATTTCTTGGAAATCATTCGACTTCCTTGAACACGAATGCCAAAGCAAGGGACTCAATAAATATTTAAACATGAAGGTAGGCCTCACCTTAGTCTATAAGTCATCAGACAATCTGCGGAATATCTTAGGAAATCCCAAAGATAAGATTCCTAATTGTGAGAAAAGTGGAATTTATGAAATTAGTTGTAATGATTGTGGCAAAAAGTATGTTGGGCAAAGTAAAAGGTCAATTAAAACAAGATTTAAATTATTTGTATCTTTTATTTTTTCTTTCTTATTTGTTTATTACATAAACTTACATAAAAATATTTTTTTCAGTTTATGTGTTACAAGTTATGACGTATTTCATTAATTTGAAAAATTTCTTCACATTATAGGGTTCTTGGATCACGTGAAAACAGTCCCCCATTTCCGTCAGTGTCAGACAAATTGAGATTTCAAATTTTGTACACATATAATATTTAAAGGAGAGATGGACCCTATACCTATAAGGTAATACTGCTAAAAGAAAAAGGGTAAAAGAGGCGGGGGTCAAAAATTTTGTTGATTTTCTCGCGGTTTACATTTTTTTTTTTTTTTTTTTGTTATTACAATGAACAATTTTTAAAAATTATGGCATTATATTAATACCAAACATATATATGTATATATATATATATATATATATATATATATATATATATATATATATATATATATATATATACATATATATATATATATATATATATATATATATATATATATATATATATATATATATATACATATATATATATATATATATATATATATATATATATATATATATATATATATATATATATATATATATATATGTTTGGTTTTGGCAATATATACATATACATACATATATTATATTGCCAAAACCAAATATCTGACCAACATTACAGGAAATAATAACCTGAACCCCAATTTAAGAATCAAGCAACAAAGAATAGAAAAAGTCACATAGTATGTATATCTAGGACAGCAAATTGAAATTGGCAAGAATAATTTAAGAGCGGATTTGACAAGAAGGATTTCGCTAGCTTGGACTAGTTTCGGCAAATTGCAAAAAGTATTTAACTCACACCTACTTAACGCCATCAAGGCTAAAGTGTTCGATCAGCGTATATAATAGAATAAAAGATAGGTTGCAGATTGCACAGAGGGCCATGAAAAGGCGAATGTTGGAATAAAACTAAGAGATCACATAAGAAATGAAGAGATGCAAAGTATCAGACGTAATCGAGCGGGTTTGCAGGTTAAGATTGAGCTAGGCAGTATATGTGGTCCGCATGACAGGCAATCGATGGACCAAGAGGCTTGTGGAATGGAGACCGCGAAGACACAAAAGACCTGTAGGAAGACTACAAACTCGTTGGACGGATGATATTAAGCATTTGGTAGGCAATGATTGGATGAGACGAACTCAAGACAAACAACATTGGAGAAGCCTGGGGGCCTACATCCGACGATGGATGAACGGCTGATGATGATGATGATGATGATGATGATGATGTCGTTACAACTCCTTTTCAGGATCCTTGGAGTTAGACAGCATGAAAATTAGGTTGTGCTTTTTTTTGTCTTTTTACTTATTATGATTATACATGTAAGAGGCTAACGAGGTGGGGAAGGTCACATGTTGTTACATGTCCTTTTCGGGGTTCTTAGAGCAAAAACTCTGAAAATCCTATTATTTTTTCACTATTTTCAATTATTTATGATTAATTCTTAAAGGAGTTAATGAAGTAAGAAAGGGGGTTAGGGGGTTGCTTAGCACATATTTTCTTATAAATCCTTTTCGTTGTGTCGCGAGTCAAAAAATCTGAAAATAGTGTTTTTTTTTAGAAAATGTGTCATAATAAATATTCAAATATTTTAAATTATAAAATTTGGTAAATGTTTCAACATTATTTAAAAAATCACCACCTCCAGAATTTAACAGCTCCCTAAAATAATAACTTAGTTAGGGGCCTGAATTCCTTACTTCCTAATTCTCTATTTTTCGATTGGGCATTACTTCATTTATTTAAATTTTTAGTCAAAATTTTGGATAAAAAGGACGAATTCAAAGTCACTGCTTTGAAATATAAATTATGTATTGACACAAAACTTTGTTGATTTAGTGACGCTAGGCAAGGTGGGAAGGTCACATGGTTAGCCTCTTACATGTATAGTCATAATAATTAAAAAGACAAAAAAGAACAACGTAATTTTCATGCTTTCTAACTCCAAGGATCCTGAAAAGGAATCGTAATGACATATTAGGAACAATCCCTCTAACAACCTCCCACAACCCTTTAACTTAACATTATATATATATATATATATATATATATATATATATATATATATATATATATATATACATATATATATATATATATATATACATATATATATATATATATATATATATATATATATATATATATATATATATATATATATATATATATATATATATATATACATATATATATATATATATATATATATATATATATATATATATATATATATATATATATATATACATGAAGGTTGTATGATAAGTACCTGGCCTTGACAAAAAAAAAAAACAATTCATGAAAAAAACAATTTCATGTGTAAAATTTATTTTATTTTTCCTCCTTTTAGCTCGATACCCTCAGTCAAACTTTTTTTTATCTTTTGTATTTCACCTAAAAAAATACAATTTCCCCAGCCCTTCAAAATAGGCGTTTGCTTCAGTTATCAGCTCATCGTTTAAGCCAAATTTTTTTCCGCCGTGCCAGTTTTTTATATTCGGAATAATCGCTGGGGGTTAAATCTAACGAATATGGTGGATGTGGGAGCAATTTGTGCCCTAACTTAGGGAATTTTACCGTAGCGATAACAAGTGGGCACGCGTGCGTTGTCTTAATGAAAGAGAATTTTTTTTCTTGACCAAATGCGAATGTTTTTCTTTCACAACATAGTTGAAACGATCCAAGAAATTGACATAATACTCTCCATGAATCGTTTTGCCCTTTTCAAGGTAGTAGACGTGGATTATACCGCGTGCATCCCAAAACACTGTAGCCATGAATTTTTTGGCCTATAAAGTCGCCTTAGCCTCCTTTGGGGCCGGTGCCACAGAAAATCCACACTTTGGACTGTTTTCTGGTCTCTGCTGCGCTGTGATGAATCCATGTTTCGTCAACAGTTATGAATCGACACCAAAAATTATTCCCATCGCCAAACATTCTTTTGAAGTTGACACACGTGCGTGTTTGTTGTCAATTGTGAGTAATCGCTCGCGGAAGCCATCTTTCTGAAGGCTTTTTTACATCCAAATGAGCTGTTAAAATGTTTTGTACTCGTTCAATTGAGTTGCCCACAGTCTCAGCAATCTCACGCACTTTAACTCTCTGATCATTTATCACTATATCCCGGATTCTTTCAATCATTTCTGATGTGGTGGCCTTATTTGGACGACCTGGACGTTCTTCATCAAAAATGCTTGTACGGCCACGTTTGAATTCAGCTGTTCAATGTTTTATGGTCTATATCGAAGGTGTAGTGTCCCCATAAATTTCGTTCCGCTTTTATCTTATCATTCGTTTCCTTTTTTAAAAACAAATATTTTATCACTGTTCCATATTCAATTTTTTCCATTGTTGTAAAATCACAAACGTTGTTCTGTTTAAATGGCTGCTACTCACAAAATAAATCACGGATCGACTTAAAAATTAGAGAGGTTTCTTGTGAAAGGTTATGTTTACGAAAAATATAATTTTTTAAATAGTAGTAGCGTCATCTCTGACCGAGGCATCCTACCTATCATACAACCTTCGTATATATATATATATATATATATATATATATATATATATATATATATATATATATATATATATATATATATATATATATATATATATATATATATATATATATATATATATATATGTATATACATATATACATTGACTGGTAGTACTTGGATTGAGTTACTACTTACCTTGAGAAAGTCAAATTGAATGCGTGGTTTCGAATTACTCGTTTTGAATCTAGTGACCGATTTTTTTTTTTTAATTTCCGTTACCAATAATACATTGAAGTGTTACTTCAAATGTTAACTATTAAAATTATAAATCGAACACCTGTTAAATATTGGTGTAGATTGACTACGATGGAATAAGCCCATATATCAATACAAGATCAAATATTTGATTCACGGTATTTAACATCAGTTTTACAGCTTACTTTGTGATACCTATAAAGATTCTTTATTGATAGCACCAATTTTATTACATAGATTTTTTGTCATCGATAATGTTTGACAACCTATTTTTAACGGCTATTAATTCTAACGGCTTTCAGTATAATCTAACCGTCTTTGTTTTTCAATCTGCTTTATTCTATACGGCGCGTGCGACACCAATTAAAACTCACCTATTTAGATTATAAAACTATTTAGTTTTATTCCTTTTTATCGAAATTTTCAGTAACAGGATTTCAAAAAATGGAAAGTAATGTGGCAAATTTTAACAAGAAATAAAATATTTGAGAAAAATACGATGATAGAGATAAGTGACACAAAGAATACTTATTATGTAAGTATACAAACGTAATGTTCCGTAAGAGACTCATAACATCCCTTTGAGATATATGATGTTTATATAAGCGATATGTAACTAAGATTCGCTAAATATCATACTCAAGAGTTTTTGGAAAAGGCTAATAATAAAAACAAAGTTGACATTGCGCAATTAGTGTTCCATACCGTGATTTCTTTTAAAATAAAATAAAATCTTTACCTAGGGTATGTTAATTAGGTCCCTGATATCTTCAGGGGTCAGTCTACTGTTAACACCAATAAAAAATATTTTTTTGTGCATATTTTTAAGGCAGTTAAATAACAGTTAAAGAAAAAAAATTGTACACAATACTCTCTTAGTATAATTTTTTTTTAATATATATTATATACTAGCCGGGCCCGCGGCTCCGCTCGTGTGGACTTGGTTCACTACTATCGTCACTGCTTATTCCTTATGTTACCTAACGTATTAAAATATCTCCCATTATTTCCCCTTATCTCCCAATATTTCTCCTTATTTCCCATTATCTCTACATATTTTTCATTATCTAGGCTTATCTCTGGTCATCTCCCATTATTTCTTCTTATCTCCCATTATTTATCCTTATCTCCCCTTATCTCACCTTATTTCCCATTATCTAGCCTTATCTCGCAATATTTTTCCTTATCTCCCATTATACTTATTTCCCATTATCTCACCTGATCTTCCATTATCGAGGCTTATCTCGGCTTATCTCCCATTATCTCTCCTCTCATTATCTCACCTTATCTCCCATTATCTAGGCTTATATCGAATAATATAGAACATATGTATATATTTATAAAACACGTAAATCGGATAATTGGTTCTCGAGTGATAAGCGCACTAATAGACAGACAGATAGACAGAGAGACGTTACATTTTATATATATTATATTCTTTGCTACATGATGTTGTTCCATATTTAATGCTTTAGGCAGTGTATTGCAAGAGAACGCGCTAGCGGCAAACCTCTCTCCGACTTGATTCACTATTATCGTTACTGCTTATTCCTTATGTCACCTAACGTAATAAAATATATCCTATAACCTGGCCATACCTATGTTTAAAAAAAAAGCACGTAAATCGGATAAGTGGTTCTCCAGTGATAAGCGCACTAACGGACAGACAGACAGACAGAGAGACGTTGCATTTTATATATATTATAGATATTCTTTGCTCCATGATATTGTTCCATATTTAGTGGTTTAGGCAGTGTATTGCAAGAGAACGCGCTAGCGGCAAACTTTTTTCCGATTTCATTCTCTATTATCGTCACTGCTCATTCCTTATGCTACCTATAGTAATAAAATATAGCCTATAATCTGGCCTGAGAATATATGAATGTTTAAAAGAAAAAAGTACGAACATCGGATAAGTGGTTCTCCAGTGATAAGCGCACTAACGGACAGACAGATAGACATACAGAGATACGTTGCATTTTATATATATATATATATATATATATATATATATATATATATATATATATATATATATATATTATAGATGTAATAAAATATATATCTATAACCTGGTCAGAGAACAAACGAGTATGTATGAATTTAAAAAATCACGTAAATCGGATAAGTGGTTCTGGAGGGATAAGCGCACTAACGGACAGACAGACAGACAGAGAGACGTTGCATTTTATATATATTATAGATATAGATTATTATTATTATTATAAAAAGTTCTTCTTTCTCACATTTGATCAATGTGGTTCCATGTTTGGCTGACGGGCCAAAACCAAGTCAGCACAAACGCTATTACCATTCCGTATTAAGGAATGACCTGACAATGTTACATGTTTTCAAAATCACTGACTTCTGAATGTTTCTGTGTATGTCCGTGTTGAGTCCCAATTGCACTAAATGTGGTGTGAATGTTATTGGTGTAAGGCCTGTGGCTGATATAATGAGGGGGACAATGATGACTTTTTCCTGTCTCCATAGCCTTTTTATTTCCGTTGCAAGGCCTGTGTATTTGGAAATTTTTTCTGTGTATTTCGCTTGGATGTTTGTGTCGTTGGGGACAGCTATGTCAATCAGATAGGTGACTTTTCCTTTTTTGCACTGAAAAGTAATATCGGGTCTATTGGCGGAGACTGTTTTATCTGTATGGATACCGATATCCCAGTAGAGCTTGTAATCTTCATTTTCAAGTATGGATGTTGGCGTGTATTTGTAGTAGGGATCTGTGTTTTCTATGAGTCTGTATGTTGTGGCTAGTGCTTGGTGAACCACTTTGGCAGCTGAATCATGCCTGGCTGTGTACTCCGTTCCGGCCAATATTTTACATCCGCTCGTTATGTGTTCGATCGTTTCTTTCTGCTGGTGGCATTTCCTACATCTGTCCTCTGCAATAGTCGGGTCTTTGATGATATGCTTTTGGTAGTTTCTGGTTAATATGACTTTATCCTGGATGGCAAGTAAGAAGCCTTCAGTCTCAGGGAATAGCTGCCCATCCCGTAACCAGGTGTATGATTGTTTTTTATTTACGTGGTCTTGTTCTATGTGGTATCTGTGTTTTCCGTGGAGTGTTTTCTCTGACCACGTTTTCATCTTTTCCTGTTGTAATTGGGTGTGACTGTGTGTGTGTCTGCTGAGTGGTCTGCCCGGGCTAAGTCGAGAGGTTATTATTATTATTATTATTACTATATAACCTGGCCAAAGAATATATGTAGGAATTTAAAAAAAGAGAGGTAAATCGGATAAACGGTTCTCGCGTGATAAACGCACTAATGGACAGACAGACAGACAGAGAGACATTGCATTTTATATATATATTATAGATTATAGATTATAGATATTCTCTGCTACATAATATTGTTCCATATTTAATAGTTTAGGCTGTGAATTGCAAACGAACGCGCTAGCGGCAAACTTTTTTTCCGACTGCATTCACTATTTTACGTCACTGCTCATTCCTTATGCTACCTATCGTAATAAAATATAGCCTATAACCTGGCCAGAGAACATATGTATGTTTTAAAAAAAAAAGTACCTAAATCGGATAAGTGGTTCTCCAGTGAGAAGCGCACTAACGGACAGACAGACAGACAGACAGAGAGACGTTGCATTTTATATATATTATAGATTATATTATAAAAATTCTAATTTCGCCAATGTACAATATCTCCAGATCCAGTCATCTGAAAACAAAAAAATCAAGTGCGTTATATTCAGGAAGCATAAAACTACTGCACGGATTAAGAATTATAAAGAATAATAAAATTTCGAGAAATGTCGCCCGTTTAAAAAAAAAAAAGTTTTGAAAGCAGCATTTTTTTGGATTTAATGGTAAAAACAATCGAATTTTTTAAATTTTAGAAATATTGTTGGCCTCTTGCAGTCGTTCTTGTGAAAGAGAAGCTGTGTACCAAATTTTAGAAAGATGAGTTAAAAATTTCTTGCAGAGTTTTACATCGCGCACTAAAAAAAGTGTTTTCAGAAAAACGTGTTTAAAGTGTAAAGTATTTTTACTATCGGTTTTAAAATCAAAATTTTCTTCTTTTGCCTGATCAGTAAATTCAGGAATTTAAAATAGCATTTCCGTTTCCTGATCATCGATTTTCTGCTGCTTTTTCCGATCAGTTCTTCCTTCCTTTTTATTTGCATCATTTTTGCGCCCTATTACATTCCGTCCCCACGCAGGTAGAAAAGGACTTCGAGGCGCTGGTGCGCTCGGTTAAAAATACAAAAATTCGAATCAGGTCTTAATATTTTAGGAATATATTCTTGAAGAGTATATTTTTTAATTTAAGCAAAAAAAATCGATATATTTTTTTAACGGTAGACCGACCCGAGTTTTTTTTTAGACAATAATGTATATAGTTATAGCATCTTACCTACCTAATAGCCAATAAATCAATCTAGCTCAATCTAAAATGTAGTAATAAAAGTGCAAAACAAATATTTACTTCTTAAATATTTGTTTAATTATAAACAATTAAAATAAAATTATAGCTCGGTACAGGAGCGACTCGCCACTTGGTTACAGTAATGTATACTTAAAAGTATATTACACAAACATTCACCATACGTCAAGGAACAGAGTTTTCATCGTTTTTTTTTTATACCAGATAAATTATCAAACTTAATGCACTCGTGATAATTCTCGTTCAATCTACATTTTATTACAGGATTTTTTCAAAATTTTTGGAGTAGTACTTTTCGAGATAAGGGAGAGGGACAGCCATTTTTGGCAATTTTTTTTTTTAATAATGCGACGAAAAGTGTGT
This sequence comes from Pachyrhynchus sulphureomaculatus, assembly GCA_019049505.1. Taxonomy (NCBI): domain Eukaryota; kingdom Metazoa; phylum Arthropoda; class Insecta; order Coleoptera; family Curculionidae; genus Pachyrhynchus; species Pachyrhynchus sulphureomaculatus. Next base: position 197,855,884 of record CM032447.1, on the reverse strand, counting down.
GCTATTATTGAATCGTATATATTCTTGAACCATTGTTTTCACAAGCTTTCATTTGACATCCCACGCAATAATAATAATAATAATAAAAAATCACTTTTCCCTACAAGCTAACCCCTTAAGGGGTAACACCACAGTGGCGAGCGAAAATCAAGCGTTTTTTGCAATTTTTTTTTTTCATGTGGAAGGGAAAGTAATTGAATAAAAATACTCAAGGATGTTATCGGGCATATTTTTAAGTATGGAAAAAAAAAATTATTCAAAAATATTATAAAAATGGCAGCAATAGAGCTGTTCTCGTAAGATATCTTGAAATGAAGAGGTTCCACGGCACGCAGTATAACTGCCGCAAATTTGTATCAGGAACAACCAAAAAATTATCTCTTTATCTACATCATAATAGCTAGAGAAATACATAGAAGATTTTGAAAATATTGATTTCTGTGAAAATGACAGGCATTCGAAGAAAAAAGCTCGATTTTCGACCCAAAAAAATGGTAGTTGTTTCTTAATAAAAAAGGGTATAATCAACTTATTGAAAATCCCGTACGTATTTCTCTTTAAAATGTTTTTTTAAAGATATGTTTAAAATTTGGAGTGAATAATATAATGAATAATGTTCAAGTTATGCTGCGTACCTTTTTGCAAAATCTTATTTCGAGAAAAACGTGTTCAAAGTTTTAAGGCACATTTATATCAAAAAATAAAAATTTTGGGTGTCTTAAATTTTTTATCATTAGTCTGTAATCCCAGCTCCATAAAACTGTCCTTCATAGCTTAAACTTGCCTCTTCATTTTCATTTTTTATCGATTTTAGTTGGGCGCGCGCCTCTTTTGTCACATCCGTCAGTTACTCCTCAGCGCGCTTAATTCGCGCAGCATCGGCTTCGAGCCAAAATTATAGGACTGGCAGCCAATAGTTAACCCTAATACTGTCATTATTTTTAAAATACTTGTTAGACCATTATTGAAAGTACATACAGCAATATCATTGCTACATTAGGTACTTTCATTGCTGTTTTGTGTATATCCTCCCAAGCAACGTGTAAGCAATCCGTCACGGCTCAGCTCTTCATAAATAGGTTTTATGGCATGAAAAACTGTGTTAGAAAGTGATGGTTTATGATGGAAGGAGCATAGGGAATCTGATGCTTGCGCCTTCTTCCAGTCACACCAAGACTCTGCGCACTTCTCGTGATGCGGCTTTTCGTCAGTTGACATCTTGTGATACAAAGTCGCCCGTATATCTTTTCGCATGTTTTGAACAGAGTTTAGATTCCGCCGTATTGCCAAGCCATAATAAATTGTTAATTCATCAATTAATCTGGCAGTTAATTTACCCTTCCCCCCGAGGTTTATACCAACGTACTTTCGAAAAAAGAAAATTTTAACTGAACATAAACTACTTCTAACGACATCAATTAGTGTATTAGAGAAGTTAGAAATCGAAAGGTAAGTTGTGTCCTACATTATTCAAGCAGACATACCGCACGCCATGAGGAACCGTTTCGGAGCACTTCGATGCGCTTCAAAAAGTGCTTGAAATTTCACACAAAAAAAAATCATGTAAACTTAAAACGTTTTTCTCTTTATTCTTAAAGGTTCAAAGTATGTTTTAAACCAATAAAAAAAATCAATTTTTTGTGTGTTCTACAGTGGTGTTACTTAAGTCAAAATTTAACTTTGAAAACCACACTTTGATTGGGCCGTCAATTCTTATATGTGTGTCAAATTTCAGCTTTTTATGTCAAATAGGTTCGGAGAAAATTGGGTGTGACAGAAGGATAGACACCGAACCGTATTTTGTAGTTGACATAACTTGAGAAAATAAATAAAAAAAAAAAACACTAACTCAAGATTGTTTAAAATATTAGAATAATACGAAATGTTTAAAAAAAAATTTTCATTTTTTTTTTACAATTTTTACAACGTTTTTTGATGAAGAAAATATGGATTATTGCTAAAAAACTATTTTCAACTTAAAAAAAAAAAATTAAGTGAAAAATTACTCGTTACATTGATTTTCAGCAAAAACGACAAATTTAAACATTCCGGGCACTAAAAAAAATCGCATATTTCATTGAAACAAGGTGAACTCAAAAAATGACTAGAGGAGGAAGATTATCTACAAAGAAGTGCCTCTCACACGCTGGTCAATGACGAACTAAATTTTCGGAATAGACCATATTATTTCGACCTCTTTAGTCTATCTTCACTGTTATAATTTCTAGACACTAAGCTCTGGGATTTGATCCACAATAATAATTACCATTTTACACTGAAGAGACAATATGAAAAACACAAAAATTACACTGGTCAACACGAGTCTTGTTTCCTTTATTTTTTTTTCTGTTATTGGGTATTTCTATGGCCCTGACTATGAAAAAAATACTGGGAGATTGCTAACAGCTTTACCTTTTGAAATATACAGTTTTATTATTTTGCCAAAAAAATAATACATTATGTGAACAAAATTTCTATTGAACACTAGCAAATGATCTTTTATAAGATTTCTTTGAATGAACGACTTTAGGTAGATCTCGTTGCAAACTCCAGCCGTAGTCTGCCATCATATGTGAGTCCCACCCCCCCTGATAACGCCCTTCCATTGTCCGAAGAACCTGATGAAATCTTTCACCCTGCTCCTCACTAAAATCACCCTGATTTTGTGGAAATCGGTCTAAATGCGAGTGCAGGAAGTGGATTTTTATGCTCATGTTGCACCCTAGCTCTTGCAAGTTCGATAGCATGCACTCAACAAGCTCGACATGGTCGTCAGATTTCTTTTTGCCTAGAAAGCTACTCATAACCAAAACAAATAAATTCCAAGCTTTGGATTCGACTTCAGTCATTGATTTGACAAAATTAGGATCTTTCACGAGTTGCCTAATCTGTGGCTCATCAAAAATACCAGCTTTCAGTTTTTCTGAACTTAATCCTGGAAACTTGCGTGAAAGAAAATTAAAACATTCGCCACTTTTGTCAAGCGCCTTCACAAACTGTTTCATTATGCCGAGTTTAATATAAAGTGGTGGAAGTATGATGCGGTCTCGGCTAACTAAAGGCACGTTTATAACATTTTTTGTACCAACTTTTAGCTCTTCCCGCACTGGCCAAACTTTTTGTGACCAATGGTGATGTTTGTCACGACTATCCCAGAGACACATGAAACAAGGGAACTTTGTGTACCCCCCTTGTTGACCTAAGAGAAAGTAAACCATTTTCAAATCAACACAAATGACCCATTTGTGGTCTTGATACTTAATTTTTTCCATAACCTTAGAAACATTTACGTATTCTTCTTTTAAAGTCGTCGAATGGGCAATAGGTATAGATCCGTACTTGTTACCGTTATCAAGCAAAACACACTTTAAACTTCTTTTACTGCTGTCTATGAAAAGACGTCAATCACTAGGTTGGTACTGTTTTAATCCCATCTGCTGCAAAATACCACCAACATCGTTACAAAAAACTAAATCCTTCTCTTGAGAAAAATACGGTAACAGATTTTTTTCTCGGGTACGATAAAATGTAATGTTGGTTTCCGAGTAAGCAAATTTTTTTCTTTTAAACGAGATGCTAAAATTTCAGAAGCTTCTTTTGGCAAGTTCAGATCTCTTACTAAGTCATTTAGTTCTTTCTGATTAAATGGTTGAGGTTCTGAAAGGCTACATTTGTAGTCTGGATCAGAGTCTTCACTTGATGTATTTCGTTCGGGTTCACAGAGATTTGGATCATCAGAAGATTTAGATGTGCTGGGTTGTACCTCTTGTGATTTTAATTGAGGTCGTTGAGCAGAAGATAAGTTAGGATATGACCACTTACTTCGATTTCCAGGGTTAATTCCGTTTATTTTCCCAACGCAGAAGTAGCAATCGTCATGATGGTTTCGAGGTTCTGGCCAAATCATGGATGTTACGAACATTATTGCATCTCTTTTTCCACTGGACCATAACCGTAGACATACCACACATTTCTGGCATACAATATAAGGAACCCATGGCTTGTCCTGATTACACAATCTTATTTTAAAGTATTGATGATACGCAGTTTTCACAAAGTCCGATATAGGTTTTCGATATTTTGCAACTATATATTCACCACAAATATAGGAAAAACAATCGGAATTAAGCACACAACATCTTCTTGACGAAGCCATATCTAAAACAACAACAAAATATATTTTAGTGTCCAATAAAAAACGAAAATCTAAGTAAAAATAGTAAATGAGGGTAGTTAGCTATAACTCAAAAACAAAAGCTGTTAGAGAAAAATTGTTGCCATATTTAAAAAATACGCGTCAATTTGAGATAGAAACAAAAAAAATCACAGGAAACAAGCAATTTCCTTTTTTTTGTTGACCAGTGTCATTTATTAAAAAAATACAAAATATCTTGATCGCTCTACTCTGATTTACATGTAATTGGAGAAACAGCAATAAGTAGGTAATTACTTAAAAAGAAATGGGGACGTCCTTTCAAACTGTAATATTAAAATCGATGAAATCAAATACAATCAAATGCATAGTTTAAAGAGGTGCATCTATAAATTTACATCAGTTTGTATATCAAAAATTATATGTTAACATTAAACAAATGGAGGCGTAAAATGATCATAAACTAAACCTTTTACAAGCTATATTTTGATATTGGTTATGTGATTCTGAGATATCATATGTTAATTTGATTAATAAATCTTTTTTATAATTAAAGACACCATTTGTATTGCAAATTCGTTCCGTCTAGTTCTAAATTTAATAGTATGGCTATTTACAAAGGTTGAAATAGCGACTTTAGAAAATAATATATGGTCATGTTAAATGTCAGAGTTGTAATGCTTTTCTGTGGGTAAGATTTTATTTTTCTTGAGAATATTTTTTTTCACATAGTCAATAATAAAATTGGTAATAAACTATTTTGACACTATTACATAAATTAAATAAAAGTATCCGACCCCAAAAACCCTCTCGTTGTCCCCCACGATTTTTGAATTTTTATATTTTTTGGTGCCTCTCGATTAAAATACAGTAGAACCCCGATTAACCGAGTCGCGATTATCCGAGCTCCAGATTAACGAGCCAGATTGGCTCGGTTCTTAGATTAAGAACCTGATTATCCGAGGTACGCGCGTCTATGCTGCGTATTAACCGAGCTTCTAAAATATGTATGTACATATTTCCATTTAAAATCGTCGGGGCCTTCGGGTGAGCGGTTCCCCTATTTATGTTTTTGGACTCTTTCAGCATGTAAATTTGCGTGAATACCGTGCGTTATAGCGTTTACTACGGAGAAGTACGAGTATACTCACATAATTGATTTGGTTGGAGTTCTGGTAGTTAAGTGTAATTAATACGAACTGCTTTGTTTGTCGTATTATAATGGAGCAAAACAAGCGTAAAAGAATCGTCGTTCCTATTGAAGAAAAATCAAAAGCCAACAGAAGAATTGAAGCAGGAGAGACAATTAAAGTTGTTGCACGAGATTATGGAGTAGGTGAGGTAAAAGTTGGAGATTGGAAATGAAACCGCACAAAAATAGAAGTGTGGTGTATAAATCAAGCCTCCTCGTCCTCAGGAAGAGAATCAATGAAAACCGGCGACTATGAAAAGGTTAACGAAGCTTTATTCATGTGGTTTAACCAACAGAGATCAAAAGGTGTGCCTCTGTCAGGTCCAATTTTACAACAGAAAGCAATAATTATTAGTAGGCAATTCCCAGATATAGATCAGTTTACCGCCAGTTCTGGATGGCTCGACCGCTGGAAAAAAACGGTACGGTGTACGACAACTGACTGTATGTGTTGAAAAACTTTCTGCTGATGTGTCATCAATTGAGAAGTTTAAGCAGAATCGAAGATTATGGATACACATGTGATCAAATTTACAACTGTGACGAAACTGGTCTAAATTATAAAATCCTTCCATCAAAAACATTGGTATCTCGACAGGAAAAATCAGCTCCTGGGCGCAAACGAAGTAAGGAAAGATTAACTATAATGGTATATTCCAATGCATCTGGCAAACACAAAATCCCACTAATGGTGATTGGCAAGTCTGGACGTCCAAGAGCTTTAAAAGACATCTCACCCAAAGCCCTACCAGTCTATTACAAAAGTCAGAAGAGTGCATGGATGGATGCGACCTTATTTACTAACTGGTTTGAAGAAGAGCTCGTGCCATCTGTCAGTAAATTTTTGATCAGAAACCGTCTTCCTATTAAAGCAATTTTGTTAATGGATAATGCCCCCTCTCACCCTGGAGAAGGACTTCATGTGGGCGAAATTGTTGTAAAATTTTTTCCTCCAAATGTAACCAGCATAATGCAACCAATGGATCAAGGCATCCTCGAAAACATTAAAAAAAATTATAGGCGTTTATATCTGTTAGAATACACAGAAAAGGAGGATATTATTAATGGGATGAGAAAGGTTACACTGAAAAATGTTATTTACTGGGTAAGTCAAGCTTGGGATTCTGTGCATACTACCACTATTCAAAAATCTTGATCAAAAGTTATTGATTTTGAGGACTATAATGACAGTGAAGATGATACTCCATTAAATGAATTAGGTTTGAAATTGAGAAACCATGGAGAAATGTCCTATTCAAATTTTGACAGCGAGATAGAAGAAAAAGAAAAAACTTTATTTGAATTAATGCAAAAATTAAAGGGTTGCGAAAATGTGACAAGAGAAGATGTTGTTGAATGGATTACAGCAGATGATTTAGAAGAAGAAATGAGTATCGAAGAAATAACGAATGCTTTTCAGGAAACCGAAAAATCAGATGACGATGGATGAACAGTCTCCCACTAAGATCTCTCATCAAGAAGGTTTTGCTTCTTTGGAAAAGCTTTGAGGTATATCGAACAACAACCAGAGGCAACCCCAGCGGATTTGCTTCTTCTTAATAGATGGAGAAACATTGCAGCGAGAAAAAGAAGATGTAATATGAAACAGATGCGCATAGATACCTATTTCACTGTTTTATAATGTATATACCTATTTATATGTTAAAAACGTTAATACATCGGTTTAAAGTATTGGTGTTTATTTTTTGAATGAATAAAAAACAAATCCAGATTATCCGAGTTTTCAGTTATCCGAGGAGGGTGCCCCCCCACGTTACCTCGGATAACCGGAGTTCTACTGTAAATGTATTTTCTTAACAAGATTACATATATATATATATATATATATATATATATATATATATATATATATATATATATATATATATATATATATATATATATATATATATATATATATATATATATATATATATATATACACACTTTTTTTTAAATTAATAGTCGCAGACGTATCGCCAAAGTCCCCTTTGGCATTATCAATGTTTATTGGTCGAAAGTTTACCGTGATCTATGTAATAATAAATAGTTTACGTTTAATTAGCGACCCTCAGGCATAATGCCATATGAGACTTTCTTGAAACGTCTGTGATTGAAAAAAAAACTGGTCAACGGATGTACCCCGGACCTACAAAGAACTCATGCCGTTTTCCATGAATTTCTATGCACTAATAAGTATATATACACTCCTGGACAAAATTAACGCAACAATATATTAAATCATACAAATCTCTGTAATGAATTAATTTTAATAATTTTTTATGAACACTGGTTACACTAAAAGTTAGAAAAAACTTATTCGGATACTCTAAAAGTGAATTAGCTACCAAATTTCTCTATAAAATTCGAATTAAAATTATTCTTAAGACCTAATAACAAAATCGTTGAAATTATGTAATAATGAAAAAAATAAACTGGGACACTAGTAGCAAAATTAATGGTGTAACTGGGACACTAGTAGCGTGTGTTGCCTCCTCTACTTCGGATGACAGCGTTTATGCGCCTAGGCATGCTTCTAATTAAATTTTGGATAAAATCTTGAGGAATGGCTCCCATTCTGTGATAACTGACATTTTCAAGTTCCCTCAGGTTTCTAGGTGCAGGTATATGACGTTTCAGATTTTTCTTAAGGTAATCCCATACATGTTCTATCGGATTCAGATCCGGGCTTTTTGGTGGTCATTTTATAATCGGTATATCAACTTGATTAAGATAATCGAGTACCTCCCTAGCCACGTGAGGTCGAGCGTTGTCTTGCATAAACAGGAAATTGGGCCCCACAAAATGACCGAAAGGCTTCACATGTTCTATTACAATATTCTCAAGATAGTAGTCACCATTCATGGATCTCGTACGGACAGGAACTAACTCTGTGCGAGCATCAAAGCAGATGTCACCCCAGAAGATAACAGAGCCACCGCCGAATGGAATCCTTGCAGAGATATTGCAAGGAGCAAACCTCTCTCCTGGTCTTCGCCATACTCGCTCACGACCATCTGGATGTTTTAGACTAACCCTAGTTTCATCTGTGAAGAAAACTTGTTTCCAATCATCCACAGACCAGTTTTTCGTGATTTCGAGCAAAACATAACCTGGCAACTCTGTTCTCTCTAGTAAGCAAGGGCGCAGTGGCTGGTCTCCTACTGTTTAATCCAGCTTCATTTAACCGTCTTCTAACTGTTTTAGAAGAAATTGTGACATTGCGAACAGCTTCGAGTTCGTTTCTTATTATAGAACTAGTGACTGTCCTGTCTCTTAAAGCATATCTATAATATATATATATATATATATATATATATATATATATATATATATATATATATATATATATATATATATATAAAAATGCAACGTCTCTCTGTCTGTCTGTCCGTTAGTGCGCTTATCACTGGAGAACCACTTATCCGATTTACGTACTTTTTTTTTTTAAATATACTGGCCAGGTTATAGACTATATTTTATTACGATAAGTAGCATAAGGAATGACCAGTGACGTAAAACATTGAACGAAGTCGGAAAAAAGTTTGCCGCTAGCGTGTTCCCTTGCAATACACAGCCTAAACCATGAAATATGGAACAATATTATGTATCCGAGAATATATATAATCTATAATCTATAATATATATAAAATGCAACGTCTGTCTGTCTGTCTGTCTGTCTGTCCGTTAGTGCACTTATCACTGGAGAACCACTTATCCGATTTTCGTATTTTTTTTTAAAAACATACATATGTTCTCCGGCCAGGTTATAGGCTATATTTTGTTACTATAGGTAGCATAAGGAATAAGCAGTGACGATAATAGTGAATCAAGTCGGAGAAAAGTTTGCCTCTAGCGCGTTCTCTTGCAATACACTACCTAAAGCATTAAATATGGAACAATAACATGTAACAAAGAATATAATATATATAAAATGCAACGTCTCTCTGTCTGTCTGTCCGTTAGTGCCCTTATCGCTCGAGAACCACTTATCCAATTTACGTGTTTTTATAAATTTAAACATATGTTCTAGATAATTCGATATAAGCCTAGATAATGGGAGATAAGGTGAGATAATGGGAGATAAGGAGAATTAATGGGAGATAAGTTGAGATAAGCCTCGATAATGGGAGATAAGGTGAGATAATGGGAGATAAGGTGAGATAATGGGAGATAAATATAAATATGTAATGGGAGATAAGAAGAAATAATGCGAGATAAGCAGAGATAAGTCTAGATAATGGGAGTTATGGTGAGATAATGGGAGATAAGGAGAAATAATGGGAGATAAGGAGAAATATTGCGAGATAAGTCTAGGTAATGGGAGTTATGGTGAGATAATAGGAGATAAGGAAAAATAATGGGAGATAAGGAGAAATATTGGAGATGAGCAGAGATAAGCCTAGATAATGGAAATTATGTAGAGATGATGGGAGATAAGGAGAAATATTGGGAGATAAGGAAAAATAATGGGAGATATTTTATTACGTTGGGTAACATAAGGAATAAGCAGTGACGATAGCAGTGAATCAAGTCCACGCGAGCGGAGCCGCGAGCCCGGCTAGTTGTCTTATAAAACGTTCTTCTAGGTCGCTAGTGCATCGTTTTCGCCCTTGCCCTAGCCTTCTAAAATAAGTTCCTACGTCATTCAAGCGTCTTACCATACGACTTATTGTGGAACGATGTTTGCCTAACAAATTGGCAACATAACTCTGACAATATCCCTCGTCTGAGGCTCGCACTACATCGTGTTCAGTTAAATTCCTTGTTCGATTCATTTATCTAATTCTTCGGGGTCAAAAATAAAACAGTCTACCACAAAAACGTATTACTTTGAAAAAGGGAACAATCTACAAGCTTACTTTTAAAGAAAATCTATCTCATTGTTACAGAAAATTGTTTATCATCTAAAAAATTCTTTAAAACTGTAAATCTAAACGAACTGATTTTGATTTTTGTCATGAACAACGAATAAAATACGCATAGCCTACTATTCAAATACTTTAAAACTGACATAAGAAAAAGATAAATTAATTTTGAGATTGTTGCGTTAATTTTGTCCAGGAGTTTATATATATATATATATATATATATATATATATATATATATATATATATATATATATATATATATATATATAGATATATATATATATATATATATATATATATATATATATATATATATATATATATATATATATATAGATAAATATATATATATATATATATATATATATATATATATATATATATATATATATATATATATATAGATAAATATATATATATATATATATATATATATATATATATATATATATATATATATATATATATATATATATATATATATCAGACTGCTACTAGAACTGTATTGTACGGAAACTGAAGTGAGAAAAGCAATTTATTGTATAAGTCCCTGCTCTACTTTAGTCTGTAAACTTAATTCTGTATTACATATTTTTACGTGCATAAAGTCAGCATTTACAGATGAATAAGAAGTAATGTTAGGACATAAGTATACAACATTTTTTTCCAACGTCAATGCAATTGTATCATTGTATGTTTCACCTCATATCGTAGCCCAAAAATTTTAACTGTTGCTCTGGTACTTAATCTCAGTGTACCTAGATCATATAGTATACAGGGCCGCTATTGATATGTGGTAGACTGTGATGAGATGTCAATAATCTTTAACCGATACCTGGTGACATATATATTTTGGAGGATTTAGGAAGCCAGGTGATCCACATGTCGCTCCCGGTTCAAATTAGGATCTAAGCATATTTCAAGAAACCTATCGTATCTTTTTCTTTGTCCCCTATGTTGGAGAAAAAAATATATTTACTATACTATTGTTATTTGAAGTAAACCATACGTGCTGCCATGATTGACATACGGAACGGAAACGTGGGCTTTGAATTAAGAAATTAGAAATCGCCTACAAGTAGCTCAGCGCGCGATGGAAAAGAGGATGTTGGGAATATCGTTCAGAGATAGGCTGACTAATGAAGAAATTCGAGGAAGGTCCAAGATAACTGATATAGCTGAGAAGGCAAGCAGGTTGAAGTGGAACTCGGCGGGTCATATCGCAAGACTTCCTGATAATCAATGGACCCATAAAGTAATCAACTGAAAGCCCTAGAATAAGAAAAGAAGTAAAAGACGCCCTCAAACCCGATGGTCTGACGACATCAAAAGACTAGTGGAATACAACTAGATAAACTAGGCCCAAATCCGAATAAGATGGACGTACTTAGAGGCTTATGTCCGACCTTGGACTGCATAGCTGATGATGCTGTTAATGACACTTTGGATAGGTACGACGTGACGATTGTAGTGTCGCCACCAAATGATATTAGGTTTCCATAAGGGATAAGTATTGGTAACATCTTTATTGTATGTACATACATACATCAAAACAAAGTTAACCCTTAGACAGATAACACAGTTATAGATATGGATTGTTGACTCATAAGATTATAGGAACTTTGGTAACAATCATATAGAAGGTGTTATACTATATTATGAGATACGCCATCGAAGATCTTTTTTTACCATCAACAAATATAGCACTTTATTGACTCAGGAGGTGTAAAAAAAGTAGGAGTTAACATATTTTCAGGGATTTTAATAGCTTTATTCAATTTTTTGGTTGACACAAGCAGTGAACGTTAAGCATAATAGCATCCAAGGCACAACCACAAAGCATAAAAGAACAAGCATAAGGTGGGAAATACAGTGAGAGACGGCACCCGTCTTTTATTTTATTTCATTTTTAATTTAAAAGATTTGGAAGATAACAGAGGCAGAAGCTTGCACGATTGTAACCAATAATAGTAGCAGTAGTACTTGTCTAATGGAAACTGTAAAATAGGTACATACCTACAAACATATAAAAGTTTTTTAAAATCAAGAAAATGAATATTTACTAGTAATCTTGAAAACTCCAAGGTTGTTTTAAAGTAAAAATTCTCAGAGTAAGATCGTGAAATTGGAGCCGCCATATTTGATCAATTTGAACTTCATAATATTAGCTTCTCATTTAGAATTAGCTTACCAAAAAACCTCCGCACTAACGCATTTAAGAAGACGAAAATTATTTTAATGCGATCGTCTGATTATGCCTGCCATATTGGATGAAATATTTTAAATTTTAAAATTTTAAGAAAATATTCGTATTCGACTGTCTCAAAAACCTAATAAATAGTCGCATTTGCTGCTTATTGTAATTTAATTTTTAATGGCATAAAATCGCCCCATAATTTAGTTTTTTCAGACATCATATTGTGGCAGCCATACTAAATTTTCAAATCAGCTATATTCAATTGGACAGTGTATATCGTGTGTGAACCTATACGAACAATTTTAGGTCTTTTTCCAATTGTATCAAATGTTGTCAGTGGTCTGGATTGCTTTGGTCTGAATTATATTAAAAATAAATTAAGCTTACTTTGAAAAATGAATTAATTTATTTATTCAGTACTACCTTCGTGCATACATTTTCCCAAACTGAAGTTAATTTTCTTCTTCTCTTTTTATTTTTAACCTAGCATTACAAAGCAATATTTTAAATTATAGGATCTTTATGGTGTCAATCTTAGCAAAAGTTAATGAAAATTCTTTAGAGATTTTTACAACTAAATCTTGAAATTTACATTTACATACTATTTTTATTAAAATAGGAGATAATGAAAAACAAAATAATTGTTTAATTCTTTGACTGCAAATTCTCTAAAAGAGACAAACCATCTAGCGTATTTCCTTACGTCTTTAACTTCAATGTTTTGCTTAAAATTTGTTAATGTTTGAACGAAAATTTTAAAAATGCTAACATTGCTACAGACACTACAAAAAAATTTATCGTCCTCCACTTTTTGCATCTTCTTTCAGTAAAACAATATCGCTCGAAAACTATCTTTTTTTTGTAATTTAACTATTATATTATATTGCGATCAAATTTGAAATCGATATATCATATGTTTCGAAAGTTATTGCACAAATAATCCGACAGATAAATAAAAGTTGTAAACTATGTTTCTTGTAATCTAGAGTTGCTGAAACATAAACAAATACAGAAACAGATAGATAAATAAATATTAACTGTCTACCTTGCACAAGGTTTGTAGCAAGACAAAATATTCAAAGGTCATTTACATAAAACATATTAAATGAAATATATATATACAGGGTTACAGGGAAAGTCGTCCTAGATAATTAAGGACGTTATAGTTTAGGTCGTTTCTGACCGATTTGACTCTATGACTAAAACTTAACCGTTTTCGAGATATTGAAGTTTAAAGATTTTCTAAAAAAAACATGTTTTTTTTTGCTTTTATATGGATTTTTTTTATTAGAGGTTCTCGGGGGCTATTTTTTAGTTATTTTTAGTTAGTCTGTATGTCAAGTATCAAAAATCACTTACTAACAGTTTCAAATGGCGGCTTAATGTTTCTAAATTACGAATTTTTACCAAGTGTTTACTACTTTAAATCAATAAAGAGAAAAAAAAATGTATGGAAGTTATTCTGCAAATTATTTTAAAAACTTTTACGTCTTTTTAGCTATCTAAAACGGTATAATATCTACTGGATCTATTGAAAATTCTAAGAAAATGAGATTTCAATAGGCCCAAATGTAGAGTAACATAATAATAGAATTTAGATACTACCAATTACCGGTTTACTACCTGCACCTTCAAACAATAAAAAGGGTTGGGTAAGCATTTTTTCCGGTCGGGGTACTCTCTGTGCGAGTGACATTTTCTGTTCACTAAACATTATTGAATGATTTTTAGTCTGCTCATGCGATTCGTCCGTGGTAGATGTGCTATACCGTGCTTTTCAAAAATATCTGTGTTTCATCTTCTGACTGTGTGAATTGGCTCGTAACTGGATTTTGATCTCTGCTTGTGAATATGGCAACGTATACCAACGAGGAATATGCTGACATCCTAATGTGTTACGGATTTTGCGAAGGAGTGTCGTCGCGTGCACGTGATGAATACATACTGCGATATCCTACTTGTCGTGTACCTGATGTTAGCGTATTTGATGGAACTTATCGAAGACTACGAGAAACTGGTTCCGTACAAAGACGGCGGACTGACATGGGACGACCACGTATCATTGACGAAGACGAAGAAAACGAAATACGACGTCTCTTTGAGGTGGACCCAACCACATCTACAAATGTTGTCGCACAACAGCTTGGTATTTCGCAGTGAAAGGTATGGTTTGTAATGCATACTGTTGGGCAACACCCTTACCACTATACGCCCGTGCAAGTCATTGAAGAAGGGGATCCGTTGCGACGATTAGAATTCTGCAGATTTATGCTCAATACCGATGTCGAAGATGCATCTTTTTTTAAGAAAATACTATGGACTGACGAGTCGAAATTCGACAAAGACGGTCTTACAAACTACCACAATGCCCACTATTGGGCTTCTAAAGAGGAAGGCAACCCAAACAAAAAAAGAACGAAAGGATCACAAACAAGATTCAGCTTAAATGTGTGGATGGGTATAATTTCAAATTATTTGGTTGGGCCATTCTTCCTGCCAGATAATTTGAATGACGAGGAATACGATAATTTTTTGCGGAACGATTTACCTAATTTGATGGAAGACCTACCTATTGGTTTGAGACAAAATATGTACTTTCAACACGATGGCTGCCCAGCTCACTACAGAGGAAGTGTTCGTGCATGGCTCAATGACAATTATCCCAACAAATGGATTGGAAGAGGCGGACCCATACCTTGGCCGGCGAGAAGCCCAGACCTAATACCGATGGATTTTTATGTGTGGGGTCACATGAAAAGTCTCGTATACGACCAGATGACTCCTATCGAAAACGTGGATGTCCTAAGACAAAAAATAATTGATGCGGCTGACGAAATTAGGCGGCACCTCACAACCAGCGTTGTGAAAAGTAATTTAAGAAAAAGAATGAGAATTTGTGTTAGAAATAGGGGTGACTATATAGAACATGAATTATAATTAATAAAAAATATTAAATTGCAAGGTTTTTTGTTTTATTTGTGTATTTTTCGTATTTTCACCTAGAACTAAAAAATTACCTTTTGCTACCCGAGCCCGCTTTAGGTGTCATTCTCTGTACAGTTTTCCTATTAAACTCCTAGTATTATACCTTTTTTGATAGCTAAAAATACGTAAAAGTTTTTAAAATAATTTGCAGAATAACTTCCATACATTTTTTTTTCTCTTTATTGATTTAAAGTAAGAAATACTTGGTAAAAATTCGTAATTTAGAAACATTAACAAGCCGCAATTTGAAACTGTTAGTAACTAGTTCAAATTTTTTTGATGATTTTTGATACTTGACATACAGACTAACTAAAAATAACCAAAAAATCGCAGTCGAGAACCTCTAATAAAAAAAAAAATCGTTATAAAAGCAAAAAAAAACATGTTTTTTTTTTAGAAAATCTTTAAACTTCAATATCTCGAAAACGGTTAAGTTTAGGACATCATGTCATAGAATCAAATCGGTCAGAAACGACCTAAACTATAACATCCTTAATTATCTAGGACGACTTTCCCTGTAATCCCGTATACATATATATATATATATATATATATATATATATATATATATATATATATATATATATATATATATATATATATATATATATATATATATATATATATATATATATATATATATATATATATATATATATATATATATATATATATATATATATATATATATATATATATATAATATATATGTATATATATATATATATATATATATATATATATATATATATATATATATATATATATATATATATATATATATATATATATATATATATATATATATATATATATATATATATATATATATTAATATATGTATATATATATATATATATATATATATATATATATATATATATATATATATATATATATAACACATAAATATTTAAGTATATATAGGTAGTTATTTTTTTTATAACAAATTACTTACGTTATATAAAAGATCATTTCAAATTATTTCAAGATATAAATTTCATATTATTTCAAAATATAAATTTAAAATTATTTCAAGATAACCGTCCAAGATCATACCAACCCGCAATGCTCAGAATACAAATTATTGGAGATCTAAAAGGTACTCATTAATTGTATAAAAACAGTATTTTAAAAAATATTTCATAGAGGGCTCAATATGTGAATGAAATTTTATTATACTAGGGAGGAGTCTTGTAAAAGATAAGGTAAATAACCTTTTTTTGCATAAAAAAAAAATTATTTCTTAACATAATTGCCATTGAGCATTTGGTTCAGCAAGATACCAATTTTTTTTTTCGTCAGAAAAAAAATTGTATCAAACTCTGCATAATACTCGTTTACCGCACAGATAACTGTTTCATTCGGTGAAAATTTTTTTCTTCCCAAGCGAATCTTTGGTGTCAGAAAACAAAAAAGTTACTTTGGGCCAAATCTGGCCAGCTCGTGCACTATTGCATTGTAATGGTCGATGTGTGAGCAGGCGTAGTATTCTGGTGAAGGAGCAGGAGTTTTTGCACACTAATCTTGTTCATTGCTGCTTCGACTCACTTTGCAAACGGCCTAATGCCATTGCGTAATAAGAGGCAGTCACTGTTTTACCCTTTTCCATATCGTGCGTTTTTGGTATGTAGTCAACAAACGTGGCACCCATCGCGCACACAGCTTTACTTACAGAAATATAATACAGGATGTCACATTGCTGAATCGTGTACTATTGGGAGCGACCATAGACTCATGCGGGCTAGAGTATTAATAAATTTGAAAACTCTAAGACCAAAAGCATTTGACAGTAGATCGAAACCAGTTGACACCATTAAATTGTCAGAAAAGAGGACAGAGTAACAGCTAAAAATAACAACACTACTACAAGAAATTAAAGATGATGAACAAAAATGAAACAATAGGTACCAAAACTGAAGAACTAACATCTGTAATTAAAGCAGCTTCCGCTGAGAAAATAAGTGACAACACGGAACAACTCATGGAAAGAAGAAGAAATATGAACAGAGATGAGCACAAAATTGAGTGGACGCAGCTGAATAAATGAATCAGAAAAGATATAAGAACGCACAAGCATAAAGTGATTCTGGAAATCATTGTAGGAAATAGAGTCCCGAAAGTAATAAGTAAGAAACTGAATAATGAAAGAAAAGAGATTATTAAATTGCAGAATAGTGAAGGACAAGTAATAACGAATAGTAACAAAGTAAACTCAGAAATAAACACCTACCATAATAAACTCTACAGGTCTAAAACAATACCCCATGAAGAACAAAGAAAACACACTGAAAAGAAAATATAAAATATAGGTTCAAAAGAACTGCAGAAGTTGCTGTAGAGGAGGTCAATAATGCACTGAAGGAAGTAAAGCGTAACAAAGTAGCAAGCCCTGATGGTATTTTATTGGAAATGCTATTGGACGCCGGAGAAGACTTAAAACAAGAATTGGTCAAAGTTTTCAACATGTGTCTTGAAACTGGCAAAATATCAACATTGTGGTATATGTACATCAAAAGTAATACTTCTATACAAAAAGGGGGATATCAGAAAGTTACATAATTACCCCCTGATTAGCTTACTATCTCATACTTTTGACTAAAATCATCTCCAATAGATCTAAAAATAAATTAGACAATGAAGAGGAATGAATATAATTTATTTCATTCAGGCTTTCGAGTCTAGCGAAAAGTGAGCAATCATCAATGGCTTGAACTAGTGTAAAATTGATTCTAGATAGACTACCCTACTCAAAGATAATACGAAAACGTAAAGATTTACATAAAACCTATTACAGTACAAATATGTATAGGAAGAGGCGTAAGACAGGGAGATACAATCTCTCCTAAGCTATTTATTATAGCTCTAGAAGACGTATTCCGTCAACTAGATTGGACAAAGAAGGGCCTAAAGATAGATGGTGTGTATCCAAGTCATTTAAGGTTCGCAGACGATATTGTAGTCATCAGTAGTAATCCACAAACAAATGATAAATAAGTTAAAGTGTTACTCAAAGAACATTGGTCTTAACATGAATAAAAGTAAGACAAAAATATTAACCAACACTAATAACAACCTAGTTATAAATTTGGAAGGAACAGCTCTCGAGAATATTAAGGATTATGCGTATCTGGGGCAAACGATTACTACGACGCGAAACAGTGTCTCGGACGAAATTTCAAGAAGAATCAGAATTGGATGGTGCGTATTCGGAAAATTTATATTCAAAGATAAAGCCATTCCAATTAAGTTAAAGGAGTTTACGATCAGTGCATCCTTCCAGTAATTACATATAGCGCTGAAACTTGGACACTGAATAAAGCCGATATATAAAAACTAGCTCGGACCCAGAGAGCACACGAAAGACAGATGATCGGGATAAAACTTAAAGATAGAAAGTGACAATGGGTTGGACATGTAGAACGCACGACCGATGATCGATGGACCAAACGAAAGTTAGAAAGGAGACCACGAGAACAGAAAAGGAGAGTGGGACATCCCAAAAGAAGATGACGGGATGATATATAGAGAATTGCAGGCATTGGATGGATGCCAACAGCTGCAAATAGATTGAGATGGAATTTCAGGGAGAAGGCCTGTATCCAGCATTGGATAGAATTAGGCTTATAGTGATAGAGATGCCTACCATGTGATCAATCTGGCGAAGCTTAAAGCGACGATCTTCTAGTAGGATACTATGAATTTTATCGATTATTTCTTCAGAAGAAACCTCAGTCGGGCGTACTGAACGTGCAGCACCTACAGTGCTCGTAAGATCACGTTTATGTTTATTTATCCAGTAATAAATGGTCTTGAGTGCTAGTGCAGAAACCCCATGAACTTCTTTCACTTCAGTTTCTATCTGGGCCTCAGTCTAATTTTTTGAATAAAACTGTTTTATTACTGCACGGTACTCGGTTTTATCCATCTCTACGAAACGTAGAGATGGATAACGATGGAAAGGATCACTTACGATAGCTGCTAACAAATAACTGCACCTCGCATCTGTTTGAAATTTTGAACACAAAAATCACGCTTTCTAACAGTGACGCCACTTAACAAAATTTCCCGTCATTTCGTAGAAATTTATCAGACTTACCAATTCTCCCTCGAATCTTAAAATTGAAAGAGTTACTCTTAGATTTACTTAGTATAAAAGGATGCACACTAACGAGGCTTAGGGTTTAACACCATAGTGGATTAGTTTTTCAGTAGAAGTTTTTGAGATATACAGTTGAGGGCCTTGGTTAGAGCACATATAGTTATTACTGAGTTATATCTACTCTCCATGCTCCCGATTATACTACTTAGTACCGCCAAAACTGCCATTAAGGTAGACCTCTTGGCTCTTAGACCATACTGATAATGATAAGAAAACCTATTTCTCTCAAAGTTCCGAGTCAAAAGTTGGTAGTTTCTTCACAAGTACAATACTTCCAAGTAAAACTAAAATAGGAAGTTTTAGGCATCTTATCTATAATATATATAAAATGCAAAGTCTCTCAGTCTCTCTGTCTGTCTGCCTGTCTGTCTGTCTGTCCACTAGTGCGCTTATCACTGGAGGACCACTTATCCGACTTACGTACTTTTTCTTTAAATATACCTATGTTCTCTGACCAGGTTATAGGCTATATTTTATTATAATAGGTAGCATAAGGAATGAGCAGTGACGATAATAATGAATGAAGTCGGAAAAAAGGTTGCCGCTTGCGTATTCTCTTGCAATACACAACCTAAACCATTAAATATGGAACAATATTATATAGTAGAGAATATCTATAATCTATAACCTATACTATATATAAAATACAATGTCTCTCTGTCTGTCTGTTTGTCCATTAGTGCGTTTATCACGCGAGAACCACTTATCCGATTTACGTGTCTTTTTTTAAATTCATACATATGTTCTTTGGCCAACGTCTCTTTGTCTATCTGTCTGTCTGACTGTCTGTTAGTGCGCTTATCACTCGAGAACCACGTATCCGATTTACGTGCTTTTTTTTTAAACATACATATGTTCTCTGGTCAGGTTATAGGATATATTTTATTACGTTAGGTAATATAGGAAATAAGCAATGACGATAATGGTGAATCAAGCCGGAAAAAAGTTTGCCGCTAGCGCGTTCTCTTGCAATACACTGCCTAAACTATTATATTTGGAAGAATATCATGTAGCAAAGAATATAATATGTACTATATAATATGCCACGCCTCTTTGTCCGTCTATCTGTCCGTTAGTCCGTGTTCTCTGACCAGATTATCTATAATCTTCTATAATATATAAAATACAACATCTGTCTGTTTGTCTGTCTGTCTGTATATCTGTCTGTGTGTATGTCTGTGCGTTATTGTGCCTATCACTCGAGAACCACTTATCCTATTTACGTGCTTTTTTTTAAACATACATATGTTTTCTGGGCAGGTTATCTGTAATATTTATAAAATACGTTTCTCTGACTGTCTATCTGTCTGTCTGTCCGTTAGTGCGCTTATCACTCTAGAACCACTTATCCGATTTACGTGCTTTTTTTAACATACATATGTTCTTTGGCCAGGTTATAGGATATATTTTATTACGTTAGGTAATATAAGGAATAAGCAGTGACGATAATAGTTAATCAAGTCGGAAAAAAAGTTTGTCTGTCTGTCCGTTAGTACACTTATGACTTGAGAACCACTTTTTCGATTTACAAGGTTTTTTTTAATTCATGCATTTGTTCTCTGGCCAGGTTATCTATAATCTTCTATAATATATATAAAATGCAGCGTCTCTCTGTCTATCTATCTGTCTGCTCGTTAGTACGCTTATCACTCGAGAACTACTTATCCGATTTACGTGTTTTTTTTTTATTTCATACATATGTTCTCTTTCCAGATTACTTGAGTATAATAAATGTAACGCCTCTTCGTCTGTCTGTCTGTCTGTCCGTTAGTATGCTTATCACTCGAGAATAACTTATCCGATTTATGTTTTTTTTTTTTTAGGATCATACATATGTTCTCTGGCCAGGTTATACGATATATTTTATTACGTTAGTTAATATAAGAAATAAACAGTGATGATAATAGCGAACCAAGTTGGCAAAAAGTTTGTCGCCAACGCACTCTTTTGCAATATGCTGCCTAAACCGTTAAATATGGAGCAATATCATGTAACAAAGAATACAAAATGCAACGTCTCTCTGTCTGTCCGTTAGTACGCTTATCACTCGAGAACCTCTTATTCGATTTACGTGTTTTTTTCTTAATTCATATGTATGTTCTCTGGCCAGGTTATATAATATTAATAACATAAGGAATAAGCAGTGACAGTGACACACATAGTGAATAATATATGTAAAACGCAAGGTATCTCTGTCTGTCCGTTAGTGTGCTTATCATTTGAGAACCACTTATTCGATTTACGGTTTTTTTTTCAATTTTGAACTTAATATTTATCAAAAAAAAATCTATAATATATATAAAACGCAACGTCTGTCTGTCTGTCCTTTAGTGCGTTTAGCACTCTAGAACCACTTAGCCGATTTACGTGTTTTTTTATAAATTAAATATGTTCTCTTGCCAAGTTATAGGATGTATTTTATTACGTAAGGTAACATAAGAAATATGCATTGACGATAATAATGAATCAAGACCACGCGAGCGGAGCCGAGGGTACGGCTAATTTTAAAATAATAAAGGTAAAATATCTACACCCATTTTTTCTATCTCTACCTTAACATATGTATAGAAATATGCTTTTCTTTTTAATATATATAATATTTTATTTGCAGTATTTGGATTATTTTATAATAGGTTTCTCATTAGTACTATAAGTTTATGAATGTTTCGTCTGCTAAGTTCCTACTTACATCTCGTCATCATTAGCAATTAATACTTATATTTCCTCTATTAAAACAGTATTCTAATGACTATTTTAAAGTATAAGGAGTGGAGAAATATAATAAAGTTATTTAATTTTTTAATCATTATGATGACCGAATCAAATGGGCAAACCATACTTAATATTTTAATATCCCTAATAATGTGAAGTTTCATCTAACAAATCATTTTGACAATGGTTATTAATTTATGTCTAGCATAAAAACATGGTAATAAAATAGGTTTATGATAATAATTATATTTATGGTAAATTTTGGTTTAACGGTGCCAACAAACTGATTAATGTGGGAATATGGTTATTTCATGAATATTTAGCGAAGTAGTTTAGAGCACTTTTGAATCATCTTATTAAGTTTTATGCAGTATACTAATAGTCCACTGAATTGGGCTTTCAACCGTGCTTGTTGGGTAGGATACGATTTGTTTTTTCTATCATGTGGGGGGTTCATCTTAAGGTTAAATTTGAGTTTTTGGGGTCGGGGATGCACCCATTTGGCCGCCATATTGAAAATAGGAGTGTAAATGGTTTTTTTCAT
This sequence comes from Pachyrhynchus sulphureomaculatus, assembly GCA_019049505.1. Lineage (NCBI taxonomy): Eukaryota > Metazoa > Arthropoda > Insecta > Coleoptera > Curculionidae > Pachyrhynchus > Pachyrhynchus sulphureomaculatus. The sequence continues at coordinate 197,833,067 of CM032447.1, read as the reverse complement.
ATATCTCGGTAACCGAAAGTCTGATAAAAATTTTGTAAAGCACTTCTAGATTCTACAATAATAAACAAATTTTCTTAATATTTTTAGTGTCTTTTTGGTGTTACTACAATAATTAAGAAGTTATAATGAAAATTTAGAGGACGAAAAACAATTATTTTTAATAACTTTTGATTTATCAATTTTATAAAAAAGAATTTTATAAAAAAAAATGAACTACAATTCTTTATGATTTTTGATTATTTTTAACGATTCTTTAGCGCTGCAAATGGTGGAAGATCAAAGATATGTGAGGTAAATACGTACAAAAAATTATTGTTCCTTTATTTTTACCTACTTTTTATTTACATTATTATATTTTATGTTTTTTTAATAATTTATTAATATATTTTTAAATAATATCACTTCATTTTTAATTATTATATATTGTATTTTCATTATTTTGTGTTATTACAATTTATATTAATATGTAAGAATATATTAATATTTAATAATTCAATAAAATATGTAAATTATTGATTATATTTTGGCGGACAAAAATTTATAATTCCTATATTTGTACCAAATTTTAACTTTCTATGTCAAATTTTCGTAGAAAATCGGGTGTGACAGACGGACGGACACACAGGCACCTGAAAAAAACTTATTGCAGCCTAACATGAGATCGAAGTAACACTAAAAATATATTAATAAATTAATAAAAAAAACATGACATATAATAACAAAAATGTATGTATTAACAACATGTTTTTTCCTATCTGTATACCTCACCCACCCTTTGTAGCAGTAAAAAAACCCTTAAAAATAATCAAAAAACATAAAGAATTGTAGGTCAAAAATTTTAATATAAAATTCTCTAGAAAAAAGCTCCACTGCATTTTTTTTAAAATTAATAGAAAAAAAGTTATTAACAATAATAGTTTTTCATCCCCGAAATTTTCATTATTTTTTGGTTCATAACTTCTTAATTATTAAAGTAACAATAAAAAGTTATTAAGAAGAGTTTTAGATTATTATATAGTCTATATAAAAGACATTTACAAATTTTTTGACAAACTTAAGGTTACCGAGACATATGAAATAAACCCTATTTTCAATATGGTGGCCAAATGGATGCACTCCCGATCCCGAAAACTCAAATTTAACCTATCTTTGAACCACCACATGATAAAAAAAAATAAAATTGAATGCAAAATGCACGATTGACCTGTTTGTAACGACCAATTCATTGGAGCTGAATGAAAATATTTTAAAAGTAGAGAAAAGCGAAACGAAAAATAGTATTTAATATTTTGGAAATTTTCATTTTGAGATTACAAATATAAGGAACTACTAAACCAATTAAGCAATTATGACAATAACATTAAATAAACTATTTTATACAGATAATATAAAAACATTTTTTTTTAAAGTAACTTAACTAATATTCTGTTGTGACAACCATTAGGACTAATGGAACATTATGAATAATAGTCGAAATTGTAATTATGTATGAGTGTAGACGTACGTTGGTACAAGCCTTAAAAGCATTAACACTGAGACAACTTCAACTCCATGAAAAACCCCAAAAGATCTATAGCTGCAAATACAAAAAAAGAAGACGTTAGGCTGAAGACTTACAACGAATTTCAAAGACGTAATTCCAACAGATTGCAGAACTGAACGCTCTTCTGAAAAATCAAAAGAAGCAAATAGAAAGTCTATTAGTTGGTACGACAAAACTAACATAAGAACCCTCAGAATTAACCAAAAATCTAAAGCAATCTTACTCAACTAAAAAGTTACGACAAGCAAATGAATATAGCGAGACAAACAACTAAAACAAGTCAATAGAACATTACTAGTTTCTCTTTCAACACACTCAAAACTCAGTGCCTTTCAAAGACCTAGAATTTTCCCCTAACTGATTCGAAACCAGGAATCAGGAAACCCAAAAATATCGAAAAAAGGGGTAATAATAAAGAGGTTTGAAGATTCGACAGAGAGTCAAGAGTTGCATGCTAATATTTCTACAATCGTCACAAACAGCTATCTCCTTTCATTGGAATTTTTGAAGAAAGTTGTTTTCTAATGAACTTTTTTAGGGAACAACTACATAATTATCAGATAATACTTAATACTAAAGTGATTTCGAAAATAAATGTAATTTTACATTTTAGTTGTATTATTTTTTAGTGGTCCGTACGGAACACTTATAAGATCATTTCGATGTCTGTCCGTCTGTCTGTCTATCGCACCTGATTCTCCCAGAAACTATTTTACATAGAAAGTTGAAATTTGGCACTAATATAGGGATTGACAGCCCCATTAGAGCCGTGTAGTTTTGAAAGTTAAATTTTGACATAAAGGATTAGTTTTAGGGGGTGAAATCGGAAGTGAAAAAAGATTTTTTTTTTCAGATCATTGAGCAGGGTGTCAAATGAAAGCTTGTGAAAACACGAGTTCACAAATATATATAATGTAATACTCGCCTACACTTTTCTTTGTATTATTTTAAAAAAAATGCCAAAAATGCCAAAAAGTACTATTAAAAATTTTGAAAAAATTCTGGAATATTACCTTTATTAATTTATCTGGTATATTAAAAAAAAATTTCAAGGTCATCAGTTTTCAACAAAAATTTCATGCACAATCTCGACATTCTCTTCGGTAGACAGAGAAACTGATTTTCCAGCATAGTGTTCTTCAGTGATGTCGTGTTCCTCCTCTCTTGAAATCCATAACCCAATTTTTGATAGTAACGTAGAAGTGTATGAAGCAATTCGTCGTAAATTTCTTTGGTAAAAATTTCTTCAAAAAGAGGCACTTTGTTATCAATTTTCGATTTTTAGTAAATTCACACTTTGAGCTGCTCATATCATTTTCAAAAATTCACTTTAAATAGCCCAATAAAATCTGGAGTACCAAACTTTGGTACGTATTTACTAAAAGTCAGACTCTAACTGTAGCAACCGCATTTGTTTTTTGGCCATGAGAAATAGTCTAGATTAAGTCGTAATATTATTTTTTGATATAGATACCTTAACCATTGAATTTAGCAACAAGACTTGTTTTTAATTTTCTTTAGATAGAAAAATATATTCGGAGATACGACAAAAATATAATAGTAATAATTTAACTAAATGTTCATTATTAAGTTTTAATTTTTTTTTTATCTAACTTTGTCAGTTTGTCTTTGTGAAATTAGCATGGCAGAATGAGGTGGAGTAACAATATTACAGACAATGGGCACTGAAACAGCGACGGTGCCATTTTGGGTAGAAATGATTGGAGAGAAGCTGTGCTTGCAGCTAAAACTCAACCAGGGTTGTACTGCTACTCGTACGGTACACTAAAAATAAAGAGCTTTTTGAAATTGAAATTGAAGAGAAGTTGTACTTGCAGCTGAAACTCAGCCAGGGTTTAAACGCTACCTGAAGAAGAATAAGAACTACCTATTTTCACCGTGATAATCGTCAATATGAACTTGGACGAAAGATGAATTTTACTTAAAAAAATAATATTTTTGAAAAGTTCGAACTCTCTGATGAAAGACAAAAATACCACAGACGATTGAACAAATAGGGAAAACAATCGATGCTTGACAAAATGAGGATAATTTTGGTAATTATTATTTATTTTTATACCTGACATAGTCTAGTGGTTATTTTAACCTCTATCAGATTGTCTTGTTATTGGATAACATTTAGAAATGGCCAAGTATGCTTTGAATATTACATTGAAATCATTACAAAATCAGTAATACAACTTCTTTCATGGTTGCACAATACTACAACAAAATACCGGTAGAGAGGAGGAAAATTCCTCTATCCACTCCAGCTAAAGATATGATCTTTCCTATATATTTATATTCATCGATATATTAAATAACAATAGATGAATTGAAAAATTATTGATACATCGATAATTTCTGATCTATAGATAAGGTAAAATTATTAATAGGTAGGTTTTCATCGACTATCGACAAGTAAAATCAATTACCGATCAAAATAAATGACACTCAGATACCATCCAGGAATAAACAGAAGAATCTGGGTGTCACTATAGAATCACGTCTTAGATTTCAGTTCCATGTGTCCTACATGCTCCAGAAAGCATTTGTGGCGATGCAGAGCCTATATGCAGTATTAGCACCAGGCTCATACATAGAGCTAAGAAATAAATTGACGTTCTACAAACATAATCAGACTTGTACTTATATATGCCGCAGTAGTCTGGTACGGCATATCAGACACACAAACACATAGACTTTAACGTATGCAGAACAAATTACTAAGATGTACTGTATCTGTAGACAGATACATAAACATCAACGACTTACATCACATAACAAACGTACAAACCGTAAGAGAATACGTTGACGATATATCGGACAAATTTTACAGACATAAAATACATATATCGATATTAGCACCAAATCTAATACACACTTGATTGCAGAACAACCCAACTAATAAACCGTTGTACCAAAGACCTTCAATTTAGTTCGAAACTCCGTGATTGCATTGCGACGAAAGAAAAATAAACTAGTTCGGGCGTACAAAATAAGCGACGGGCATAACTCCTGTATAAATATAAATATGAACATAAATAGCCGTCTAAAATAAGACTATGAAGCATAAAGGGCATCAATATCATAAATTTAATTTAAACATTTCAGTCAGATAATGAATTACGTAACTTAGTAAGCCACAAAATAACCTGTGTTAAATGTAAATACTCGTATAAATTATTGTAGTATAAGTATACAGTGTAAATAAAAATATTTTTTAAACGTCATTCCTGATCTATAAAAAGTCTCCATACACCATCGCTTTCCATATTATTTTTCTGTTATGTTAACTAATTAATTGGAACTACGAGAAAACATGTTTAAATAAATCCTCCATAAACGCAAGAACTACATTGAAAAAAACACGTTACAATCAGCCGCATTTTATCAAGCTATCTATTGCTCGCTAAACTGAAAACAAATGAATAATTTTCGGCCATATTTATAATCTGTTACTTGTTGCTAGTAATGTTGCAGTGGGTTTTCAAGGTAGTGAGAGAAATGATAAAATTCCATTTCAAGTTCGAGAGATCATAACTGATTTGTGCAAAGGTGGAAAATCATACAGAAATAGAGGAAAAATTGTTTAAAACTCGCATGCTACTGTTCAGTACATTGTAAATCAGTATAAATCAATGGGTTCCTATAAAATTCGATCACGCTCCGGTTGTACCAAGAAACTGACTCCACATGAAGAGGGCAGTATTCTTAGTTAAATAATTATAGATCCTAAGAAAAGTGCACCAAAATTAAAAAAAAGTATAGGAACTATTTTCCAAAAATGTTTGTTCACAAAGAGTGAGAAATTGTTTACACAGGGCAGGCTATAAGGGGTTTGCAGCCAGGAAGAAGCCGTTAATTTTGGAAGCTAACCGCAAAAAGCGGTTATTTTTTGCTAGGGAATACGTTACCAAACCTCGTGAATTTTGGGAATCCGTAATCTTTAGTGATGAAACTAAAATTAACCTTTTTGGGCCTGATGGCCGAACTGAAGTTTGGAAGTTGGAAAAAGAAGACTGTAGCATTAGGTATTAAAAACATTTGTTCCACGGTGAGACAAAGAGGTGGCAGTGTTCTGCTTTGGGGAAGCATGTCCGCTGGAGGGGATGGAAATTTGCATTTTATTAATGGTACCATGGATCAGCATGTTTATCTAAACATTTTGAGAAATAATTTAAGAGAAAGTGTCCAAAAATTAGCACTCGAAAAAAGATAAATTTTCCAACAGGGCAATGATCCGAAACATACCGCAAACTTAGCGTGAGAATTGATGATCCATAATATGCGACAGCACCTTCATACACCTCCAGAGAGACAGAAAAGCAATTTCCGATATAAAAACTTTCTTTATTTTTGTAGTTATTAATTATTGATTATCAAAATTAATTTAGAAACCTATTTATTTAGATTGAAACATATTTAATTTACCTTATTATCAAATGAAATAGGTTGCAATAGATTCCTTATCAGGGATAAAAATAGAAAAATTGTGATAGTCTTTATTAGTACCTAATCATTACTTTACCGACAATGCACAAAATGTGTTATTTCCTTATAGTGGTCGCTTCTCTACTGTATAATTATTTACTGGGGCAAACGCCTTTTCTAAACACAGAGTAAACACTTTAATAAACCAAAATGATTGAAGCTCCTGATTGGTTTTCTTTGATATATAATAGGAAATTACCAGACACAATATGTACTGTTTTTACGATGCTTGTCTGATTAAAAACTACCGTAGTTCTACCAACACCTTATATGCCTGTAATTAAGATGAGTTTGTTCTAAAATAATAGTCGATAATTAAACATTTGACAAGTAATTGTTAGTGTAAAGAAAAATGTAAACTAATAAAGATAAGGCTACTTTAATCTCTAATAATATTAAATAATCTTTTTGAGTTACCCAATATGGAATCTTTAATTATAGTTTATCATATACATAAGTATATTTTTCCACTGAGGTTCCTATACTTTTGTCTAGATTGGTTAAAACAAGTGGAAATTGAGGCCACAGCAAAAGTGTTGTTTTGAATCTTGATTACGGTCATCTCTCTTTATATTTCTCTTCCTCTAATCGATTAATCATAGATACTTCTTTCTTTTAACAGCAGCGATGTATGAACAGGTAGAAATACAATATATTTGTATAAGTATGTTTTGTCCATATTTAAATATATTTTCATACAACTCTAAATTTTTACTTAAATAAGCTAAAAATCTAATGACTCTTGCCTATTGTGGCAAAATTCATCTTAAAAAAGATTCTTCTTTTTACACTTAATAATATGCTGCAATTCCAGGCAGTGCCACATTTCATCGACCGGGAACAAACTCAAATTTTCCTGTATGAAATCCAATTGAAACAAAAAACAACCGAAAGAGAGAGTAGGACGTTCACAGTAGGAGCAGAGAATGAGGCAAAAGATATTTTTATTATGTCTGCTGGTCATTTTGCTTGTAAGGGCTTATTGAAAACTTTATCTGTCCAATAATGCCGAAGTCTACCCCTGCTTTTTCTTCCTATTCATGGCCTCTCTCCTATGAGTCGAATCAGTTTTTCATCGTCGTTCTTTCTATGTGTTTGTTCCATTTTCTCTTGCTGTCTAACAACCAGTCACTTATATATTTATTTCTCTCTTGGACAATGAGGATCTTTTCCGCTATTCTCTACACTATTTTTATTTCGTTGCTTCGAGTGTTTGTTTCATTCTTGACATTTTGAGTCGGTTTTCCGATTTATACATAATTGTAATCAACAACACAGGTTACAGAGTATACTTTTATTTTGTTAACTGATACATATAAAAAGTTGCATTAAGCGTGACTGTAATTTCATAATACTACTACATTTTCAAACCTATAACCTGTGTTGTTGTTAATATGTACTGTAACAAAGCGACGGACAACTCCAATTCTTTATAATGTGGTCTTCTAAATTTCAGGTCTCGTTTCTATTCTTAAGTTTCTATTTCGCATATTGCTGATTTAAGTATGCCTATATTTTTCTTGTCTTTAAGACTTGGTTTTTCATTTACATGTCGATATCAACTCAATTGGATATACTTATGGTAAATTATCTAAACTTCATTTCTTCTTGTATAATTTTTTCGTCCACAACAACATATTTACTTTTGTATGGTGTCATGTACATTGTTCTTACCGCTGATATTATTAATATATCATTCAAATGTTTTTTGCTGTGTGGTTAAATCGGTAGTCTCGGAATATCGACCTAGTTCTTTGCTATTGGCAGAGCATAAAATTCTTATTTTTTATCTCCTATAACCTTTCTGCTTATAAAATCGTCTAATCATTTAATACAGAATCTATTTATTTCATCATTGAAAAATGGGCTCAAGTGTTCTCTTTGGCAAATTGCTTTGATATTGACTCTATGAATTCGTCATTAATCTTAGCTACTATGATGTTTTTTATCAATAAATTTTTCCATGGTTTTAATGTTGTACGGTACGTATCTTTCGTAAAGATGGATTAGGTGTTCTAACTGTACTCGATCGAAAGCTTTTTGAGTTGTTTCAAGTCAATAAGCATAATAAGCTCTTATTCTGTAGATTTTTTGACCTCCCTGGCTTAAAGGCTTGTTGTTTCTCTTCCATTAAAATGTGCTTATTAATTTTGTTTCTTATTATCTTTGTTGTTGGTTTCAAAGCTTTTACTAGGAGGTTTATTTTTAGCTAGTTTGCTGGTACCTCTTCATCTCCTATTTTTGCACAGCAAGATTTTAGTGCTAGTTCTTCATTTGACTGTAATTAGATTTTGGGAAAGGATATTGTAGATTAGTGTTGTTCAGCTAATTCTCTTTCACCAAATATAAGATAACTGTGTTTTCAGTAACACACAGCCTTACCCCGATAAAATTTCTCTATTTTGAAGTTTTTGAAGCCTCCTTGCGCCTAAGTTAAAGTATAGTAAGATGAGTTAAGACGTTAGTAACACAAAAAGAAAGTGGTAAATAATATAAAAAAGATATGAAACTCTAATATCAAAAATGAAAGTTGTTCCTATATTATTACTAAATTTCACCTTTCTATCAAATAGTTTCGAGAAAATCGGGTTTAATTTGATACTTTTTAATCGTCAGATAAATTCGTGTATAGATACTTTTTAAATCGTCTGATAAATGCTATGTGTATAGAGCCATATATGTATGATGTCTTTTTTATTTATTTACAAGTTTCTTTTCCTGTTATTAACTCCTTGCCCTCATCTTGCTAGACTTTAACTTAAGCGCAAATAGGTATTTGATTAATCTTATTACGTGCATAGCAAAATACTTTTCCGAAAATAGGAATACTCTAGAAAATGGTACACTCCATAATATTTTATCATTCGCCTCCCCGCCACGATTAGGATTCACCCTTTTAATTCTTATATTTCTACATATATTAACGTGCATGTCATGATATCCATCAATACTGTCCAAGTTCGCAAACATACATTTGTATTTCTTGGCGCAGTAGTACTACCACAAGCGTTATTGTATTTCTACAATAACTACTATCTGAATACATACACAATACTCAGCGGCTGGCTGAAATCAAAGTGGCATGCAAGATCCTAGCCCAATAAGCCACTCGGTTATTATGTAGGCACTTAGCCATCTATACGCAGCTCGAATTCAACTATCGATACAATACGAATGCTATGTTTGCTCCCGCGCTACCAACGATCCTCTGACTGGAGACCGAGAATACACTAGAAACCTCTTTTTAAACATGACAGAATTATGATATTTAAGTGTATTTTCAAATCTTATTCCTTTGAAACGAGCTTTTCAGTGCTATATATACAGCAGAGTACTACAAGTCTAACAACTGGAGATCAACTTCCAAGCATGCGTGACTATTGTAGCGATGTTTCAATTTTCTTGCTGTGGGTGCACTGTGCCATATAGAAACATAATTTGAAAAGTAAGTGAAGAAGAAAGGACTGATTTTCCAAACTTAATTTTTCTCAGGTCATATTTCACTTAAATAAATCGAGATTAATTTAAATTTTTTATATTCCTCGGATATTTGAACAAACCCAGCGTAAACAACGAGGTGTCCCTGCAAGATCGCCTCGATGTACCGGTGAGTAGTTAATCCACCGCTATGAGTCTCGCCAGTCACGAAAACCAAATCGGTTTTCGCATCCATTGATATGCTTCCCCACACCATGACATAACCTTCTCAGTAGGCGACCGTTTCAGTAATGCAGCACCACACATAGCGCTTCCCAGGCTCCCTATAGACTTGTCTTCTTCCATCATTGCCATGTAGGCATATTCGGGACTCGTTGGAGAATAAAACGGAGCGCCATTGTTCTATGGTCCAGTTGACATATTCTCAGGCAAATCTGAGTCGCGCTTGTCGATGGGCTGCTGTCAATTTGGGTTCGTTAGCTGGTTTCTTCGGTGTTAGGTTAGTTAAGTTTTTTTAGTTAAGTCTTCTTCTGACTGTCCAATGACTAATAGCTCGAACGTGAGCTTGTCGGAGCTCCTGCTGAACCTCAACGCCGGCCAAGTGACGATTTCTTAAGCTGTGTTGACAATGAAGCGGTCGTCTCGCTCCGATGTACACCTTCTTTTTCCTGATCCTGGTCTCCATGTAAAGGCGCCAGTCTCTAGGTAACGTCTGTAGATTCTGTAGACAGCTGACTGGCTCAGGTGCAGTTGCGCAGCGACTACACGTTGTCTACACGCCCTTCTTGCAATAGGGCAATGACCTATGCCGTTTTTTCCGGGGTGGTTTCCATTGTCCGACGTTGTAATTAGTGAGCAGGTATAGCAGAGATGTTGGTGGTCCAAGTTCCAATAAAGGTATGATAGGAAAACCTAATTGGTACGTGTTTTTTATAGGATGAATAGCGTGCAACGAGTATGTTGCTGACCGAGCAAAAACAGTTCTATTGAGTAAAACCGTTTTAATCAGTAAAATAGTTTTGGTACTATTGGAAAGAGTAAAAAATGAGCATTCTAATGGTACCAAAAATAATACCACTGTGTGAAAATTAAATTCAAGGATCGGTGTTAAATGAACCAAAACCGTTGTAGTCGCCTTTTTTGCTCACCAGTGTAGTTACCTGTCTGTCGTTAACTACTCAATATTCCTGGCACGATCTTAGAGAAGACTGTAAAAGTATATAATGTGCCTGTGTAACTAGAGTTTAATGCTGCAAATAATTCACTTGGCAGGTTTTTATAAAAAAAAGTTAACATTGCAGAACCCAATATAATTATGTACGGATATTCCATTCCACTAGCATCGTCACTCAGCTTGCGGAGGATTAACTTGGAAGCAAATATTTCTTACCATTAATATCGTGCATGCACAGCAAAGAGAACTTCTCAAAAGCAAGGATTAATATTTCGTACTATAAACCTTTATATTCTACATTTTTTAATCCTGTACAAAGCTAAAATTCGGCTAAAGGGAATACTGCTCTCATGTTTGGAGCTCTGCTCTTAAGCATACACTACATTTGATAGATTCTATTTACAAGCGATCTATTTACCTTAATGAAGACGCAGAACTCACCAGCAAACAAATATTTCTTAGAATATCGACGAACGGTGCGCCACTTGAGTATATTTTATAATAGCCGAGTCGTCAGAGTTAAAATTTGACGAAAAGCTCTCATTAAATGTTAACAGGCTGCATTTTAGCATACAAGTAGTTTTTTGGACGTAGGATATGCTAAAAAAAGTTTGCTGCTCTAAAATGAACGCTAAGCCTATAAAATCGAAAATAAAATGAGAAATTCAGTTTTTCGTAAATATCTCTAAACATATAAAAGATATCCAAAAACTAATAGCACCACGTGAAAGAACGGGAGATTGTACAGAAAAATAATATATAGATTTTTTTTTTACTTTTACCGTAATTTAATAGAATTATTTAAAATAAAATGGCTGGTTTAACCCCTTCAGTTGTAGTGGGAATCATGCTTCCAACCTCATTAAATAAACGTTTTTGTATACCCTTAAATATTTCGAAATTTGCTGTTAAGAGATTTCTCGGGGTGACGAATCCGATGACAGACTTGAAAAGTTCAAAATGGCGGATCCAATATGACGGCCAGAGAGTACGTAATTCATTTAATTTCTTCGAGTAATTTAGAATTTTGTCCCTGGATGCTTAAATAAAATATAAATACTTTATACTTAAAGCTTAGACTTTTATCTTTAAGTATATATTCAGTTTATCTTTATCTTTAAGTATATATATTTTTTTATTTTAAGTTTAAGTTGTCTGATTAATAATAAGCAAAAAATATGTTTATCACGAATACTTTTTTAAGAGCAAAATTACAAGAAAAGACAAAGTTTTTTTAAAGTTTTTATTAGGTTTCTAATATCAAGTATGCTTTTAACTGTAACTAAAAAAAAATGTCCGACTTTTTTTTACCATTTCGTATTGCTTTGAACGTAAAATTGCTGGCGGAGCACTACAGCAGGCAAATTTTCATATTTTAAAACTCAGTTTTTAAATAACACAGACAATGTGGGTATTTTTATTTATTTCTCTATTAAAACTTAAGGTATAGTAATGATATGCGCACAAGGATTTCTTTTTCAATACTATATTTTATTAAATATTTGTAATTTACTGTATGCCCTTTAAATCATGCAACCAGAAATTTCGTTTTAAGTTTTACTAAATATAAAGCAACAAAAATAAAAACTATTGGTATCATCGGAATGCTGAAAGTCTCCTCTTCAAAATCTTTAATTTGAAAATAAGTAATATTGATTAATCTTCGAGCGGTGCGCGTACGCTTTCAAATTAACCTGTTCGACTCGCTACAGTTTTTGAATCACCGATCAGAATTTCTAATAAATTGTCACGCTAGTAAAAAAAATCTATATACTATTTTTTTGTAAAATTTCCCGCTCATTAGTTTTTGGATGTCTTTTTTATTTTTCGAGATATTACCGAAAAACCGAATTTTTGATTTTATTTTAGATTTTGTGGGCTTAGCAAACTTTTTTTTTATCGTATTCTATGTCCAAAAAACTACCTGTGTTCCAAAATGCAGCTTGCTAACCCCTGGCGACTGGGCTATAAGTACTTTAATGGGAAGTGTTCGTTGCGTGTGTCCTGCTCCCAGCGTTCACCTAGGAATTATATTACATCCGTTTGAAGTTCAGCTTGTCACTCTTTCTGGCACCCTTTATATAAAGAAAGTCATCCCTTTGAAATGAATTACCCAGACTGTCTTTTTAACCGAGTACAATTTTTAACTGTTCAAGACCAACGTGAATCGCTTTTTTCTCAAACGCATCGCTTCTGCAGCGCTTTATAGATTTTTCTGTAGCATTTACGTCATGTCCATAAAAAAATGTGCAAATTACATCCAGAAATATGCCTGAGTAAAAATTTATAAAAATTTTAGGTATATTTTGTAATATAAATTTGCAACCAATAGTCAGAATTTAAAAAATAACACAGCCGCAAAAAAAAGTTCGTTACCACGAACCAAAACAGGTGGAAGATTTATCGTGTCATTTTTTTTACTAGAAATAGTAGTAATGAAGTCATGAAGTGTGAAAAATGGTCGATATTTTATAGTCTAGAGAAGAGGATATGCATTCATACCACAGCTAGCTATTTCTATTAATTAAACCAAAATCCATCCTTATAGGGAGTTAAAAGTACCCCTAAAATTCAAATAACATACGTGAGTTTAAGTAACATGTACAAATTCTTGTAGCTCTTAGGACAAAATATCTGAATCTGGTGTGAGAACCATACATGACTCTTAAAGGGTTGAGATTCACTCCTAGAAGGTGTAAAAACCACCCTCACCTGCGACGAAAAAAGTTCAGGCTTTTGTAGTTTTAGGCAGGATGAACAAATATGGAGTAGATTCCTTGAACAACCGATACACGACTATTAACTCCCTTTAGATGGTGGTAGAAACTACCCCTACACTCTAATGATTTACTTGGATGCTGTTGAAATTTGGAAAGTGTCAAATATTTGTAACTTATTGTGCTAAACAATTGGTATTTCTAGTCTCAAATAGAGTGACAAATATGGAGTGAATTCGGTTCAACTGTTGAAACAGGGATCAGGGCTAAAAAAGGCGAGAACAAGTTAAATAGCTTTGTTAACTAAAAAAAAAAAAAATCTTTTCCTAATTTTAATAGCATATGTACATCATTTAAGCGTAAGGGTAGTTTTTACAAACCCTCGAGGGGTACTCTCTAGTTCTATCTCAGCAGTTGGAATCTTATCCCTCTTTATCTTTCTCCATAAAGCTACAAAGGCCTGAAAATTCGCAGTTAATATATTTTATGAGATCCCTCCATCAAAGGGAGTAAGTTTTACTTTAGTCTTGTGTCGGCAGTTGAAACGAATTAACTCTGTATTTGCCCATCTTGCTTGAGATTAAGGAAGCCTATTTTTTTTCTCAGATGCTAGGATTTCTAAGATCCATCAATCCTAGGGGTACTTTCCTCTCACCCTTCTAGGGATGATTTTCGACCTTATTAGGAAGATGAATCTAGTGGTCTTGAATGTTTGGAAATAAAATAAAAGTACTTGATCCTTTCCGGATTTCAATAACATCCATGTGCATCATTAGAGCGTAGGGGCAGCTTCTACCACACTCTAAGGGTAGTTTACAGTCGTGTATCGGTGATTCAAGCGAATCTACTCCACATTTGTTCACCTTGCGTAAAACTCTAAAAGCTTAAACTTTTTTCGTCGTTACTGAAATTATCGCGTGCGTTATTGCCGTATTTTTAATCCCCTATAACGGTGGATTTTGGTTTGAATGCATATTTTCTTCTTAAGACCATAAAATATCAACTATTTTTCACACTTCATTAAGAATCATTAAATTATTACTATAATTTTACCCCATTTCAAGGAATATTTTAAGCAAAAAAAAATGACTATAAATCTTTTTTTAACTACAGATTCGAATTCAGCGTTGATAAATCCACCAGATCCATATATTTGGGTTCGTGGTAATGAACTTTTTTTTTGTGTGATTGTGTAATTAGTGAAAAAATACCTTGATACAGAATTTTAATACCTTTTAGCCAAGTATGACTTGGTACTCTCTCTATATAATTTTTTTAGTTGATATCGTTCTTTTTGGACTCTCTATTATACAGTATTATCTCCAATTTTATATTAGAGTTAATGATCTTGGCACTATTACTATGTCTGTCTAGTCTGTTTCCAAAATTTACAAGGCAAAATATTTATGCCGCATTATAGAACTCTTTGATAACACAGACGAGAAATCCCAGCATTTTTTGTATTAATTATGATTTTTATGTCTATTATGTTATGGATGTTAAGTACTATTTACTTTTCTTTTAAATAGCCCGTCGCAATTTATTTTTTAGTTAAGTATTCATAATGACTTTTAAATTTTTTTTATATGTGTCCTTATGACTCGCCCATAACATTGAAATAAACACATCTAGTAATATACATTGTTGTTCTACATTTTTAGTTCTTTGCCGGTTTATTAAAGATACTATATATTCCACGATAAAGAGCAAATTCTAAACTTACTTTTTTAAGCTATATTACTCATTAATTTTGCATTTTGACCTTTGATCTTGGATATATCATCAAAACACTAATCTCGCGCATGTATCAAACCACTGTGGTAAAATTCTCATTAATAGGTATAATAATATCAACAGATGTTTAAACTTCGTGATCAATAAATATCTCAATATCTAAAAACATAATAATTGATTTACACACGATTCTAATAAGATAATTACAAGAAGTTACGAAGATAGAAAACACATAAAATATAATATATATTTTGAAAATTTCAGAATCATCCTAATGGATGTCTATCAATTAGACATGAAGCGTTCGACCCATGGGTCGCGGGAACGACGCATCGTTTATCCAAATGCATGATGATTAAGGTCAATATTGAAGAGCTATTCTGGTATAATGTATGAAGCACGTGAAAATATTAGATAAATTAAATTTACATGTAGAAGTTTCATGGGCGGAGTGTGATTTGCCTGCGTGGTCAGAATAGGCAATTAAATAATGCAAATTTACATAAAATTTATTAAGGCACGTTCATATTTCGTCGATGTTGCCACGATATCTTACCACAGCTGGTATTATGTATCATTAATATTATGATTTTCTGAGGCCAGGAATTCTGTAACAGAAAGCGATTTTTTTGATATTGAATGTCAAATTGATTATCTTGCAAGAAAGTTCGATTACCATTGGCTTAGTTGAACGTCTTCCGAATTTAAAACAGAGAAGGAATGTCACATTTATCTTTGTTCTTCACATGTTGAAGTAGCATTTATTTTTTAAAATAACTTAATTTTGTGGTGTATTGGATCCGGTCGGTTTATTTATTTTGTTATTACTTTTAATTTTTATTTTAATGAATAATATAAAATATTCCCAATGTAGCTAAGGGTTTAAATTTAGCCAAAATATAATAATTTGGAAAAGGAATATATAATAGAATTCAAAATATTAAAGAGGCAAGGAACTTTTGTGTCCAATTCAAGTTTTTCAATTTCCTTTGTTAACAGACTAGGTAGGGGTAGGTCCTCTAGTTCCATCGTTAGGTGTTTTGAGGTCAGAGGTCTGATGAGTAGCAAGTCCTGTCATTGGGGGAGGTTCATAAGCATTGTTGGGTGTGGGTTAGCGTGATGGGTGGGGTCCAGAATGGGTGACCGTTACTCATCCAATTCCCGAAACATCTGAGCTATATAGGTCGTTCCTCATGAGGATTCCCGCGGTAGGGGATGGTTTAGACAGCCCCTGTCGTTGGGGAACTCCATAAGCATTTCTGACGGCTAGGTTGATGGGTCTCTAGCTGAGTTCCTTGTGAATCCTGAGATTGACATCTTGGGCTAGGCCCTCTAGTTCTATCGGGAGGAGTCTTGGTCTCTAAGGGTCTAGAGTAGCGAGTTCTGTTTTTGGTCCATAAGCATTTCTGGCGGTGGGGTTGAAGTGAATCGTGGCTTTGTACAGGAAACTAAGCTAAGCGTTGCTCATAAAATCTCGTGTGGTTGGCATTTGTAGGTCAGGGTGCAGTTTGCGTGTTGCGGACGAACCATGAGGCGTTTACGATAATGCGAAGGATTTTGTTTTTGACAGTCTGGAGGGTGAATTTGTAGGTAAATCTTGTCGATAGCAGTTGTATAAATGAAGTACTTCTAATTTCAAATTATTATGAGTAAGAGTTTCACAAACAATTGTATAAACTTATTATTCGGAACGAAAATGGAATTTTTACATAAAATCTTGTTTTGAAAAATATAAAAGTATGGAGGGGATAATTTTATCAGTAAGAAGTGGAGTCCTATTACTGTTATTTGTTAATGTTATTTTGAAAACTTTGTAATAACTGTTTTTTTTATTTTTTTTTATGGGTCTAGTACACGTGCTGCAAGAAAGTCCCTAAAGCGCTCCAGAACGGCATGTGTGTGCGAAAAAAAAGCGATTCACGTTGTTTTGAATAGCCGTAAATTGTACTCGGTGGGAAACGCAGCCCTGGGCAAATTATTCCAAAGGGATGATGTTCTCCATATAAAAGACTGCTTAAAAAGCGTTGTACGCGGAGTAAGAAGCTGAACCTCATACGGATGTGACGCATCAGCGCGACGTGTATTTCTAACATGCACCGTTCTGGGAGGAATTAAGCAGGTTATATCCTTCGAACACTTTCCCATGAAAATACTTGTAGAAAGTCGCCAACCGTTCTTCGATGTTCCAGCGAATCAAGGCCGCCGGTCAGTTCTGGGCCTGCCAATTAGACGAACAGCTCTTCTCTGAACAGAATCCAACAAATGCAATGTGTGTGTGAGGAGCGAGCCCCAAACATGGCAGCAGTATTTCATAGTTGGTCGAATTTGAGCTTTGTAAAGAATTAACAGTTGTTGTGGAGTGTAAAGCTTTCTGGTTCGAAATAATATTCCCAACTTTTGAGAAGCTCTCTTAGCTATGCCTGCAACATGTTCATGCCAGGACATATTTGTTACCAAATTAACTCCCAACAAATTAAGTGACGATGCTAAGGGAAAGGAGTGCCCCGACATGACTATGTCGGGTTCAGCAACGTTAACTTTTTTAGAAAAAGTTGCCACCTGGGTTTTTGTAGCGTTAAATTCCACTTGGTTACTGTTACCCCCAAGATAGAATTTCTTCCAGGTCTTTGTTAAGTTGAACGAACTCCTCCTGTCTGCGGATATTCACCTGAGTAGCCGATGTCCAAGCGTTCAAAGTGAATGAAGAGCTAATAGGTCTTCTGTGGTTCTATGTCGCGTTAATACCTATAGTATCTTTTCGTTATTATTACTTGAAAATTAGCGTTGAGAATTTTAATAATACAAGTCATTCCTTGTTAATTTATTGTAGATAAAAAAAGAATGGATAAGAAGAAAAAGAGAAATGCAGATAAACCTGTTGTATAATTTTAAATAAAAGTGTTAGGTATTTACTTTAAACGGTGTTATGAATTATTTTGATAAGGACAGCCATAGTCATTTAGATTAACCACACTGGAATTTTGGCACCAGCTTCCTTTCATGCATTGAAGAAGGCTGCTTTTTCGCACAAATCGAGCATCATATAAGATTTGAGACCAGTTGGCGTTGACATAATAGATTTCAGGTTTGGTTGACTAAAAAATACAATTTGGTGAACGCTTTCTAATACCATCAACAAAAGTAGCTTCATTTTCGGTTGGGGCATTAGTCTTTATTAGCAAAGCACCTAATGGCTTAGGATTACCCTGATCGTCAAAACCAAATGTAATATTTTTAGTTAAGTGTTTCAATTTTGGATAATTTGATTTGGTTAACTGCTTATACCACCTTTCCTATAATTATACCCACGTCCGATATACTTACTCAATGTGCATCTCCTGACAAGGTATTGTGTTTCAGTAACTTGTCAGTGTAACATTAGCCACAGCTGCACTTTTGTTGTAAGGGCAGGGAAACAATGAGAGGGATGAAGTAATATATATCCAGTCATTGGGCCGAAGTGACTCTAAATCGTTTATTGAATTTTTATCAAGATTGAAACTGAAAATTGATTTTAGGTCGTCTCTTGGCGTCCAATTGTTTTTGACACTTCGAAATAATTTTAAAATATAAAACAAAAAATGATTATTAAGGAATAAGTATCAGTCGATATTTGTCAAGTAATTTACTTGGAAACTTTTAAACAGTAAATTATTTGTTACTCGTAAACTACAATACCTTTTATTATAGGTCGAGAGAGCACACACCATCGTCGATTAACATGATGGAGATAATATATGTAGAAAAAAAAATATAAGAAGCGTTAAACGGCTCATTGGGCTAAATTGCCGGATGTACATATGTATAATTAATGATATATTAAGTCGAGATGTTGTAATTAAAATCCAATAAAGACAAAGAAACACCAAACAAGAGTAGAAGAAATGAATTTTTTAACATAACTCATTGTGTATGATAATTTTCAACCAAATACGGCAAGAAATGATCCTAGTGTACAACTTTTACGAAACGGTCTGTATAAAAATTAGTTAATGAATCGTTTTTCTTCTAAAATGAGAGAAATTTTAAAGTTTCTATTACTTTAAAGTTCACCAACATTGACAAATATTTTTGTACCGTTTCATTTAATGTGCTGTATTGTCTGCCGTACATGGAAGCACAGGAGTTAAGAAAAGATGTATACTGGGCATCCGTCAGATTTATCGAAATTATCGTTCTCGCGGAAATAAATCTCTGGGTGAATTTGCTCCAATATGTTTTACGCAGACGGTTTAGGTATTAGCAATTGTCCCGCTTCTTATTCAATGATAATTTCTATACAAGCCAACATGTGATACCGTGTATCTAAGACCAGTAATAAGGCAAATGAAATTTACCCGTCTATACACATTTTGTTGTTGGTATCGGTGTCTCTTTATTGGTACGATGATTTGAGACGACAACAAATATTCTGAAAGTAACTGGATTACGCCTATCCTTGGATCACCAAGATGAGTACCTGGGTGCACAAATGGATTTTGAATATATATATATATATATATATATATATATATATATATATATATATATATATATATATATATATATATATATATACTAGCCGTGCCCGCGGCTCCGCTCGCGTGGACTTGATTTACCTTTATCTTCACTGCTTATTCGTTATGTTTATATTATTATATAGCTCGAGAGGCCTTAGAGGCCCATGGCTTGGTTGCATATTCGTCTCCACTTCTTTTTGTCTCCTGTTAGCTTTTCCCAGTGCGGGAATCCCATCAACTCCAGATCTTGCTTTACTGCCTGAATCCATGTAGATAGAGGTCTACCCTTGCCTCTTCTTCCAACCACTCCTCTTATTAGGCCTTGCTTTGTCTGTCTTCCTTCCTTCATCCTTGCCACGTGTCCCAACCATCTTAATAGCTGGCTTCTTATGATTTGGCTTATAAGGGGTAACGTATATAGGCATTTTAATTCGTAGTTTGTTCTTTTTCTCCACAGTCCCTCGTCTTTCCTTCCTTCATAGATTCTTCTCAAAGCTTTCCTTTCCCACACCTCCAACGTCTCCTTTTCTCTTGCATTCAGTTTCCACGTTTCGCATCCATATGTCACCGTTGGTCTGACAACTGTCGCATATATGTTTTCTTTTGCTTTTCTTGATACATTCTTTGATTTCAATATTGGGTTCATTGTCCCCAAACATATCTGTCCTTTCGCTATTCTTTTTTGTATCTCCGTCCTTTCTTATCCACTCTCTGTTAGTGTTACTCCCAGATAATTAAATTTGTCTACTTTTTCAAACATATATCTTTTCCCTAAGTTGTTTATTATATCTAATAGACTGGGCTTTCTCTTTTAGTCTGTTTTTGATAGTCACCACTACTATCTTGTACACGACATCCAGTAAGGCTATTGGTATATAATTAGCACATATAGTTTTTTTTCCCTTTTTTTGTATATTGGACAAATGAGCGACTCTCTCTAGCTCACTGGCATCTTTTCTGTTTCCCATATTGCTTGCACCAACCAGCATATTTCATTTTCCAGATCTACTCCTCCAGCTTTTATCATTTCTACTGTTATACAATTTCCACCCGGGGCCTTTTTTTTGGGTTCTGAGTATTTTTCTTATTTTTTCTCTCCTGCCCTTCAGTTAATTTTGCTTCTTATTTCTCATTAAACTCCTCATTTTTATCTCCATTTAATGTTTCTTTAAAGTATTCCGCCCATCTATTCAGCCTTTCTGCTAAATTTCCATCTTTTTTCCTACATATTAGCATTTTGTCTCTGTTTATTTCCTTTGTATTTTATAAAAAAAAAAAACATGTAAATCGGATAAGTGGTTCTTATGTTCTAAGCGCGCTAATGGCCAGACAGACAGACAGAGAGACGTTACGTTTTATATATATTATAGATTTTTTATGATATACGAGTATATTAAATTAAGAATTAAAAAAAAACACGTAAATCGGATGAGTGGTTCTCGAATGATAAGCACACTAACGGACAGACAGGCAGACAGACAGAGAGATGTTGCGTTTCATATATATTATATAGATCATTATTATTATTATATAACCTGGCCAGAGGACATATGTATGAATTAAAAAAAAAAACATGTAAATCGGATAAATGGTTCTCGAGTGATAAGCGCACTAACGGACAGACAAACAGACAGAGATACGATGCATTTTATATATATTATAGATGTAATAAAATATATATCTATAACCTGGCCAGAGAACATATGTATGAATTTAAAAAATCACGCAAATCGGATAAGTGGTTCTCGAGGAATAAGCGCACCAACGGACAGACAGACAGAGAGAAGTTGCATTTTATATATATTATAGGTATAGATTATTATTATTATTATTATTATATAACCTGGCCAAAGAATATATCTATGAATTTAAAAAAAGACAGGTAAATCGGATAAGTGGTTCTCGCGTGATAAACGCACTAATGGACAGGCAGACAGACAGAGAGACATTGTATTTTATATATATTATAGATTATAGATATTCTCTGCTACATAATATTGTTCCATATTTAATGGTTTAGGCTGTGTATTGCAAGGAAACGCGCAAGCGGCAAACTTTTTTCCGACTTCACTCACTATTATCATCACTGCTCATTCCTTATGCTACCTATCGTAATAAAATATAGCCTATAACCTGGCCAGAGAACATATGTATGTTTTAAAAAAAAAAGTACGTAAATCGGATAAGTGGTGGGACAGAGAGACGTTGTATTTTATATATATTATAGATATAATTTTAGGGTAATGTATATTACTCGTACCACACTTGGGCCATTCAAATATTATGAACACGATTCTTCAAAACGTCATAGCCATAACGAAACGCGATGACGGACTGAGCAAAGAAGAACCGATGAGAAACATATTATATAACGAAAACGAACATCGTTATAACTTTACCCGACTCTTAAAGAGAAAAAAAAAAACGTTTTAATCTGAAATTAAAGAGTATTAAAGATTTAAAGATAAAACCAATATACATATTTTCGGTATAGAAGTAAAACCTGCATTAAAGAAAACTAGTAATGGGAAATCAGTACTGGATACAACTAATATTCTAGGAAGGAAAAAGTAATCTGACTTAATTAGCGCTGAAAAAAAATTATCATTTTGTAGAATTTAAGATATCATCAAGTACTTACTAGCTGAAAGAGGATATTCCGATAGACTTGGGTAAAATAGATTGCATATTATTACAAATTTTACGATTTAATGTTACATTTCTCACTACGAGGATTACCTTTTAAGTTTTTCCAAAAACAATGAAAGGAAAAAAAAAACTTTGGTACAAATCGTTTTAGTGTTTTTCAAAATATTCACACTCTGAACATGATACCTCAAAAACATGGTTTTGGAAGGATTCAACAACTTCTTAAGGTGATGAAAATCGCTGTCCATTAATTTGTTTTTGATATTCGGGAACAAAAAGGCAATAAATCAGGGGAATAAGACATTAATTCGATGTTTTTTTTGATTGACGTGCTGTGAGAGAGCTGGCATTGTCAAAATGAAGAATGTTGTGACGTTTTCGGCTGTTTTTCCTGATTTCATCGATGACTTTTGGCAAAGAAATTGTTGTATACCATTTAGCATTAACTGTTCTGCGGTCATTCTTTTGGTGCTTCAATCATGTTGCGCACAGCATGAATATGTTTTGGAACAACAACCGATTGTGGCCAACCTTCATGAAATTCATCGCTTACGGAAGCATGACCATGACAAAATTCTGCAAACCAATTGTAAAGTCTTTTCTGACAGTGATTCATTACTAAAAGTTAAACGAAGCGGTTCGAGGTATTGTTGTTGAGTTAGGTCTTTATTAAAATCGTAAAAATCATCAAACGAAAACTTTCACCTGAATTTTCCATTTGTTTACGAAACTGTTTCTTTTTAAACGCTCACTGTAAACAAATTACTCTGCCAATTTCTGAGTTGCCACTGTTTTAACAATAACAAAGGTCAAATACAACAGTGTTAATGTCATATCTCAATAGCGCCATCTAGTGATCATTTGTAAAAACTTAAAAGGCGGCCCTCGTATATGTGACCCCCATAAATGTTTTACTTCATACATGAATATGTTCATGTGGCAATTATGAGCCGAAAAGTATGGCTAGTGCTACTCTTATGGACACCTATTAAATAAACTTGATAAACTTTGTTCTAAATACATTTCAATTTATTTTTAATAAACAGTGTACATTTAAATACTAGTTACCTTGTTAATATATTCATTTAATTTTTTCACTTATAGCGGTAAATTTCTATTATTTCATTTTAATTATTGCGGTTTAGGCTGACTTTAAATTACATTAATAATAGTTTATACGTTATTATTATTAACACTTGAGATGGATGTATTCGAGAGATAATTTTAGGATGGACTATATTTTTAATATTTTGAAGTAGCGGATTAGCTATTTCTATAATATATATAAAATGCAACATCCCTCTGTCTGTCTGTCTGTCTGTCTGTCTATCCGTTAGTGCGCTTATCACTCGAGAAACATCCGATTTACGTATTTTTTTTTTTAATTTATACATATGTTCTCTGGTCAGGTTATAGGATATATTTTATTATGTTAGGTAACACAAGGAATAAGTAGTGACGATAATAGTGAATCAAGTCGGGAAAAAAGTTTGCCGCTAGCGTGCTCTCTTGCAATACGCTGCCTAAACCGTTAAATATAGAACAATATCATGTAGAAAAGAATATAATAAATTTAAAATGCAACATCTCTTTGCCTGTCTGTCCGTTAGTGCGCTTATCACGCGAGAACTACTTATCCAATTTACGTATTTTTTTTTTTTAAATTCATACATAGGTTCTCTGTCAGATTATAGGATATATTTTATTACGTTAGATAACATAAGGAATAAGCAGTGGCGATAAAAGTGAATCAACTACACGCGAGCGGAGCCCGAGCACGGCTAGTCGATAGATACTTGAGAATTTTGAAGTATTAGATGGCTGCAATGTATAAATTTACCCTATATTACTAATAATTTTGTTGGATTTAGTTTAATGAAAATATAATTCATTAAACATAAAACAAACGAGAACATAACAGAAAATATATCAACCCCAGGACAGGGAGACAGTCTTAGTCCGTTTTTGTTCAAACTTTTAATGGACAAAATAATAAAAGACATAGAGTCAATAGAAATAGGAGACAGAACGAGTAAAAACAGAATTAGTCTCGCTTGTTATGCAGACGATGAGGCGCTGATCGCCGAAAGTGAAGATGACTTACATAGACAACTTTTTAAGTTTTATCAAGCCTGTCGACAGGTTAACATGAACATATTTACTGAAATGATCAAAAGTATCACAACTGCCAAAGACCCCATCAGATGCAAACTCGTAGTGGGAGATAAACCCATTGAACATTAACCCAGTTCAAATATCTTAGTGAGGCCCTAGTAAGCTATCACGACCCAGCCAGAGACCTTAGAGCAGGGGTGCTCAAACTTGAACTGCTGGCGATCTACCTCAATATTGTTAGACTACGATCGATCGACTCTGAGAGGCTTCAAGTACGTGTGATGCAGGATTGTCATCTAGGTAGGGTGTATCGTGGCATAGATATTAGTTTTCCGCACAATATGCATTTTTTTAGTCAAGGTAAGTGTAGGTCTGCTCTAAAATGCCAATGAAAAAACGCATAATTATTCAAAATTGCGAGTTTATTGGTTCTTACAAAACAAACGAGTTCTAGTGTCTAAACTTAACTAAAGAGTGACTTTGGATGTTGAAGCGTGGCACTGCATGTCCTCAGCATACTTTTCATAAGATGGTACGTAATTACCGAGTGCTAACCGCAAGCATGATGACATATGTTCGTCAGTTAGTCGATTGCGATATTTTGACTTAATTATCTTCATTTCAGAAAATGCAGACTGGCACAAGTAAGTTGACCCAAACATTGCCATCAGTTGAAGGGCGATTTGCCTTAAATTCGGATATTTATCTTCAGATATAAAACACCAGAATTTTGTATCAGATGCTGTGGCTTTGAGATGTATATCTGATATAATCTGCACTAACTCATTTTCAACAGAACATGAGTCCATGTTAAACTGACTTGCTATTTCAGTAGCTAATTCCTCAAGGTTTTTAGACGAAAAAGGATAACTCATAAATGATGCGATATTTGCCAATTTACCGAAATCATAAAAACGTATTTCGAATTGGCCTCATAAATATCATAATTCAACTGAGGAATCCTTGCTTTCAAAGACGGAAAATTTTTCAGATCCTTTCTTTTCAGTTGATCTATCATAAGTTGCAATATACTTTTGAATGCGTTTATTACGCTAATCATCTCAATGATAGTTTTTCCTTTACCTTGAAGCTCCAAATTAATCGTGTTTAAATGCATTGTGATGTCTGTCAAAAATGCCAAATCAGTCAGCCATTTTCCGTTTTTCCATTTTTTATCAGCATCTGAGTGTCATCACCTCTTTCGTCCAGAAAAGCTGTTATTTCGGGCAATAATTCTTGAAACCTTTCTAGGAATTTTCCGCGACTCAACCACCTGACGTCCGTGTGAAGAACTAAATCAGTGTGTTCAGCTGATTCACTGTCTTCCAACTGCAATTTAAAGAGCCGTCGTTGCAAGCTACGTGCACGGATAGAATTCACAATTTTTATTGCAATGCCCATAATCTCCTCCATGTTTAGAACTTTTGAACACAAAACTTGTTGACGTATAACGCAATGGAAGGAGAAAAATGAAGGGAAATCATCATTAGCTCGACACAATGCCACAAAACCGTTTTTGTTTCCAGTCACTGCTGGTGCTCCATCGGTTGTAATGCACACTAGTTTATATATTGGTAACTTGTAGTTTGTTACAAAATTGAAGAAAACGTCATATATATTTTCGCCACGGGTCTTTCCTTTCAGAGGAATCATTGTCAAAAACTCTTCCTTAGCCGACATTCGAATAAAAATACACAGCTGGGCAGTGTCTGTCATATCCGTGGATTCGTCGAACTGTAAAGAAAAGTATGTACATTCCATGATACCATGTTTTAGTTTATCTGCCATGTCCTGACTCATGACTTCAACACGCCTTGTGACAGTCGGACGAGATAACTGAAGTTCTCTAATAGCAGACATAATCTCTGTTTTATTTTTAAAATCTCCAAATAAAGTCTCACCTGCTTCAATAAATGCTTCCTTCACAACCAATCCATCATCAAATGGTTTCTTGTGTTTCGCCAATATATGAGATATTTTAAATGACGCGATCGTTGCAGCTTTTGATTGTTTGGCTGGTCTTGTGAACATGGTTTGTTCTTTTTTCAAACAAGTTATCAAATCACGTACTTTTCGTTTTCTTAATTCACTCTGTGACGGAAAATCCTTTTCATAGTTTTTATGAACCGTTTTATATTGCCTCTTAGGTATTGCAATTGACGCACGGCAAATGAGACAAATGCACTTATCCTTTACCATACAAAAGAAAAATTTTTCCTCCCAATCGTTATTAAAATGATAAGTTTTACTTTTCTTCGCCGCACACTCATTTTGGACTATTTATTAATAAACTTTGTATCGATATATCGCCTTCAAGTTACAACTCAGACTGACTCCTATTCCTGCAGGCGCAACATTTATATCGGCGCGAACGAAGTCTCGAATGTTCCCGTCAAACACGCCGCCCGGAGTGTCTAGAAAAATCGGCGGGAACCAAAAACGCGGCTTTTCTTTGACAAATACCACGCGTTCCTTTGATAAAGCCGCCTTTTGCCGCTAGCAGGGGGTTATTACGATAAAAGAAAGTGATGAGGGGGTTATTCTGGCCTAATAGTGGATCGAATAAATTTTAGTAGTTTATTCATTACATTTTGTTTTAGTTACCTGGATGATTTTTTACGATATTAGCAAAAGCCCAACTCAACAACCATGCTCCGAATCGCTTCGTTCAACTTCTGGTAATGAATCACCATCAGAAGAGACTGTTTACAATTGGTTTGGGTGCTTCCGTGAGCGTTGAATTTCGTAAAAGTCGACCAAAATCAGTTGTAGTTCCAAAAAACATCGATGATGTGCACCACATGATGAAAAGAATCAGAATATTATTTATCCTAAGATAGAGGCTTCTTTAGACATATCAAAGAATGCAATGTATTCTATTTTGAATGAAATGAAAAAATCTGTTGCCGATGGATTTCGCATAATTTGACCGAAACTCAAAAACAGGCTCGTGTCCATTGGTATAAGAAAATGCTCAAAAAATTAGACCGATGATATGCAAAATCCGTATACAACATCTTAATAGGAGACGAAACTTGGATATATTCGTACGAGCCGGAAACTAAGCAACAATCATCTGTTTGGATGTTCCAAGATGAATCGAGTCCAACAAAAGTGGTTCGTTTTCGAAGCACTTCCAAGAAAATGATCGCTTGTTTCTTTAGTTATATTCGACATGTTGCTGAATAGTATACAACAATTTGCTTGCCAGAAGTCATCTATAAAATTAGAAAAACAACTGAAAACGCAGCATCATTCTTCATCATGACAATGCCAGCTCTCACAGAGCACCTCAAACAATTGATTATTTGACGGAGAAAAACATCGAATTAATGTCTCATTGCCCGTATTCACCTGGTTTATCTCCTAAAGAGTTCTTTTTGTTTCCGAATGTCCAAAAAAAAAAAAATCGTTGACAGTGATTTTCATCACCTCAAGAAGCTGTTGGATCCTTCCAAAACCATGTTTTTTGCAGTACCAACTTCAAAGTAGAAAAAATTCGAATTTTAAAGGCGAATATTTTGAGAAACAATAAAACGATTTGTACCAAAACTTTTTTTTTCATTGTTTTTGTAAAAACTTAAAAGGTAGCCCTCGTTCTATTCCATAGTGAATTCAAGGGTACCCGATATTGTCTTCAGATAGTGTATCATAAAATGTATTTTAATAAAGCCAGACACAAAAGCTGCTGGTGCTGATGGAATAACTGCCATAGTACTCAAAAAATGCTCAAGAAAACTAACTCAAGTTTTCTGTGGACTGTTCAGAATATCTTACGGAAAAAGAATATTTCCTTCCTGCTGGAAATGCGCTACAGTTTAGCCGATAACCAAAAAAGACAAAAAGACGTTGCCAAAGAACTCTCGATTAGTCATACTGCTTACAATTATATCAAAAGTTATGCAAAAGGGCTGCCAATCAACACCTTCTAAAATATCTAGACTACATGTTTGGAACAACACCACTGAACAGTTTGGAGCTAAAGCAGTTTCAGTTGCAAGGCATTCGACCGTGTTTGGCCTGACGGATTATTAGCTAAGCTACGCTCTTATGGTACGTCTGAAAAGTTTTGTTTATGACACTCTTGACGAGTGGCAGTAGACAGATTTTTTTCTAATACCTTCACTATCAACGCCGCTATACCCCTAAGGCTCCATACTGTCTTCTACTATGTTTTACCAGCGGTTTTATTCTTGGATGAGAAACATTTATTCCTCGACGCCAATAAACAGGGTTGTCGTAGTCGGAGTTCGGCAAATCCAAAACTAAATCATCAGACTTACATTATTTATAAATTTTATCTATAGATGTTATGACTTGTTATAGTGTAATTGTTGTGTACTGGTCTATTGAACATAAGTAGTAAAAAATATATATGCATAGTTTACAAAATAAATTAAGTAATTAACTATTCACTACGTTACCTATTTCTCTAAAGCAACAATATAAATTTAATATATTTAATAACAATGGTTTTTATAGTGCATCAAACTTACTACCGACTAAATCGGCAATCGAACCGAGGTATAATTTTCTCTCTTCGGCGTAAACTTCAATTTATTGTTACTAAAGTAGCAGCCGAGTAAATCACAAGTAAATTAGATGTTTCGCGATTTTTTCAACCCCGTATGTCTTATTATGATAATCCTTATCCGCCTACTACATTGTAACAGTAATGTTACACTTGACTGACCATTAAGTAACGCAAGCTAACGTTTTGTATCAAATAAAAAGTTAACCGCGGTCAAATTCGTGCATTTCTTTTTTTATCGGATAAGCCATAAATTTGTCAGAAAAATAATTAGGTACGTTGAATGTTAGCATGTAGTACAGTTTTAAAGTCACTTGATAATTGGTATGATTTGATTTTAATGAATTATCTGAAGCGACGAAATTATTTCATAAGCGTTGCAAGAGTCGTAAAAAAGATGCGATTGGATTGGCATGTACCAATTAGAAGATGTCCCATAAACACGTTTGAATTATTTGGCTCGTTGCGTAAACGCAACTAGCAGTAGGGCACGGAACGTAACATCGACTCCTTCAAATTTAGCTGTTATGAAGTGGAGTGGAAGATGACTTTTTGTGCAGAAGTTTACAAAAACAATGCTTCTACGATGCTATTAAAATTTTAGGTGTATCATTTACACGGCGTAAAGGAAGCCCCAAATTTTCAACTTTATTAAATTCAATTCAATATGCAATTCAATTTTCAATTTAAGTATATTATTATTCATATAATTACAAATTCGTAACATCGGTTTGGCCAAGAATAAAAAAATAAGTAAATATAATAGGTAAGCTGAAAAGTGTTTGGTCTAGCTACTTAAAACATATTTTTTTAGCAAAATTCGACTTTATTCATTAATATAGTCTCCTTCAAGAGCGATATAATCAGTCTAACGCTTTACTAACGTTTCTATACCTTTCTTGTAGAAGGATTTGTCTTTGCCTTCAAAATAGGCCTCAGTTTCAGCGATAACTTCTTCATAGGAGCCAAATCTCCTTCCCGCGAGCATCTTTTTGAGGTCTGCGAATAGATAATAGTCCTTGGGGGCCAAATTTGGAGAATATGGTGGATGAGGAAGCAATTCGAACTTCAATTCATGAAATTTTGTCATCGTAACCATTGACTTGTGTCACGATGCATTGTCTTGATGAAAGAGCACTTTTTCCTTGTTCATTTATTATCATTATTCGATTTCTGTCTTCAAACGCACCAATAACTTTACATAATATTCGATATTTATGGTTTTTCCCTTCTCAGCATAGTCGAATTATTCCATGCGCATCCCAAAATACAGAGGCCAAAACCTTCCCAGCCGACTGTTATATTTTTGATCGCTTCGGACGGCTTTCTCCGTCGCCCTGTAGTGGTGGATCCATGTTTCATCCATTGTCACATATCACACACATATTGCGCTTAAACAGGTCCAAACAGCGCTCAGAATCATCAACACGTTGTTGTTTTTGGTCCACTGTGAGCAAACGCGGCACCCATTTCGAACAGAGCTTTTTCATGCCGAAATATTCATGCAAAATATGACGAACACGTTCTATTGATATTTTTACGGTGTCAGCTCTTTCAGGCAATTTTACTTTACGGTCGTCCAAAACAATTTTCTGGATTTTTTTTGTGGTGTTCCGGTGTAACTACCTCATTTTGCGTCCAGAGCGTTCAGCATCATTTCTATCTGTACGACCGCGTTTAAATTCAGCATACCAGTAAATGATGACTGATTTTCGAGGGGTAGAGTCCCCGTAACACTTATTAAGCCATTGCTTTGCTGGAATGGTTTTTTTTTTCATCAAAAAACAGTGTTTAATCAACACACGAAATTCTATTTTTTCCATTGTTTTGAAAGTAGCGAAAATATCGTCACTAAAACCACTGTAATTTGTAAACTAATTGTCAAAATGTCATGAAATTTTGACATATATCATTTGAATGTTAGTACTTCCTAAAAATAATATGGATTTTTTGAAAAGGGCATCTATGTGTTAGACCAAAAACTTTTAATTCTACGTGTTAATTATCAATAAATACATAAAAAAATAAATGAGCATAGAAATATAAATAAACGAATTTCATAAGATCATGGTAAATGGTATGGAACACGTCGGTTTATTACCATAGAATATACAAATCCTGCGGCAACGAAAAGCACACAATATTATCACACTACACCATTTAAAGTTCATACACAATACCCCCTAATTATTCGCACTGTGAAGTTTTCTATTTCAAAAAAATCCTGAATACTATAGGGGACAAATTTAATCAATATATAAGTTTTAATTAAATAAACGTACATTCATAGTTTGAAGGTTTGCCGGCAGCTTACTAAATAGTCTTATGCCCATGTAATAGGGACATTTCGCAGATAAAATAAGCTCTGTTCGAAGATATTTAAATTTTGATTATACCTAAAGGGTGTTCCAAAATTCACGCAAGAAGTAATTTTGACAGAAAACACAGGTTTTTAATTAAAAATTCTAATTTTTTTATTGATTCATAAAGTATACAGTATAAGGTTATGTATGGAATAACATATCGGGTAAATGGCCTTCACGGCTTTGCTGGCACATACGCACTCTTTTGTCGAAATTTTCCATGACCGTTTTGCATAAATGTGGCTGAATTTCATTCATACAGCTTAATTTCCTCCTTCAAGTCGTGGGTGGTCGTGGACTTGTTGGCATAAACCTTAGACTTTAAAAAACCCCAAAGAGAAAAGTTCAACCGCGTTAAATCGCATGATCTGGGCGGCCAATTCTGATCACCAAAACGGGATATTACCCGACCAGGAAATGACTCATGCAGTAATTGAATTGTTTCTCGGGCTGTATGGCATGTGGCACCATATTGTTGAAACCACATGTCGTCCACATCCATAGCCTGCAATTTAGGCACAAAAAAACTGGAGTATCATATCGCGATAACGATCACCATTAACTGTTATTGCCTGGCCAACCGCATTTTCGAAAAAGACTGGCTCGATGATGCATCTAGCCCAAAAGCCGCACGAAACAGTGACACGTTGTAGATGCATTTGTTTCGCAACCGTCACGTGTGGATTGTCTGAACCCCAAATGCGACAATTTTGTCGATTAACGAAGGCATCAAGATGAAGATGAGCTTCATCGCTGAAGATAATTTTCTTCGAAATATCAGTATCCATTTGTTGTTGTTTCACAATTCATTCAACGAACTCTGTTCGTTGTACGTGGTCAGTCGGCTTCAGTTCTTGAGTCAATTGAACTTTGTAAGCATGAAGATGCAAATCTTTGATGAGAATATGCTGTAGAGAGCTTCTCGAAATGTCTAATTCTTGACCACGGTGCCGAACTGATGTTCCTGGAGTCTCAGCAACACTCTCACGAACTGCTTCAATGTTTTGTGTCGAACGACTTGTTGAAGGACGGCCAGAGCGTTTAAGATCATTAATTGATCCAGTCTCCCTGAATTTTTCAATTAATCTCTTCACAGTCGATGAGGTTAAATCACTATTCCGACCATATTTTGTACGAAAATTCCGAACTGTAGCTGCCAAACTTTTATTATTTTTAAAATATTGCTCAACAAAGAAAACACGTTGTTCTTCCGTGTAGCGTTCCACTTTTAACAACCCTGAACTGTCAGCTGTCTCGCTGTGTTTTTCGTTTTGTTGGCAACACTTTACTACACAAATGGCGCCAAATTCAGATCTTGCGTGAATTTTGGGGCACCCTTTATTATTACAATTATGTATGTCCCGCAAGTTCAAACACTTCTACCAATGCCAAAACTTTTAATATATAACACGTAGCAGATAGAGTAAGTTTCCGGCATAAATGCTTGGATCTGACACCTACAATATTTCTAAGAGCTTCTTTTGTACCCTGAATACTCTAATCATACCAAGAGCTGCACTCCAAGACAATTAACCATATTTTAGGCCTGAAACAAACTGGGCATGGTAATAGGATATTAAAATTAACAACATTTTTCATGCGAAAAGCAGCAAAGAAGAAAGTTTTTGTACATTGAGAAATTTAAATAATAACCTCAATTTAAACTGTTGTCCGTATGGATACTTAAAAGTTTAGTCTCAGTCATCT
This sequence comes from Pachyrhynchus sulphureomaculatus, assembly GCA_019049505.1. Lineage (NCBI taxonomy): Eukaryota > Metazoa > Arthropoda > Insecta > Coleoptera > Curculionidae > Pachyrhynchus > Pachyrhynchus sulphureomaculatus. Next base: position 197,800,103 of record CM032447.1, on the reverse strand, counting down.
GAGCATTAACATGTCCACTTGCACCCGTCTTAATGAAATAACTTTTATTAATTTGAAATGTTTTTGCTGTAAAGTTTATAAACAGTTTTCTCCGTATTGTATTAAGACTTAATCTATTACTTGTGAACCACTGGTCAAATACACGCAACACACTCCGCAACCTATCGAGAGCTAAAATATTAGAGTTATCTCAACATACGTAAGTGTTGTCATCTGTAAACATAGTTCGAATCGTTTACAAATACTAGAAATAATAGGGGGGCGAGAATGGATCCTTGAGGTAACTCCATGTAGTCTTTGAATCCGTTCTACCTCACTCCAGCAAGATCTACAATCTGATCTCTATCCATCCGATTTGAGCATATTCAATTGCTAACTTTACTAGGCTACAGTCTTTAATATTCGATATGACTAAAGTATGGTCGATCAAGTTGAAAGTCCTACTTAGGTCCATGAAAAGTCCGAAAAACTTTTTAATCGCATCCAACTATTTATAAAGCTGTTCAACAAATTGCAGAACTACAGAAGCTGCACTTTGTCCCTCATAAATTCACGCTGATAACCAGTAATAATACGAAATGCTGAAATAAAAGTACTTATTTGGTTGAAAATAACCTTTTCCATTACCTTTGAAATTGAGCTTAACAAAGATATTGAAAGGTAATTTTCATATGACATTCTGTCACCCTTTTTAAACGAAGGCATTATTCTAGCAGTCATAAATATATCTGAAAATGTTCCCGTTTCCACAAACATATTTACTAGGTATGAAAGAGGTTATTCTATAAAGTCAACAATATACTTCAATAAGTTACTAGAAATTCCATCTATGCCAAATGAGTTTGATTTCTTCATATAAGTTATTGTTCCTGGTACGTCATGCTCCAAGACGGGTGAAAAAACATAGTAATATTATTTATGAAAATATTTAAATGCTAGCATCAGCATTTCGACACAACATGAATTTTTCAGGTACATCAACAAAATATTCATTGAAACTGTTGGAAATTAGAAATTTATTATTTGGAGATTTACCGTCTAAAATCATGCTATAAATATTTTTTTTTTCTATCACAATATAATAGATCCGCAATAATATTCCACACGGTTTTGGTTTTATTGGAACAAGCGGTATACAAATTATCATTTTATTTTTTTTTTAGCAGATTTTATAATAAAAAATATTTTTTTTAATATTTTCTTGTACTTTATAATAATTTTCAATTATATTGATACTTCAATCAATAACCAATATATATATATATATATATATATATATATATATATATATATATATATATATATATATATATATATATATATATATATATATATATATATATATATATATATATATATATATATATATATATATATATATATATATATATATATATATATATATATATATATATATATATATATATATATATATATATATATATATATATATATATATATATATATATATATATATATATATATATATATATATATATATATATATATATATATATATATATATATATATATATATATATATATATAATAATTTAAAGATTTTCAAAGATTACTGATACCCTAGGTTATCCCAGATTTTCTTGTATTCTTTTATCTTAAATATTATTTATCTTAAAAATACTTTTTAAGAGGACATACTATATTCACATAGATAGACAATATTTCTGCAAAAACCCTTAACATAGTATTGACATCTTGTGTCTTATGTCCAGACAATCATGTCTGTTTATGTAAGTGACAGTAGAGCTTATTATAGTTTGCGGCTTGAAAGAGACATTTATAACTAAACTGTGGATTGTACATTGCAAAATGTATCAAAGTTATTTCTATTATGTAAGCACAATGATCAGACAGACTGTTATTATCAACCAAAGCCCTATGTTCAGCATTACAAAAACTAATACAAATATATTCTCTTTTTAAGAGACTGACATCAATCGAACAATAAAGAAAAGAAAAAAAAAGAGAGAATATATAAGGTTTATAATAACAAAAAAAACAACACCAAAAATAGTGAACAAAACCGTGCTAAATTTTTACTACTTCCTTATACAAAGGAACTTTCTGAAAAGCTGTAAATGGGTCTTAAAAAAATATAATATTACAGTCTGCCATAAAACTCAAAATAAACCAAATTCAGTATTTAAAAACAAACAAAAAACCATACTCCTGTTGTGTATTCAATACCGTGCGCGGATTGTCGGTAGAATTATATTGGAATCACTTACTAAAGGAAACATGAATCAGAACAAAAACATAATTTTAAATTTGATGAAACCAAGATTCTCTGTAAAGACAGGAATTATGCTAAACTACAAATCAAAGAGATGATTGAAATAAAAAAGGATGAAAACACTATGAATGATAGCACTGGCATAAGAGGAATCAGTCACATATACACAAATTTAGTTAAAAAGTAAATATGGTGGCTTACATATCCTCTAAATAAAGCAGAATGGTATATATACTTAATATTGCCCATGCACCTAAAAAAAAATCAATAAAGAACTGCGAGACACGATGTGTCGATAACAAATATGGAATTTAAAATTCACTAACATACCAATAGTTGTCTTTCGGGGTATGTACTTTTGATTATTTTATTTTGTTCTAGTTTACGTGTAACTATTTTAAATATCCGAGTGTTCGTGAAATGTGAAATTTAACTATATTTTATTATGTGGTTTCTTATTTTAGAATGAATAAAAAATATATTTTTAATTATACGTGTATATACATAGTATACATATTTATATATATATATATATATATATATATATATATATATATATATATATATATATATATATATATATATAAATATATATATATATATATATATATATATATATATATATATATATATATATATATATATATCTATATATATATATATATATATATATATATATATATATATATATTATTATTATTATTTATTACAAAAAGTTCTTCTTTCTCACATTTGATCAATGTGGTTCCATGTTTGGCTGACGGGCCAAAACCAAGTCAGCACAAACGCTATTACCATTCCGTATTAAGGAATGACCTGACAATGTTACATATTTTCAAAATCACTGACTTCTGAATGTTTCTGTGTATGTCCGTGTTGAGTCCCAATTGCACTAAATGTGGTGTGAATGTTATTGGGGTAAGGCCTGTGGCTGATATAATGAGGGGGACAATGATGACTTTTTCCTGTCTCCATAGCCTTTTTATTTCCGTTGCAAGGTCTGTGTATTTGGAAATTTTTTCCGTGTATTTCGCTTGGATGTTTGTGTCGTTGGGGACAGCTATGTCAATCAGATAGGTGACTTTTCCTTTTTTGCACTGAAAAGTAATATCGGGTCTATTGGCGGAGACTGTTTTATCTGTATGGATACCGATATCCCAGTAGAGCTTGTAATCTTCATTTTCAAGTATGGATGTTGGCGTGATATGATGAATTATTATTATTATTATTATTATATATATATTTATGTTAACTATGTTTACAAATACCCCAACAACATTAATAGGGTTACAGTCTGGATCATATGTAGAAAAAGATCGTTACAGTGGGTTCATTCAATGTTAACGGTTTTCCACTTAATTTATGTTATATATATATATATATATATATATATATATATATATATATATATATATATATATATATATATATATACAGTCCCTGGCCAAATTATTAGACGCACTGTATTTTTTTTAGTAATTTTATGTTTCTTAAGAGTTTTTATGCAATAATGGTATATTTAAACTACAATATTATTGATTTTTATTTAAAAGAATTGTTGTAGACTACATATTTGTATTTATTTTTAACATATGGCAACACTGTGTTGACAAAGTGATACATGAACGTAAACAAGTACAAACCTGTATCAGTCGCGATCGGAATCGAGTCAGGTACGGACGTGTTTCTGTGGCTTTATGGACTGTGATTGTTTGTTTAACAGTTTTATACTACTCAGTTATTAGTTTATTTTGTATGCAGTGTTTTAAAAAAAGTAATTGGACTATTTTCATTATGGGTAGAAAAGGCGATCTTTCACCACGTAAAAAAGCTGAAGTGAAGGCCCTTGTGATTGCGAAAACATTTACAAACCGAGAAATATCACGAAGATTGGAGGTTTCTGAAGCTAGTGTACGACGCATAAAAAAGAAAATTGAGTCAGGGAAGGAATTAAGCCCGAAAAGAAAGAAAAGATGCGGTAGAAAACCAATTTTCACTCCACGGTCAGAGAGATGTTTGAAGAAAATTTGTGTAGAAAACAGATTTGCTACCACAAAGGTAATAAAATCACAACTCCAGGATACTAGCGTAAATGCTTCTGAGCGCACTGTTCGAAGAAAATTGAAAGAATTAGATTTTAAGGCCTGTCGCCCCGCCAGGAAGCCCAAGTTAACAGCTGCAATGAAAGCAAAGCGCCTGAAGTGGGCCAAACAATGGCAAGACAAAGATGTGGACTTCTGGAGATCGGTAAGATACAGCAATTTAATCAATAATTGATACATTATTATCATTTTCAGTTAAATAAAGCAAATAAACATGGAAGTTTATATATTTTTCCTATTTTTGACAGGTCTGCTTCAGTGACGAAAGCACATTCGAAATTTTGCAGAATAAAGCTCAGTATGTGCGTCGTCGTCATGGAGAAAAGTTTCATCCTGATTGTGTCGTCCCGACGGTTAAACATCCCACCAAAATGATGATTTGGTCAGTCATCATCGGCAAGGGCACTGGACGTCTGTACGTCGTCAAAGGAATAATGAGGCAAGATCAGTACAAATAAGTAATACAAAATCGGTTGATTCCGCAGCTCAGAGAATGGTTTCCAAATGGGGAACCATTCACTTTCATGCAAGATGGAGCTCCCTGCCACACTGCTCGGTCTGTTAAAGCTTTTTTGGCAGAAAAAAATATCCCTCTGTTGGATTGGCCGGGTATGAACCCCACTGAAAATGTGTGGGAGCTGATGAAAAGAGAAGTGGCTAAAGATGTGATTACCAACAAAACCCAGCTCCTAGAAAAGATTATTCATGTGTGGAATCATCATCCTCAAATGCAGGAGACAGTACAATCTTGCATTGATAGCATGCCGCGCAGAATTAAAGCTTTGATAGCGGCTAAAGGTGGCTCAACTAAATATTGACTTTTACTAACATTAATTTCACTTTTCTTTAAAACTTAATAAACTTATGCTTTTCTAAATTAATGCTGTTTTATTTATGTCAAATAAATAGGTAATTGATTGGATAATATAAAGATAAAAAACAAATCAATTTAAAATAATAAAACGGTACAATATCACTCGGTAATTAATATTTTACATGAAATCTTGCAGTGCGTCTAATAATTTGACCAGGGACTGTATATATATATATATATATATATATATATATATATATATATATATATATATATATATATATACGTTTCGCGTCAACGCGAGTGTGTTTATTTAGCCAATATTTCGGTCCTAGGTTGGGACCTTCATCAGGGCACAAACTTACTCTGGAAACGCTGGATCCTGCCATTATCACTTGGTCTATCTGACATTAGGATATTCATGCATCCAAAGTTTTGCACAATGTTTCTTGGGACAAGTCCCGTTGAACGGCATTTCAATAAGAAATTATTTACAAATCAAATATTAAAAAATTATACAAAAAACTGTCAACCAGAAAATAAAAAAAAAATGTATAATTATGACCTTAAGTTTTATCTTATATTAATAAAATACGTTCTGATTATTTAGTTTTACGTGCACGACTTCGTTACGATAGATAATCTGAAATGACTTCATTCATTGAATTAAATCAATAATGCCATAAATCATTTTCCAATATTAAGTGCACTAATTAAAATGTTCATTATAAGTCTATAGGTATCGTGCGTTACTAAAATTGAATTATTTATTTTTTAATTAAGAACTTATTTATTTTAAATTTAAAAATACGTATTGGAATTTTAAAAGCATTTCTCTTTAAATGGCAGCAATAAATTTATTAATTGTAAAAAATTAATTAATGTTTGAGAATAAAGCAATTGAATTAACAGTATATATTCAAGATTGGATTAGAGGTTGTTTACTTTTGTGTTGGGTAAATAGTAAGTATTATTATATAGTATTATAATTAATTTCCATCTTAGTCTCAATTAAGTGAAGTGATTTTTTTTCATGTTTTTCTTGTTCCCTGCTAAAAGAAAGAATTATATTCATGAAAAAATCACCCACGGTGATTCTCGCACGAAATGTGATATCAAGTTCAAATTTGGTATACATGCAATACAGAAAGAAAAATTAAAGCCTTTAATTTTTGAGCGATTGCAGTAAAGATAGTGGAGGAGGTGTTTTTAGTAACACTGTTACAGCGTATTTGTTATTGACGTAACTGGGGCATGAACCGCTTGCTAGAATACCTGGTTGGGTAACGCTTTGTCCACAAGTTTAAACAGGTTTCTTCGAAAGAAAAGGTTAAATATAATTGTAAAATTGATGGTGTGAGCAACACAAAATATGCAATTTTATATTAGTTTTAGTCTTACTGCAGTATATAAAAGCATTGAACTTTACATTTTAGACGAGTTTTTCTTGAAACTATGTTTTCCAAACTGGTTTTCGGTGTTAGCCTAAATTGGATCACTTTCTTCAAAAAACGAGCTGAAGTAAATTTTATATGGTTTAAATAACACTATTGTATATAAAATTCACTTTAGTTGTAAGCAGGAAAAATTTTCTACGGTAATATCTACTATATTTTTGCTTCGTTCTAAGTTTTTTTTTAATCTAATCTAATTTAATAATTAGTAAAAAAAATCACACTAATTACACTCTGATAAAATGCTTAAAACATATAAAATGTGTTAATTCAGATTTCCTTTACCTAATCGCACCATTCTGCATATTAGCATAAAAAGTTTATAAATATAGTTAACAAACAAAAGCAGAGTGAGTGTGTCTGATGTATCAAGTGTCTTAAAAAGTTTTCCAAAGAACCTTCGAACAAAAAAAGTTTTTGAAAAGCAAACACCTTGTTTTTTAAAAACGTTATAATCGGCCCCACGATTATAACTCACTCTGAATTTTTACGTTTCTGCGGGGGGTACCTAGATCACGGTCTCGCATTTCCGCAAATATGGTCTGAAAACTTCTCGGCCTAACAATCAAAGATTGTTTTTACATGAAATACGTTTTATTTTTCAATATAATCTCTTGAAACTTTGATATATTTATTCCAACGTTTTTCCAATAATTCAGTACCATCATCAAAGTGTGATTTCGGATGGTCTGCAAAATGTCCATCCACGGCTGCAATAGCTTAGTCATTTGATGTAAAACGCTTTACAGCCAGGATTTTTTTCAGTTTTGGAAACAAATAATAGTCAGATGGAGCCAAATCTGGTGAATATGCTGGATGTTCAAGCCAACGTCAAAACACTTGTGTGAACACGTGTATTGTTCTGTTGAAAAATGATTCTGTTCTTCTTTCAAGCAGGTCTTTTCTTCTCTCAAACAGGTCTTTTCTCATGAATTTTTGCATCCAACTGATCCAAAAGGTTAATTGCTTTACCTTTCTAAAGACAATCGGTCAACAAAACATCTTTATGATCCCAGAAAACTGTTGCCATAATGTTTACGGCTGATGGAACCGTCTTTGCCTTCTTTGGTGCTCTTCCACCGGCTTCAATCCATTCTTTCGACCATTCTTTTCGCTCTGCTGTATAGTATCCAAGTTTCATCAACAGTTATAAAACGATGCTTGAAATCCATTTTCTTTTTCTAAAGCTATCCGAACACGCTTGAGAAAGACGCATTTGAATGCGTTTTTGGTCAATTGTCAGCAAATGCACCCACCTTGTACAAAGCTTTTTCATATGTAATCCTTCATGCAAAATATTTCCGATTCATTCTTTTGGGATGCCTATAGCCTCACCTATTTCACGCACTTTTACTCGTCGATCATTTAACACCATAGCATGAACTTGTTCAATGATTTGTGGTGTGACTCGCGGAGATCATCATCGACCAGATTTAAAAAGCAGCCAATTTTTTTACGATGGAAAGTAAAGATGATGCTTCCTTCTACACTTTTAACTTTGGATGAATTTCTGTTCGTACTGAACGACCGGAAAATAAAGAATTTAATCACGACATATTCAATTTTATCCATTTTAAAAAAATCAATGACACGTCAATATTAAATCACTACTACTATTCGAGTGAATTGACAGATGTGTTTCACAGTTTCAAATGCCATCTATGTGTCAGGCCGAGAACTTTTCAGACAGCCTAGGTAGTAATGAAGTGTATTGATTTCGAACGATGTTACTTTAGGAAAAGGGAGTGAAACGGGTGAAGGTCGTTAACTTTTGTATAATGTCAGCAACATTATGAGAGTTTTGTTTTTGGCTCAAATTCTAGTCAAAAACATAAGAAGTTAAAGGGGCCGGGAGGTGTGTCTAGTGGGGTTACTTCGTATATGTAGTTTTTTTTATGTCACTTTCAAGTTTGTTGGATTCAAGAAAACCAAAAATTGTGTTATTTTTTCTTCGTTTTTATTTTTGTTTAAGGCCAAGCACATTAGGGGGTTAATATGGTAAAGGAAGGGGTTAAAGAGGATGCTTTATGTATGGTATTTTATGTTCATTTTAGGGTTTTTAGAGTCGAAGAATTTTAAAATTGTGTTAGTTTTTCATTAATTTCAATTGTTTATGGTTAAACTTATAAGGGATTCATAAGTTAAGAAAGGGCATTAGAGGTGCTTTGCTAATATATTTCCTTTTTAATGTGCTCGGCACCGAAGAAATTCGAAATAGTGTTATTTTTCCATTATTTGCAGTGGTTTATGGTTTAAAATGTAGTGGTTTAATGCGATAGGGGAGAAAGTTAGAGGAAATGTTTCGCATATATGGTATTGTATTATATGTCCTTTTTAATGTTCTTTGAGCTTAGAGACCTGAAAATTACGTCATCTTTTCATTATTTTCAATTTTCTCAAAAATAATATGAAGAAGAAAATGTTAGGTTTCAGTCGTAAATATCTCTGAAGCTCGTTCTCTGCTCCACTTTTTTTTGTTATTAAGATTTGACTATAATTTTTTAAATATGAATTTTAAGTATATATTTTTTTATGGGCCTAGCACACGTATTGCAGGGAAATTTCTAAAGCACTACAAGAGCGATACGTGTACTGAAAAAGCGATTCACGTTGGTCTTGAAACGCTGCAGATAGTACTCGGGCAGAAACACAGTCATGGGAAAATTATTCCAAAGGGATAAGGTGCTCTAGATAAAAGACTATTTGAAAAGGGTTGTACGAAGAGTAGCAAGCTGAACCTCATACGGATGTGCGGCCTATATCCATTTAACACTTTCCATAGAAATACTTGTAGAATAGACTTAAGTCGCCAACCGTTCTTTGATGTTCCAATGAATCAAGGTTGCTGACCAGTTCCGGGTCTCCAATCAGGCAAATTGCCCTCTTTTGAATAGAATCCAACAAATGCAGTGTATGTTTGGGAGCAGAGCCCCAAATATGGGACCAATATTCCATCGTCGGTCAAATTTGACCTTCGTACAAAATTAACAGTTGTTGTGGAGTGTAAAGCTTTCTAGTTCAGGTTTACACTTTTAAGGTATTTTTACTTCCGTGACTAATGGATATATTTATAAACACGTCGTTTAAAGTTCTCTAAATCACGAAAAAAAAAATTGAATTTTAGTTGGTTTTTTTGTTTCATGTTATGTTACCGCGATATTTATGGAACGACACCATATAGTATATTTATAGTACTTGCTGTAGTGAAAAACTTTAAGATTTTTAAGTAACATCGCTGTGGGGATAAATTTTGTTGATCTAATTTTAACAGAACTGGTATGTAAAGGAGACTGGAATGTGATTATGAGTAACTTCAAAATTAAAAATTAAGCTTTCTTCCACTTTTCAGTTCTTTTTGGTTAGAAACAATAAATACATGTAAATAGTTTTAATCACACAGATAAGCGAGACAGGCTATTCGGGAAGTGGGGATAGATACTAATATTTTATGATTATTGTCTCTATATAGGATATCATTTCCTTCTTAAAAATGACGAGTAGTAATACTTAAGTTATTCTTTAATATCAAGAAGTCAAATTTAGTATTTATATTAGAACGGATATTTGTCAAGGAAGAAGTAAACACAACTTTTCCCCTCAAGGAAATAGTAAAATTTTGTATCATTGCGGAGAGAAAAACTCTAAAATATTGGATTATAGGGAGGATTTAGAAATAGATAGGGAATTTAGAATTAATGATCTCTGTATGAATGTTCGAATGAATGTTACTGACGGTAGATTTCCCATCTTTAAGTTATTCGCATAGAAAAAAAAATTACAAACATGAACCCCCTCCTTTACATTCTTTATTTTTATTTTTATTATATTTTTTATTTTTATTTTTTGGATAAGATTCATTGAGTATCATATACTAATATACCGATAGTATGTTAGATACCATTTAAACATACGAGGCTGGTTTGAAAAGTCCGTGCAAAGTCCGAGAGATGGCACCACCGGCGCGTATCGAGGTCATGTTTAGTTAGTAGCATCTCTTGAATGAACGCACACCAAGTTTTAGCCATATTGGTCTATTTCTTTGTGTTTGGCATTCGTGTGAATCAAGGAAGTCGAGTGATTTTCAAGAAATGGACGAAGAAGAATTTCGTGTGATGATTAAACATTACTTTATGAAAGGCAAAACGCCTCAGGAGACTAAAGAGAAGCTTGATAAACATTATGGTGACTCTGCACCTTCGATTAGAACAGTTTATAAGTGGTTTCAAAATTTTCGGACTGGCCATATGGGCACAAGTGACGCTGAACGTTCTGGACGGCCTGTGGAGGTTACGACTCCAGAAATCATTGATCAAATCCATGATATGGTGATGGATGACAGAAGAGTTAAGGTGCGTGAGATTGCTAGTGCTGTGGGCATCTCGACTGAACGGGTACATAATATTTTGCATAAACATTTGGACATGAGAAAGCTATCCGCAAGATGGGTGCCGCGATTGCTCACGCTTGACCAAAAACGGAATCGTGTGAAGTGTTGCAAGGATGGTTTGCAGTTGTTCCAGAAGAATCCAGAGGACTTTAAGCGTCGTTTCGTCACTGTGGATGAAACATGGATACATTACTATACTCCTGAGACCAAACAACAATCTAAACAATGGGTTACCAAGGGGGAATCTGCACCAAAAAAGGCGAAGACCGTTCCTTCGGCCGGAAAGGTTATGGCGACTGTCTTTTGGGATTCGCAAGGGATAATCCTCATCGACTATCTGGAAAAGGGTAAAACTATTACAGGTGAATATTATTCATCGTTATTCGACCGTTTGAAAACCGAGCAGCAAGAAAAACGCCCGCGATTGGCCCACAAGAAAGTCCTTTTCCATCACGACAACGCACCAGCACACACCTCAGCAGTTTGAGTCGCAAAATTAATGGAAATAGGATTCCAACTCGTTTCACATCCCCCCTATTCTCCAGACTTGGCTCCCTCGGACTACTATTTGTTCCCCAATTTGAAGAAATGGCTAGCGGGACAAAGATTTTATTCAAACGAGGAGGTGATTGCAGACACTAATGGATATTTTGCAGACTTGGACAAATCCTATTATTCGGAAGGGATCAACAAACTAGAACATCGTTGGACTAAGTGTATAAGCCTAAAAGGAGACTATGTCGAAAAATAAAAAAGGTTTACCCCAAACACATAAGTAGTTTTTATTTTTACACGGACTTTTCAAACCAGCCTCGTATACCGATAGCATGTTAGATACCACTTAAAACATACACATATTGATGGTTGCATATTTAGTTATTTCTTTTGGATTAAAAGAAAAAGAGTTACTTGGGAGGTGAAAACCACTTAAAGCTTTATTTGTTGATGAAAACTTCTCTTTGTTTTTCCTTTTAATTTGAAATGTATTTTTTGTTGACTTAGGACACAAAAAAAGGGAAAGAGAAGAAAGCTTGATGAGATCGTAATTTCCGCCATTTCATTTCTTAGATGACATGACCTTGTCATATTGTCATTTGTTTTTTGTGAATTATACTTAATTTTGATTCTGTCTGTAGTTTGTCTAAATATTTGTTTTTTAAACTTTTTAAAGTTTTTAAAGTAATGTATTGTGATGGTTCCTTCCGACTGGTAAGGTGGACGATGACTTTGACGAGTGAGTGGAATTGGTAAGTAGTTCTGTTTTATATAATAAAAGACTGTTTTTAGTCAATTTCCACTGGTTTATTTAAATTGCGATGACGCGTTTCGCTGTTGATGCAGCTTCTTCAGATCTACATTTTACACTGTACACTGTGTACAGTGTAAAATGTAGATCTGAAGAAGCTGCATCGACAGCGAAACGCGTCATCGCAATTTAAATAAACCAGTGGAAATTGACTAAAAACAGTCTTTTATTATATATTTATAATGAATTTACATCAAGTAGAAGCTACAATAATCCAAAATTAGTTCTGTTTTATTTACTGACTTTGCTCCCTTGTTTTACAGAGTCTAAGCCCTGAAGATGGCCCATTTATTATAGTTGAAAGCACTAGACTGATTTTTAATAACATTAAAAAATACACCAACATACAAATTTCTTCTTTTTTCTTATGTTATCCATAGTGTACAACCTGAGATTGCTTAATCTAAAGTTACCTGAAACACGCGGCAGGAACTTGCTTCGTGAAGCCTCACTGCGGTATCTATTTCACTAATATAAAATCGATATTTTATAATAAAATATTCGTAATTTTAGTCTAGTAGGGTCTTGTTAACTCATGATACTTAATATTCATACTGTACATGACGAAGTAAACAGAGATTTTTGAAAATTACCTTTTTAAAGCCACCACTGTTGATTCCCCTTCACCACAAAACGAGAAAAATTAAGCAAATGACATTTTCGTAATGTTATTGGAGATATCAAGGAAAGTATAACTTAAGTATTCTGGATAGAAAAAGACACAACGTGTCATAAAGTCTGAAGAGAAAAATACACGGTTAATCATTTATTAGGTTAATTGCTTAAGAAAAACTTGGAATGTTATTATGTAAAATATAAAAAAATATAAATAAGCGTATTAAATCTGTTAAAAAAATACAATTATTACCCTAGCGCTGGAATATACGTCCAAGGATAAACGGAACTTTCTTTAATCGCCCAGTTTCGCCGATGACATAGTGCTGATAAGTAGCGTTCTTGACGAACTATCGACAATCCTCCAATTGTCTACGAAGCTTGACAAAATCAAAGTAATCGCGCCGGCTCCTAGTTAAGTTTGTGTTGAAAATGTAAAGATAGAGGTGGTAAACGAATATGTCTATCTGGGACATGGGATGGCGCTTGGACGACGAGACAAAATTTCTGAGATCGGCCGAAGAGTAGAGTCATATTCTGAAGAACACCAAAATACTCATCAACATGGGAAGAATAGTACTTGATACTTGCATACTGCAGGTGATGACTTATGGTATGGCAGTGACTTTGTCTCCGCGAAGTGCTAACAAGTTTAGAACAACGCAGAGATCGATGGAGCGAATGATGCTCGGCTTCATTCTAAGGGACCGAGTAAGGAACGAGGACATCAGAGCCAGGACCGATAGTACCAATGTAATCGAGAGGGCTGCAAGATTAAAATAGCAGTGATCGGGACACCTGGCTTGCAGGCCTAACGACAAATGAAAAAAGCACCTTCTGTTGGTGTTCAAGAATAACTGCAAGGAGCGCAAGACGTCTCCAACTCGGATGGCGGGATGATATCAGGCGGCATGCGGGTGCATCGTGAATGTACCTCGCATAGGATCGCAGGTCGTAGAAAGGGATGGAGGAGGCCTACTTTCCGATGTCAAATCACAAGTAATTCGATGGTAGAATACAATGAATTGTACTAAGTATGCATACCGAATACTCCATCGAAAGCTGACACAGCAGCTTTTAAGCTGGCAGAGTGATTGACACGGTCAAGACTTAAAAGCAGGCAGCGCTTTTTTGAGGGTTTCTCCTCAGGCATATGTGGTTAACGTAAAATAATAAATAAATACCGAAAAAGCGCTGCCTACTCTGTAGACTTGAAAGCTACTGTGTCAGCTTTCGATAGAGTATTAGGTATGCGTACAATTCGTTGTATTCTACCATCGTGTTCCGTAACTTCTTGGATAAGTACCACTAAATTCTGTTCTCTTGTTTATCAATCCTAGCCCAACTGGCAAGCCGGGATACGGCGAAACGCATCTCGGGATAGATTTGACGAATAAAAACGGGCAAAATGCTGAAATATCGACCTTGTCCGTTTTCAGTTATTTTACGTTAACCACTTAAGTAAATGTACTAAATATATAATACACATTAAATTATGTTTAATGCTCAAAAATATTAGAAGGTTTATTAAAAGGCCAATAATAAGTCGGTCACCACAAAAATAATAGTAATAAAATAAAGAAAAAATGTAAAAATTTAAATACCGAGACTGTAAAATAATCTCACAGTAAAGTCTGTTTCACTGATATTAGCATTGTTTTAGCTTTATTATCTCAGTTTTTCTCGTAACTATATGTTTTCAGGGTATTATAAAAAACTGTTCCCACATTCTCGGTATGCCTACCGTAAAGACAGATATGGGGACAACCCAACTCAAATTTTTGGTCAAGGCGTCCCACCACCCCCCAACCTAACTATCAGGGACGCCTTCCGACTCTCCCCACATTCCCGTCGCCAATTCCCGAGACCCTCTCTCGGATGAAGACGATGGCCCTCCTCATCCGCCGTGACAGAAGATTGTCACACTAGGTTAAGTTATCATAAGTCCTACGTTTAGTTAACATTAAGTCCTAAGTTAAGCTAGTATAAGTCCTAGGTTAAGGTAGCATAAGTCTTAGGTTAAGTTAGGATAAGAAAATCATGTTTTAAAAACCCATCTCCTAGGTTAAGTTAGTGTAGGACTACTATTTTAGGCGCTTAGTTAAGTTAGAATAAGCAAACTTTCATTTTATGTAATAAACTGTCATAAATGTAAATAAGAGGTTATGCCTTATTTATTGTAGCATTCACTAACGATATTGATATTGATATGTTCTCACAATATTGATATCGAAAATGACATTTTTAAAATTTAATGATGTGTGCTGCAACAAAAGAATTTTCAAGTTCATTTGTTAGTTTTTTCTCACCTAGTTAGGATTACTGAAAAGGAAAAATGTGAAAACCAATTTATTCCAATGTATTGTTTCTATTTTCGGACAATTTACGAACGTATTTGTGTCATGCAATAGTTCTAAGTATTACAGGAGAAAATAAGATACATTAATAAAAAACCGGTCAAGTGCAAGTTGAACTTGCACAATTAGTGTTCCGTACGTTGAATGTTTTTAAAATAAAAATTTTTGTTAGGGTGGTATAAAATGATCAGTGACTTCACAAAACACACCCCAAATGAGTTTTCAACAAAGTTTGTTTCCAATCTTTACTGAAAACTGGGGACCTTGAAATTTTGTTTTTTTTTATACACCCAAATAAATTATTAAAGGTAATACACTCGTGATAATTTTCATTCAATCTATACCCCGTGGAGAATATTCCAGAATTTTTTTCAAAATTTTTTGATCAGTACTTTTCGGGATAAGGTAGGGGACAACGATTTTTCGCGATTTTTTAAAAGTAATACGAAGAAAAGTGTGCGCAAGTATTACATTATATATATATATATATATATATATATATATATATATATATATATATATATATATATATATATATATTACTCGTGTTTTCACAAGCTTTCATTTGACACCACACTCGATGACTTAGTAAAAAATTTTTTTTTCACTTCCGATTTCACCCCTCAAAACGAACCCCTTAAGTCAAAATTTATGTTACGGTGGTATAAAATGATCAGTGACTTCACAAAATACACTCTAAATGAGTTTTCAACAAAGTTTGTTTCCAATCTTTACTGAAACCTGATGACCTTGAAATCTTTATTTTTTTTTAATACCAGATAAATTATTAAAGGTAATGCACTCCTGCTAATTTTCGTTCAATCTACCCCCCGTGGAGAATATTCCAGGCTTTTTTTCAAAATTTTTTGATAAGTACTTTTCGAGATAAGCCGCGGGACAGCGATTTTTCGCGATTTTTTGAAAATAATACACAGAAAAGTGCGCGCAAGTATTACATTATATACATATTTTTTACTCGTGTTTTCATAACCTTTCATTTGACACCACACTCGATGACCTAGTAAAAAAAATTTTTTTTCACTTCCGATTTCACCTCCCAAAATTAACCCCTTAAGTCAAAATTTAACTTTCAAAACTACATGGCTCTGATGAGGCCATCAATTTCTATATTATTACCAAATTTCAAGTTTCTATGATAAATAGTTTCGGAGAAAATCGGATGTGACAGACAGACAGACAGACACCGAAGTGATCTTATAAGTGTTCCGTACGGAACACTAAAAATGTAACATTAACAACACTTTTTATTTGCTCTTCACAAGTGCTCAAATGCTAATCTAAAAAACAGAAACAAAAATCCTAGCAAATATGGAAAAATATGGGATCTCCCGATTCCTACCTTTTTTTTTTTGAAATGGTTATTGTTATTTTTTTTACCTGTCTGATGGAAAATTGTTATTATGACAACTTTAAAATTCGATTTTTCAAAACCTTTCTTCCTTAGTGATTTGTCATTCTACCTAGTATGTTTCTTTTTTAGCGGTATATATATTTTAAAAACTTGAAAAGATACAAAATTAATTACATACGAAAAATTTTAGATTAGAATAAAATTGAAAAAACCAAATATATGAAAAAAAAAAAATTATTTTTCAGGATGTTCGTATAAATCTGGCCATATTATCATGATTACTATTTATTTCTCCTGCCTCATTTCCATGAATGTTGGAAAACATTTGGTTAGTAGTTTCTACACGAACTTTAAAAGAGAAATAGTTTTTTGTTATTTCGCCTTATGTTTAAATACCAACATTAAATTTAAAAAAAAAAACCGGTCAAGTGCAAGTTGAACTTGCACAATTAGTGTTCCGTACGTTGATTGTTTTTAAAATAAAAAATTTTGTTAGGGTGGTATAAAATGATCAGTGACTTCACTAAACACACCCCAAATGAGTTTTCAACAAAGTTTGTTTCCAATATTTACTGAAAACTGGTGACCTTGAAATTTTGGTTTTTGTCTATACCAGATAAGTTATTAAAGGTAATGATAATTTTCGTTCAATTTATACTCCGTGGAGAATATTCCAGGATTTTTTCAAAATTTTTTGATCAGTACTTTTCGAGATAAGGTAGGGGACAGCGATTTTTTCACGATTTTTTAAAAGTAATACGAAGAAAAGTGTGCGCAAGTATTACATTATATATATATATATATATATATATATATATATATATATATATTTTACTCGGGTTTTTTTACAAGCATCCATTTGACACCACACTCGATGACCTAGTAAAAAAAATTTTTTTTTTCACTTCCGATTTCACCCCTCAAAACGAATCCCTTAAGTCAAAATTTATGTTACGGCGATATAAAATGATCAGTGACTTCACAAAACACACCCCAAATAAGTTTTCAACAAAGTTTATTTCCAATCTTTACTGAAAATTGATGACCTTGAAATTTCTGTTTTTTTTTATATACCAGATAAATTATTACAGATAATGCACTCGCGATAATTTTAGTTCAATCTACACTCCGTGGAGAAGATTCCAGGATTTTTTCAAAATTTTTCGATATGTTTACTTTCCGAGATAAGGCGGGTGGACAGCGATTTTTCGCGATTTTTTTAAAATAATACAAAGAAAAGTGCGCGCAAGTATTACATTATATATATATTTTTTACTCGTGTTTTCACAAGCTTTCATTTGACACCACACTCGATTACCTAGTAAAAAAAATTTTTTTTCACTTCCGATTTCACCCCCCAAAACTAACCCCTTAAGTCAAAATTTAACTTTCAAAACTACATGGCTCTGATGAGACCATCAATTCCTATATTACTACCAAATTTCAACTTTCTATGACAAATAGTTTCGGAGAAAATCGAGTGTGACAGACGGACAGACACCGAAGTGATCTTATAAGTGTTCCGTACGGAACACTAACAAACAGTGCTTGAGTGATGTCCTATATATTATAACATAAATGAAATTAATGTAACATTTTAGAGCTTGAGGCAGATTCAAATAAGGGCCCAAACGTGCCAACATGCCTTTACAATAAGCTGACCCTGTTGCTGTTTAGGTTCTAGTCGCCGGCGCCGTCACACCGTTTATTAAACTACCTACATTGTCCTAAATTTGCGACATTAATAATTATCAAATAGCTTAACAGAAGGGAAAAATGTAAGAATTATTAATGCCATTCGTTAGTAGTTAAATACTAGTATCATTGGTTTATGTATGTATGTAAGCTCGTAAAGTATAACTGGCTTAAGAAAATTATTACCTCATTTATTGGTATTTTATGAATATAGGAGTCATTAGATAATCTTTATGGGTGGTTTTGATTTCAGAAGACAATATTCTAAATATTTTAGAATGCTTCAAAAATATCCGAATATGAGGAAATATAATGGCCTTATTATTAAACTGCTACAAAATTTTATCTACTCCTTGTTAACCTCGCTAAGATAACGACGAATGAAATTAAATACCGATCTGTAGAGGCAGAAAATAAAATATTACATACTGTACTGACTTAGCCGTTACTTGATTTAAATCCATAATAACTAGGAACGAAAATTTAAACAACTGTTTAAGATCACCACTTATGTTTATTATATTACTGCTGACAATTGTTTCCACCGACTGTGTCTTCTTCTGGAGCAAGATGTAAATTAACCACAAAGTATGTTATAGAACATAAAATTTACCTGGTTACCTAAAATAAGTACAATAAAGGAGACCCACCCCCATCCAATTGATCGTTGAGTAATAAAACTGAGGATTTTTTCTGGTTAATTTCTACCTGTTTTAAGCAATTCAGTAATTTTCCTTTCTTTTCATGATGCAAAATTCTGAAATCTTCATTAAAGGTATGATTTTAAATGTTTAGCGTAGTGAGATATGTTATTGTTCATTCCATAACTTTCTTTATGTTTCTTTATTCTTATATAAAAAGATCTGCCCGTTTGTCCTATATAGGTTTTAATGCAAGTGCCACAGCATAACTCGTAAACTCCTGTTTTATTTTGTTTTACTTTTATTATTTTTAATATGTCGAGCTGATGTGTTATTGGTGCGGAAGGCAATATTTGCATGATTTTTGTAGAAAAAAAATTGAATTTTATTTGTCAATTTACCAGTCCTATTGCTTTTTAAATGGTTTTTTCATTAAAATATTATCTACAAAGTTACTCCTGTATCCATTGTTTATACTAAATTGTTTTATAATATCTAATTCTTTCAGAAAATTTTCTTCCGTTAATGGTGTTAATCTACCAGGTACCAGGATAGACTATCTAATATAGAATCCGATATTTTTGACGAAAGTACAAGACTTAAAATAGATGAAATGGTACACAATAAATATAAGAACTTTCCAAACTGAAGAGTTTACTTAATATATAAAACGTCAATAAATGATTACACACGAAAAATAACATAAAGTACTCAGACCATGTTTTCTACAACAAATTTGTAAATTTAACAGATGTTAACTTTAAAGATCAAGAAATTTAGTTATCAGAAAAAGGATTCCTCTAGATGTTACGAACAAACATATAATTGCTAAAATGTTACGCACAGGAAGGTTTGAATTTTTCTCAGATAAATTCCATAACAAACATAAGATTGTTAACCAAATAAAATAACAGGTCAAGTGCAAGTTGAACTTTCGCAATTAGTGTTCCGTACGTTGATTGCTTTTAAAATAAAAAAATTTTTTGAAACGGAGGTACAAAATGATCAGTGATTTTACAAAACACACCCCAAATGAGTTTTCAACAAAGTTTGTTTCCAATCTTTACTGAAAATTGATGACTTGGAAATTTTTGTTTTTTTTTATACGCCAAATAAATTATTAAAGGTAATGTACTCGTGATAATTTTCGTTCAATTTACATCCCGTGGAGAATACTCCAGAATTTTTTCAAAATTTTTTGATAAGTACTTTTCGAGATAAGAGATTTTTCGCATTTTTTAAAAATAATAGAAAGAAAAGTGCGCGCAAGTATTACATTACATATATATTTTTTACTCGTTTTTTTCACAAGCTTCCATTTGATACCACACACGATTACCTAGTCAAAAAATTTTTTTTTGCCCCCCAAAACTAACCCCATAAGTGAAAATTTAACTTTCAAAACTACATGGCTCTGATGAGGCCATCAATTCCTATATTACTACCAAATTTCAACTTTCTATGACAAATAGTTTCGGAGAAAATCGGGTGTGACAGACACCGAAGTCATCTTATAAGTGTTCCGTACGGAACACTAAAAACAAAAGTAATGAACATAACATAATTTTTACGAGAGCGGATAAAGGCAAAACTGTAAAAGCGTTAAAGAAACAAACCTACATTAAAAAACAATATTTTCTAAAACCAGATGTATTCAAATTTATCAACTTCGATCCAACAATAACTTTCCAAAAATTAATTAAAGATGTGCTGAAAGACATAAGCATTTTCAGAGGTAATGAAAAATTCAGACTCGTCTCCATGGAACTTGAGGGTTCCAAAAATATATTCTTTTATTAAATTAGATAAAAATAACTCATCATTCGTCCAGTAGTTTCATACATAACAGCTCCAATATATATCTATATATATATATATATATATATATATATATATATATATATATATATATATATATATATATATATATACATATATATATTAAACAAATTCTTGAAAGTACGACTGGTCGGTAATTATTTGGCAAAATCTTGCCCTTGCCCTTTTTGAGTATCAGCTGAACCGTAGCATATTTTCAGCAAGAAGAAAATATTACCTTTCAGTATGATGGGTTAAAAAGTCTACAGGAATCTGACGTTAGTTCGGTAGCGCATTTTTTCAGAACTATGGAAGTTATTCCATCAGAGTCAGAAGTTTTTTTGGTGTCTAGTTTCAATAAAATACTTTTATGACACTTTGTTTGAAGAAAATATCAGGCATCCTTTACTGCTCATTGGCAATGGTGGTGGTGTTTTCCCTTGGAAATTGTAAAATGTGAAGCAAAGAATTCAGCCAACAAGTTGGCGTTCTCAACAGATGTTGTTGCAATGGTATTATCTAGCCGGGAAAGTGGTGGTATAGTAGATGTAGTAAAATTTTAACTAATGGCTTTAGCGACCGAACAAGAGGACCTTGAATTGTTCAGATACACAAGAAGTTTGTTTCTAATTCTTTGCCTCCTTGGTTTTGTCGATAATAATTTCTTTGCACCTGTTCCTGGTATGAACGAAGATGTTATGAATTGTCACATTAGGATTTTCACACCATTATTGGTAGGCAAGATGTATATTTGTATTGTCGATCGAACCAAGGCTTGCGGTTGGAAAAGATGTAAGCTTCTATGCCGGCAAAAATGACATCAGAATCATCCTGATGTCATAGATGTGTAGACGAATCTAAAGAAATGTGCCTCCATTTCATGAGTTCTTCTCATTTAGCAGATTTATAATGCCAAATCTTGCGTAGCATAGGCGCCTTTGCCTTACTGATTGGTAGAGTATTCGATGTCGAAAGCTGTTTAAGGTCGGAAGAACCTAACGTACCTATGGTAAGTATAGTAGAGACAAAATGATAATTAAAAGTATAAGGTAAATGGACCACATTTTATTACTCTGGCAACAACAATCCGGATCACAGAAGTAGCGTCGGTATAATTGTGGAAAAATATATATATATATATATATATATATATATATATATATATATATATATATATATATATATATATATATATATATAAATTTTTGATAAATGTTATAGTATAGAGTTGGAATTATACTCCTAAAAAATACTAAACATTTTTATAAATATAACGTAGGGGCACGCACCTACAAAGGAGCAATTCCGTAAAATTTTGTAATGATTAGAATCTTAAATAATTTATTATTCATTATTTTACCTCTAAGGGATAAATAATTAAGATTGAAATGGATAATTGATCGCGGAAGTACGGCATAGGGCAGAGAAGCCGACGAAGACAGAAACATAATATAACCTCAATTTCGTTCGTCGTTATTTAGATGAAACAGGTTTTCGTCGTAACTTCGAACTTCATACATAAATCTCCATATAAACTATTGTTCATTGTGATACTCATGTAATATTAGTTTAACGCACAACCAAAATTCGCTTTTAAGCAGTTATATGTGCTCGTTGAAAAGTATGTATCGAACACTCGTACTACACTGTTTTTCTTACACAATATTGACATTAATATTAAAACATACTTAGATACTCTCATTACAATAACTGCAATAGATTTTGTATGTTTTAGTTTTTGTGATAGTATCATATTCAGCTTGACACGAAATCCCGAAACTTTACGTTTAAGACGTTAAATTATTATGAGGAGCTTGAACATATGATTTAAAATCGGGGACGTCACCATACACAGCTGCTAGCACCGGAATCTAACCAGCGACATTCAAGTCATTTATTAGGCTCTTAACTCACCAGGCTAGACCTGCTCTAGTGCCCTTAGAAATTATAATTTAATTTTATCTGATACCTTTGTAATGTTTTTGAGATGTTTGGATCATTAGCAGTTGATATGTTAACTATTTCAGTTTTCCTGTTCGACCTTGGATCCCACCTGTCGGTTTTATAACGTATCAGATATCTTATAGGATGGGCTAAGGAATCTCCACATATGTTCTTTGCGCCAATGATTTTGACGGAACCTAAAGACAACGTAAGTAATTATTGCGTTTGGTCAATTAATATAAAGGGCATAATTAGTAAGTCCAAACATATCAATAAATTTCCAGACATACTGTTAGCGGAAAGGCCAGGATTGTGTCAATTGGTGGTGCCAACTAGATCACCATCTTCTGAGTTTATGGAACCCAAAGAATTGCTTGTCATTTCTAGTCAGGTCCATGAAACGGAGTACTATCCAGTTCCTAGTAGTGTCGATGAAATGGAGCGCTATCCTATTTATGAACCAAGTACCTCTAATAATTGAAGATCATCTAGTATGGGAAATTTTAAAGGATAACTTCTTTAAGTACAATGATAATCCTCCCTGGAAAGCTGCCTAAAACTGCTTCGGAAATGTGATTAAAAACTTTTTGGGTAATCATAAGGACTATAGAGATTTAATTTATGAACTTTTAGCAGCTTATAAAAGTTTGGTATATTATAAAAATTAATTTCCCGGGTTTGCACCCGCAATTTTTTCCCGAAAATCTGGATGCGGTTAGATGCCAACACGACGGAAAATTTTATAAAGACATTTCCAACTGGTAAAGCGATTCCAAAGGAAACAGAGCCCTAGATTAGTGACAGACTATTCTTGGACACTTAAAAGAGGACTGTCTATCCTTCATTTTTTTAGGTTAAATTTAAGTTTTCACGCTCTAATTGAAACATTTTTTTTATTTCACAGAAAAATATTAAATTGAACATCTTTTTGAAGTTATTTTATTGTCAAGAGGTCCTAACACTTCAAAATATGACACTAATTTCTGGATACAAATTTTAACTTAAAAATGGCAAGGCATATTTTTTATTGGTGGGGATGCATTTCCATTTGATATATGTTTTGAAGTAAATTTTGCGGCATAATCACCTAAATTATACAGGAGAATTATGTTACACAATGAAATATGCAGTAAATGCAGCATTTTTTATTATTAAGTATTTATGCGCTAAATTAAAATTATGACCGCTTTGTCACCAACCGAAAGGATATTCCGCGAATGTTCTGAAAGTTATGTCTGACCCAATACATACCAAAAATCTCTTTAGCATCAGAATTTTTTTTCAGTTTTGTTTAAGTTCTAGGAAGTTCTGGCCATTGAAAGAAAGCTTAACTAAATACTTTGTTCCTGTTAAGCCGTTCTGAGATATAAAAAGTTTGTTGTGTTGCTTTTCATCATATTTTGATGATGAAAGATGTGAAAGCTTTGTATTACAACTTTTGCTTGTATAAATTCGCTTTTTAAAAATTTTTCTAATTACTAAAATTCTTCTAAAAACCATAATTTAATTAATAGATGTCCATTTTAGATACATAATTATTGATTCAAACGGCCATGAAAATCCGCAGGCACTTTAGAGCTCTATCTTTTTTCCGATTCTCGTATAAAATTTTAGCACGAAATATTAACTTCACTACAGAATTTTATTTAACCATAAAAAAATTTCATTGTAGAATTTATACTACGGAACATAAAGCTATAATTACATAGCACGGAAAACGCCACAAACCACATAAATATTTAAAATGATAAAAAAAAGCTTAACAATAATAACAGTTTTTGAATTGCGTAAACGTTTTTTTGATGAAGAAGAACGGCTTAAAGACGATACAAATATGAGAAGACCTATATCAATGCCAGAAATGATCCAAAGGGTAAATTCATGCAGATGATGATCATTAAAAAGAAGCTTAAACATCAACAAAGCAACAATTTGTTCGATTTTGAAAAAAAAAACAAAGCATACATACATTACATAAAATTTATTCTACGCACTTTAAATGTAGGTCAAAAGTTATTCAGAGTCCAAAGAAATCGTACGAGCCTATAGAACCAATCTAAACTTCCTGAAATCAATTGCTGCTGGTGACGACTGGCGTCTTCAATATGATCTACAAACAAATCCCTAAAGGGTGAAGTCAAAATCTAAGTCATTACTACAAATACTATCAAAATCGACACAATGTTGTTTGTTTTCTTCTATACTTGAATTTATTCAAACTGGTCACCATGATCGATAAATGAAACATTAAAATGCAGAATAGAAATCAAAATTACCTGAGAAATGCCAACAAAATCTGAAAAATCACACACACACACACAATATATAGAAAAGTGGTGCCGGTCAAATAGGCTGAAAATGTAGTATGTTTTAACGCGGTTGACCCTGATAAAAAGTCTCAGTGAGCAGAACTCGCGAAAATCAATAGGATCCGAGATTTTGGGGTCTGAAGACCTCATTTTATACCATCTGAAGAGAGCGTACTTCAGAGTCTTCCGGAACAGTCAGGCATGTTTCACACACACACACACACATGAACGCGCACGTGCACTCGCACCTGTACATACGCACAAACACGCCCACACACGTTCACACGCGCACACATGCGCACACATGCGCGCTCGCACGCATACTTACACACACACACAAACACGCACGCGCGCACACTCACGCTGACGTACACGAGCACACACGCATACGTACACGTACACTTACACGCAGATGCACACGCATAAGCACGCACATGCACATTTACACGCACAGGCACACGTATACGCACAGGCCCACGTATACGCACAGGCACACGTGTACGCACAGGCACACGTATATGCAAAGGCACACCCACACGCACGCATGCATGTGTGCATATATATATATATATATATATATATATATATATATATATATATATATATATATATATATATATATATCGCTTCTTAGATTAATAGGTAATTCTATCAAAATGCTAGAAATATGATTGGAAATATTAATCCTTTCCTTTCTTAAAAACGATTAAGTTTCAATACTGTACCAAAATCTATAGAAAAAATAGGTAAAATGATTTACCTGGTATCTTAATACCCACTTTACCTCTCTCACTAAAGTATAACAGTCATAAGTATATAAATACTTAATAGTGAGTTAATAATCATAGGAATAAAGTTGAGTAGAGAAGGGATATCAGAGTTGTGACGCAGGTAAGGGAAGGCCAGGGAACATATGCACTTTAGAAATAGATTTGTGTTATTAGAATTCTCTTCCATGAAAAATGTTACTCCCTATCATTTTTAAATTGCATATAAGTTGTATAGATTTTTACTGTGGGTAAGGGTTTTTTTTCGACAAAAATCTCTACTCCCAGGTTATCGATTATGAGTTGTTGGAAGGGGTCAACCCTTCACACTAGAGATCTAGTGCAAGAGAGTTTTTTTAATAAAGAAGTTTTGGTTCCCGTTTATCGTTTGCTAATTCACACCCTTCACTATTACTACTCTTTAGTGTTATTATTTTTTTTCTTAGAGAAATTATATTCACAGGCCCCTTACCCCCTAAACTATCTTCGCCACCACTTTAAAGGCATTTACAATGGAATATTCTCTCTCCATATTCTGTTTCTATTACGATGGTATAGAAAACAATTAAAAATTAACACTTATATTTCTTAATATACACACGTAAATAACATATTCATGATATACTCCCATGGCCAGCACTAATTTGTACGTTCTGCTAGTATATCCTCGCCAAGCACCCCACTTATAAAACCGCGAGATAGTTCTACGAGCGGGACAGACTGATGACTGAACAAAGAACGAAGACCAGGCCCGAGAGCAGTCCACAAAGAGAACTGCTCCATCTAAGCTCTCCACACAACTTCACACCACCTGCCTCTAGCGAGTTTCTCAAATGCTATGAATACTATTTCATTGTAGAAAACTGTCTACTCCACGGCAGTTTTTAGTCCGATACAAAGGTTAACTCCGACCATAGAATAGTGCTACCGTATTTGCGGCTTTACTCCCAACAGTATGGCCGTTCCAATAAATAAAACGTTCTAGTGTCATATTAGGTAAGCCTAGTAACTTCATCTAGTGCATATAGCAAGTATTCAACCTAGATTTGGATGTTGTATGTTTTTTTTGAGCTATTTTATATTTATAAACAATTATGCTTAAAATTTATTTATTAACTCAATAAAAAGAAATTCTCAAAATACTAATGAAAGTGAAAAAATATTTCTTTGCTCCTTTTACCCTCTTCTACTGGAGAGCATATGTCTTAAAAAATATAGGTACGTTTCCTACTTCAAATGGACGGACACTGAAATCTCTTTTTTTCATGATCTGATCTGATCTCAAACATGAAAAAAACCGGCCAAGTGCACGTCGGAGTTGCGAAATTAGTGTTTCGTACGTTGATTGCTTTTAAAATAAAAATTTTTGTTACAGAAGTTTAAAATGATCATCAAAAACACACCCCCAAGTAAGTTTTCAATTCAGTTTTTTTCCGATCTTTTTTGTTTTTTTTTTTTATATACCAGATAGATTTTCGTGATATTTTTTTGTTCAATCCACACCCTGTGGAGAATATTCCAGAATTTTTACAAAATTTTTTGATCAGTACTTTTTGAGATAAGGTAGGGGACACGATTTTTTCACAATTTTTTAAAAATAATACAAAAAGAAGTGTGCGCAAATATTACTTTTATATATTTTTACAAGCTTTCATGACACTCCGATGGATGATCTGGTAATTTTTTTTTTTACCTCTGATTTCACCCCCCCAAAACTAACCGCTTAAGTCAAAATTTAACTTTCACACCTACACGACCCTGATGAGGTCCATCAATTTCTATATTAATGCCAAATTTCAACTTTCTATTTCAAATAATTTCGGAGAAAATCGGATGTGACAGACGGACAGACACCGAAGTGATCTTATAAGTGTTCCTTCCGTACGGAGTACTAAAAATACGAATATCTCCTGAAATACTGTTTTCAGAAGAAATTATTTTATTTTTCAGTAGAAAATTCAAAACATGAGTACCCTGAATGAGCAAAAGCTCTATTTATGCCAAATTATTTTTTTAGCACATCTAATTTTCGGATAGAATTTAAAATTGGTATGAGGTATTACATTCCATTTCAAACTTTAAACGTGCAGCAAATTGTCGGTGGTTAGAATAATTTCTCTCTATTAATTATTCATTAATGTTATTTGTTAATCATAAAGGAGTATGAGCTATTGATAGATTCTCAAATAAAAGTTATTCACACATAATTATATAATATTAGTAAAGTTTTGTCACTCGGTTACAAGTCTTGGAAAATTACATATTAATAGTGGCATCTAGCAATGCTAGCTTGAACTACCGTTCGTATATTGAGTTCAAAAAGTCAATAACATTTAGGTCTTGCGTAAGTTAGGCAGCAATTTGTGATTTAACAAAGAAAACATGATTTCTTTTTAGTTTGTGCACTAGATGACGCCATTCATCAGTAGTAAACGGTAATTAGAGAAATAAAATCTTTTCTTGATAGAATGGTGAGGGAAAAAAATGTTGTTTTTTAGTTAGGAATGTTACAAATATTATTTCGTACATTGCCTTTCAAACATAAAGGTACCAGACATTTACATTTTTACAATCGCTTCTGTATACCTGTGGTGAGGTCAAGGGCATATCTGCCTCCGCCCCTACGAAATCAGTATTTATTTATTGAGGGTTTTTTGTGAAAAAATATCCACTTTCCGGTAATCGATTTTTAAATTCAGTGTAATATTTTAGAGTGCTACTGCAGGTATGGAGTTATATTTGTAAACAATTCCCCCCATCACCCCTGTGGTCAGCGTTTATTAATGGCAGTGTAAATTTTTAGAGCTTCACTGTAGGAAACGGTTATTTTTTTGTGAAAATCTATACTACCAACACAAACATTTCAACTTATGTTTTAAACTTAGTTAAATATATACACATATGTATGTTGAAAACTTAAAATATACACTAAATGAACTCACTCGGCTGACATAATGAAATTAATGCTGCTTAGCTTTAAACTATGGGCAATTTATGAATTATCACGTTAAACATTGCGCTTAATGTAAATTGAAGCAAGGAAGGCACAAGAGCATTTAATTCATTGGAACGGCCAATTTGTACGATACCGTAATAAAAAATTAACTTTTAAATCGTCCCACATATGTTCTGTTCTACTTATTAACGAAACTATAATAAAACTTAAACAATATTCTTTAATAGAAATCTGGTGAATATCTGTTGGTGTAAAAAAGTTTAGGTTTGGATAAAAAATTGTTTGTTATTTTTGGTAGTGAATATTTGCTATGAAAACACTGAACTTCATATGTAGTTGGTATGCAGAGTATTTTTGGGAGTAGAGGCAGGCCACGTGAAGTTAAGTGGTTGGAGCAGTTTACTTGTGGACTCCTCTCGGGCGATATCCCACGGTTTAATAAGCGGGACTGTTAGTAGGGAATAACTAGCGGAAAGAACAAACTTGTGCTGGCCATGGGAGTGCCTCATTAGTATGTTGTCAGGGTCGATTTTCGGAATTAAATTCTACTTGGTTATCAAAGACAGAATGTCTTTCATATCTTGGTTAAGTTTTAAAACTTCCTGCTGTCTTGAGAGTGAATGCAGAATAAATATAATCATGTTTTAGTAATATATAGCCATTTTTGGTAAAATTCCTAAAAATTCAAAATTATTAAATAGTTAGTTGACCATATTTGTTTACTACGATTATTTTGAATTTTTGATAGCATGCACTAAAATAGTAACTGAAAAAACTCGTAAATTAATGAAAACTTCGTTAAATTCAATATAATAACAAGTTCACATAAAATAGCAGACAGACCTCTAAATTATCTTATTCCTTAAATACATATTTATAAATATATATATATATATATATATATATATATATATATATATATATATATATATATATATATATATATATATATATATATATATATATATATATATATATATATATATATATATATATATATATATATATATAGGTGTTTCGGTTAATAATATCGATTTTTTCGCAACATTTAAGCGTTTATTTCCAACACAAAATGAATTACCTTAAAAATCAAAGTATCGGTCATCGTTAGCTATGATTTTTTTCCATCTTTCTGTCAAAGAATGGATTCCTCACTAGAAGAACTCTTCATCTCTTGAGGCCAACCATTCATCAAGCGAAAT
The DNA here is from genome assembly GCA_019049505.1 of Pachyrhynchus sulphureomaculatus. Classification (NCBI taxonomy): domain Eukaryota; kingdom Metazoa; phylum Arthropoda; class Insecta; order Coleoptera; family Curculionidae; genus Pachyrhynchus; species Pachyrhynchus sulphureomaculatus. The sequence continues at coordinate 197,770,110 of CM032447.1, read as the reverse complement.
TTTCACTTCTTAGTAAGAATGTAAGTGTTGTTCTGAAAGTCCGCGCTTCATCGATCGAAATAAGTGGTAAGTGGTAATCTGAAGGGGCTAAGTCCGATGAATACGGGTAGAACGTCCCATTTGATGTTTTCCAAATAGTTTTTAACACATTTTGCAACATGGGGCCTAGCATTGTCATGTTGAAAAATGACTTTACCGTATCTTTGAGCGTATTCTGGTCATTTTTCCTTTAATGTTCGGTTCAACTTTATCAATTGTATCGATCGCCAGAAATCGGTTCACCAGGTTTCAACAGTTCGTAATACACAGCTCCTCTATTATCCCACCAAATACACAGCAAAGCTTTCTTCCCCTGTATATTGCGCCTCGGTTGAAATTTTTAGGCTGGCTTGGATCTACCCAAGTTTCTTGGGTTGGAACATACATACACCATAAGCATTAACCAACAATCGATAACCTTCAGCAGCCGTTTTCTTCAAATGAAAGAAGGTTATCAAACTTCCCCGCAAAACGTCTTTTTCTGGTACGAAACACATATTCAAAGCTATGAAGAACTATATTTTTTGCACAATGACAATTAATAACGAACTGGCTTTTGATGGCGTATGTTTACCTTCCAAAACGCCATAGATGGCGCTAGTCTATACCAACAAGTGTATTAGTAACGCCACCTCTTAGCATTATTAACCGAAACACCTATATATATATATATATATATATATATATATATATATATATATATATATATATATATATACATATACATATACATATACATATACATATATATATATATATATATATATATATATATATATATATATATATATATATATATATATATATATATATAACATATATATATATATATATATATATATATATATATATATATATATATATATATATATATATATATATATATATATATACATATATCCTTCTTCCTTCTCAGTCCTGCCACTGGTTCCTGTCGTCAGCAGCATTATGCACTCCAACTCCGATCATTTCCCGAACCTGATCCGACCAGCGACGTGGGGACTGGCCTTTAGATCTATGGCCGTTTACTTTTTCTTTTATGACTAGCAGCTCCATATCATTATTCCGCCTAGCTATGTGGCCAAAGTATCGCAAAATTTTTTCATGGTTGGTGTCAGTTATTATTTTAACTACTCCCGGTTGTTCGAGAACCGAAATATTAGTTCTGTATGCAATAGTCTGCGAGTTTTGAGCGGTCCGTTTCTTTAAGCGTTCTTCTTTGTTCTAAAATAGAGAAAACTAGAGAACGCAGGAGTCAATTTCTGTTGTTTTAGATATATTGCGATCACGCCAAATTTTTGTTAGTTTCGCGACGGCTTGACGGGCAATCTCTATCCTTCGGCATATTTCTGGCTCATAACTTCCAGAATTTGTAATTAAAAAGCTCAGATATGTAAATTTATTAACTTCACAGTTAAAATCTTTCGGAATATTGGGTTGATTATTGTTGGCTCGGTCTATGATTATAACCTTGATTTTAGATTCATTTATCCGTAGTCCCAGAACCTCGCTTTCCCGCTGTAATTGTAGCATGATACGCTCAAGATCTTCAATGTTTTCGACGAAGATAGCAGTGTCATCAGCGTACGTATATATTGTCTCAGCATTATCCATATTTATTGGTGAATAGTTAACTGTAAAACAACTGGTTTTAAAGTTAACTATAGACCAGTAAGCGTTGATGGTGTAATGGTAATATCATGCTAGTTCTGTAATCTTCTCAGTAATGTAAACTGATAAATTGACAGAGATTGTGTTTTCTGCTCATTTTATAGAAAGGCAATTGGCTAAAGTTCTTTATGGTAGGTATCTGTTTAGATTTAATTTGTAGTTCCTGTAATTATACTGAGAATGTGCCAGTTATTACATATAAAATCCTTGTTAAACAGGAGGAGTTGGTAAAGTACCTCTTGCAACCAAGTAGTTTACTGCTGAATTTTAATTTCTCGCACTAAGGAATAACTTAATTTAAGCACTAGAAATTCATATTTTCAATGGTAGGTACTTTATGGTAAGATATTTATCATAATCAAAATTTTAGCAGATGAAAAGCTTCAGTAATATTTGTAGCTGAAACCTGGCATTTCTCTCTACATTCTTCCTAAATTAAAATCCCAAGAAATAATATAATTTTCGGGTTCCTCGGCTCCGAAAATCCTAACACAGACATATAAGATGATATATACGAAGTAACTTCTTAACCTCCCTCCGTTACTTACTTCATTAACTTCCTATAGGTTTTACTACAATGAAAAAACTACGCAATTTTCAGATTATTTAACTTCAAGAACCCTCAAAAAACCTCTCCTGATTAACCTTTTATATATTTGACCAAACAAACTGAATATAATAAAAAATAATCATAAAAAATTGAAAATAAAAAACAACTATTAACTTTATTTTCCCAGTTCCTCCTTTACAAAGAGATAGTTCTATAACAAGTAAAGAATTTGGCTTTCTCATACTGAAGAATAACTTAATCCATGCACTTCAAGTCTATACTTTAAACATTATATACTTCATATTTAAATATACATCACAAAAATCAACAGAAGAGGGGCTTTCAAGTTATTTACATTGACATTGACTTTTTGTTGTACACACTGTACATATTAAAAATGGCTCCAAAAAACCTAATACAACGTATAAGATAATATATTCAGAGCTCAACACTCTCTTCTACCACTATAATATGCCTGACTATAAATAATTATGCTTAATTTTTCAATATTTCAACTAGAACCCTTATCCTTTTGACCCCTGTCCCCTTAACCAAAATCACCTAAAACCTACAGGTTCTATTTCTATTTCACGATATGTGAACCAGGTTTGATATTGAGATGTCATGCGGACGCTATAGTGCCAACAGATAGACAGAGCGACACACTGAGGAAAATAAAGGACTATATTTTTGGTGATCTAGGTGCTCTGAAAGAAATGTAAAAATCCCGAAGGATGATTTTTTCACCAATACTTTATTTTCTTTTAGTAAGGGAAGAAAAATCTCCGATTTACATATATATATATATATATATATATATATATATATATATATATATATATATATATATATATGTATATATATATATATATATATATATATATATATATATATATATATATATATATATATATATATATATATATATATATATATATATATATATATATATATATATATATATATATATATATATATATATATATATATATATATATATATATATATATATATGTTACTATAGAGGATCTCACGGTTGGTTGTAATACATTAAAATTCTGAGTTTCAATCCGTTCGTCTAACAATGAATTTGCACGACGTTTCGCCAAAATCTCAATTGGCATTTTCAAGTGCTCCTGCTGCTGCTGCTACTGGATACTGTGATTTTGCTGCTGCTGCCGCTCGAAGCTAACTCTACTAGCTAACTAAGAGTTATCTAGAGAAATAGGTTTAAAAATAGACTTCATCAAAACAAAATATTTGGACAACGAAATTATTATCAGGAATTATTAATAGAAGGTGAAAGAATGGAAAAGGTACAAACATTTATATACTCGTATTTAAAACAAAAAACCAAAAAATATCAAAAAATTGTTTCACGGCTGATTTGGATAGAGAGCTTGGTCGGCGTTCGGAAGGTTACAATCTACATTTAAATTGGATATCCCAAATACAATATGTTAAAAGCCAGAGTGTTCGATCAATATGTACTGCCGGTATTAACATCTGGTACTGAAACGTGGGATTTAAATAAAAGTATAATAAATAAACTCCAGGTAATCCAAAGAGCAATGGAGAGGAGAATGCTAAATATTAGAGAGGGATTAGATTGTATTCCTAACATCGAGATATGAAGATCAAAAGTTATAGATGTAATACAACGAATATGTATATTAAGGTGGAATTGGGCGGGCATATCGCAAGGATAAATGATAACAGATGGACACTCCGTATAGTTGAATGGGGGCCTAGAGAACATAAAAGATGCAGAGGTAGATCACAGGTAAGATGGACAGATGATATAAAAATGTTAGCGGGACACGATTGGATACAAAAAACAAACAATAAAGCTCATTGAGGACAACTTAGGGAGGCTTACATCCAACCATCCGACTACGGATGGAATAAGCTTGCAGTTATTAAAATATATTTTGCAGCTTATCTAAAGTTAAAGAGTTGATTGATTGGTCCGTTACTTTGTGACATTACATTTTAACAATAAAACTACTTTCACAATGTAGTTGTACTACGAAATCGCGATAAAGCAATTATAAAATCTTTACAAAGATATTTAGTGACAGTTAAAAAAGGAATTAAGTAGTTTTATTGTTATCTAAAGTTAATCTTGAAAAAAGGCAGATATAGTTTGTTCATTTTTAATATTTCTCTTCCATATTCCCAACGTATACCTTGCTGGAAGTTGTATAGTTGTAGTCATCCTTTTTTTTGTCTTTGGATATTTTATAATAATTTTTATTTGTCAGCATACATGTATACAACTGTTTGTTTCTACAATTCTGTCAGTATTACCTCTCATATATGGTAGGACCGCTGTTGTTCTGTTGTTCCAGTATTCATTACATTTTCGTCGACAGTTTGATCGTTGTTTTATGGTATTTTTTATTGATTAGATTCATTCTGCTGTGATATTCTTTAGCTATTCTGGTTTCGTAGTATCGTCTGTGAAGTGGATTGATCTAAAAATTAATGTGTGCGACCTGATATCGAAACTAGCCATGATGTCGTTTCAGATTATTGGAGGGGAGTCTAAAATGTAAGTGAAGTGTTCTGAATTTCGTACGTATGACTTTTCTGCTATAGGTTTTACTATGCTTGTTAGTTGTTTTTCCGTCTACGTAATGGGGAGTTGAAACCACTGACTATTGGCAGGAAAGTATTATCGGTCAATGTATATTTTTAGAAGACCATAGAATTTCGGCCCTCACCTTTATTTTTCTGTAGAGATGAGTTTAATCTTAATATGCTCGTCGATTGGTTAATTCCTTGAAGACTGACTTTTAACTAGAATTTTCAAAAAGCGTTTTATTTATTTTCTGTGTTCCGAAATATCCATACCCACAGCTATGTTCCCTTTTTTGAAGTCTACTATAGTAATGCTTTTTATTACTTTTAGTTAAGTTTTTGAGGGCTTGAGACTCGTCTGCTGTTTAGTTGAGTGGTTTGAAAGATATCAGTATCCTTATCTCTCTTGACTTATGTGTTCTACTATGTTTTAAAGTTGGCAATTAAGTCTTCGATTGAAATTCTTTTTATCGTTACAGTATAGTTGAGGTGTTTACTCTTGCCAATTTTTTATTATGCCGTTCGAAGTGATATTCTAGTTCTATCGAAAAATTATTGAGCCTTTTTCTCGATGGATAGCTCTAGTGTCACATATCTCAGGTAATATAAGCCATATCGGATCATATTTAGCCTTAGTTGAAAGGTGACATTTGACAGTATTAAACATGCAAAAACTGTTGCTCTCATTTGTTTAGGATTAATTTAGACTGCTTTGAAGATGACTGAAATTTCCTCAAAACTACGCTATATTTTACAATTTTATTTCGATAAAGGCATAAATTCTGCGTAGCTCTATGAAGAAGTTTGGAATGTTTACGGCCACGATACGTTATTAAAAGCCAAAAGATGGTTCATTAGCTGTAGTTCTGGAAATTTCAATGTCAAAAATGCACCACTCACTGTTGACAGACATGACAGTGACAGAAGAAGTTGATAGAATTGTGGCAAAAGATGAGCAAGACCGGCATGTAAGTAGCGATAAACCGTCAACGAACTAAACATCTATAAACAAATAGTTTAGTTCCACTTGGAGAAAGCTGGCTACAAAAAACTTCGACGTTTGGATTCCACATTTTGACGCTAAAAAATTTACTCGATCGAATTTCCAACTGCGAATTCTTAGAGAAATGCATCTTTTAAGTGTTGATCAAGGAGGATGAAAAGTGGATCACGTACAATAATAATGTGCGAAAAAGATAGCTTTTGAAACAAGTCGGACAAAATTAATCAACAGAAAGTGTCCTCTTCCACCATTACAACGGTAGACCACACACATTTGTGATGACTCGACGAAAATTGAGAGAGCATCGCTGGAAAGTTTGAATGCATCCACCGTATAGCCTGGAGCTTGTTCTTTCAGATTATTATTTATTTCTGCCTCTGCAGGAATTGCTGAATAATGTTAAGTTAGTTTTAAATGAGGCCTGAGAAAATCAATGGCCACATTTTTTCCTCAGAAACCACAGAAGTTTTGCAGTGCGGGTTTATGGTGTTCCCTGAAAAGTGGCGGTCATCGAGCAAAAAAACGTACCTATCTAGTTTAAAAGTTTATTCAAAGTATAAAAACAGTTGTTTAAATTATGACTTTAAAAGGCGTATTTTTTTTTTATGGGTCTAGCACACGTGCTACAGGGAATTCCCTAAAGCGCTACAGGAGCGACACGTGTGCAGAGAAAGCGATTCACGTTGTTCTAGAATCGCTGTAGACTGTACTCGGTGGGAAACACAGTCCTGGGCAAATTATTCCAAAGGGATGATGTTCTTCATATAAAAGACTGCTTGAAGAGCGTTGTACGAGGAGTAACAAGCTGAACCTCATACGGATGTGAAGAATTAGCGCGACGTGTACTTCTAACATGCACCGTTCTGGGAGGAATTAAGCGGGCCACATCCTTCGAACACTTTCCATGAAAGTACTTGTAGAATAGGCTCAAGTCGCCAACCTTTCTTCGATGTTCCAGCGAATCAAGGCTGTCGGTCAGTTCCGGGTCTCCAATCAGACGAACAGCTCTTCTCTGAATAGAATCCAACAAATGCAGTGTATGTTTGGGAGCGGAGCTCCAAACATGGGAGCAGTATTCCATAGTTGGTCGAATTTGAGCTTTGTAAAGAATTAACAGTTGTTGTGGAGTGTAAAGCTTTCTGGTTCGAAATAATATTCCCAACTTTTGAGAAGCTCTCCTTGCTATGCCTGCGACATGTTCATGCCAGGACATATTTGCTCCCAAATTAACGCCCAACAAATTGAGTGACGATGTTAGAGGGATGTAGTGCCCCTACATAACCATGTCGGGTTCAGCAACGTTAACTTTTTTAGAGAAAACTGCCGCTTGGGTTTTTGTAGCGTTAAACTCCACTTGGTTACTGTCACCCCAAGATAGAATTTGTTCCAGGTCTTTGTTAAGTTGAATGACTTCCTGCTGTCTGTGGATATTCGTCTGAGTAGCCGATGTCCGAGCGTAAGTTGTAGATTGGATTCTCGGTTTTTTCCAGCAGATCGTTAATGTAAATGAGAAAGAGAGTAGGAGACAGTATGGAGCCTTGGGGTACACCGGCGTTGATAGTGAAGGTGTCAGAAAGAAGTCCGTCGACTGCCACTCGTAAAGAACGTTCTTTGAGGAAACATGAGAGCCACAAACAGAACCTTTCAGACATAGCCAACAGCCCATCGTGCCAAACACGGTCGAATGCCTTGGATATGTCAAGAGCAACCGCTCGAGATTTTCCAAAGTGTTCAATTGCGTTGATCCAGACATGTGTTACATAAGTTAGAAGATCTCCTGTTGATCTATTTTTACGAAAGCCATATTGGTGATCGCTAATAATGTTGAATCCTTCAAGATATTTTAGAAGATGCTGATTGATAACCTTTTTCATGACTTTCGATATTATTGAAAGCAGTGCGATTGGTCGGTAGTTATTTGGCAAGGTCTTCTTGCCTTTTTTAGGTATCGGCTGAACTGTAGCACATTTCCAGCAGGAAGGAACTATTCCCTTTCTGTAGGATAGGTTGAAAAGTCTACAGAAAACTGGTGTTAGTTCCCTAGCACAGTTTTTAAGAACTATGGCAGATATTCCGTCAGGGCCAGAAGCCTTTTTGGTGTCTAGCTTCATCAGTATATGCTTTATGATACGCTGTCTGAAGACAACATCGGGCATCCTTGACTGCACTATGGGAATAGTATGTGGTGTTTTTTCTTGGAAATCGACAGTAGAATGTGAAGCAAAGAGTTCAGCCAACAAGTTCGCTTTCTGAACAGGTGTCGTTGCAATAGAATTATCTGGCCGTGTGAGTGGTGGTATGGTGGATTTGGTGAAATTTTGACTAACTTCCTTAGCGACCGACTAAAAGTACCTGGAACTTTCGGGACAAGAGAGAAGTTTGTTTCTAATCCGTTGATTGTGTACCTCCTTGGTTTTGTCGATAACCTCTTTGCATCTGTTCCTGGCACGAACAAATGTGTTACGTTTTATGGTGTTAGGATTTTCATGCCATTGTCGGTATGCAAGGTGTTTAGAAGCAACAGCTTCTTTGCATTTTCGGTCAAACCAAGGCTTGCCGTTGGGAGGGCATTTCTTCGAAAAAGGGATGTACGCCTCCATACTGGCCAAAATAACATCGGAAACCTCCCTGGCGCAGTCAGATGGGTCGTCGGATCGAAAACAAACGTCTAACCAAGGGAAAGTTCGAAAATATTCCATGAGATCTTCCCATTTATGAGACTTGAAGTGCCAAATCTTGCGCGGTTTAGGCGTCTTTCTGTCACTGGTTGGTAGAATACTCGGCGGATTTACGCTGACCGTGTAAATCTCCGGATTGGTGGTTAAAAACAGATCAAGAAGACTGGCGAACTCTCCGTCTCGATCAGGGATCCGTGTTGGTTCGTCAATAAGCTGTGTTAAGCCACAACTGATTGAAAATGATTCGGCTTCACGACCTTGTTCGTCGGTAGTATTTGAGTATTTAAGCCAGTTGATGTTGTGGACATTAAAGTCGCCCAGGATCGCAATTTCGGCATTTGGATATATATATATATATATATATATATATATATATATATATATATATATATATATAATTAAAATATTTTTTTTAGATCTGACACTCATAGAGCACATACAGTCCCTGGCCAAATTATTAGACGCATTGCAAGATTTCATGTAAAATATTAATTACCGAGTGATATTGTACCGTTTTATTATTTTAAATTGATTTGTTTTTTATTTTTATATTATCCAATCAATTACGTATTTATTTGACATAAATAAAACAGCATTAATTTAGAAAAGCATAAGTTTATTAAGTTTTAAAGAAAAGTGAAATTAATGTTAGTAAAAGTCAATATTTAGTTGAGCCACCTTTAGCCGTTATCAAAGCTTTAATTCTGCGCGGCATGCTATCAATGCAAGATTGTACTGTCTCCTGCATTTGAGGATGATGATTCCACACATGAATAATCTTTTCTAGGAGCTGGGTTTTTTTGATAATCACATCTTTAGCCACTTCTCTTTTCATCAGCTCCCACACATTTTCAATGGGGTTCATATCAGGGCTATTACCCGGCCAATCCAACAGAGGGATATTTTTGTCTGCCAAAAAAGCTTTAACAGACCGAGCAGTGTGGCAGGGAGCTCCATCTTGCATGAAAGTGAATGGTTCTCTATTTGGAAACCATTCTCTGAGCTGCGGAATCAACCGATTTTTTAATACTTCTTTGTACTGATCTTGCCTCATTATTCCTTTGACGACGTACAGACGTCCAGTGCCCTTGCCGCTGATGACTGACCAAATCATCACTTTGGTGGGATGTTTAACCGTCGGGACGACACAATCAGGATGAAACTTTTCTCCATGACGACGACGCACATACTGAGCTTTATTCTGCAAAATTTCGAATGTGCTTTCGTCACTGAAGCAGACCTGTCAAAAATAGAAAAATATATAAACTTCCATGTTTATTTGCTTTATTTAACTGAAAATGATAATAATGTATCAATTATTGATTAAATTGCTGTATCTTACCGATCTCCAGAAGTCCACATCTTTGTCTTGCCATTGTTTGGCCCACTTCAGGCGCTTTGCTTTCATTGCAGCTGTTAACTTGGGCTTCCTGGCGGGGCGACAGGCCTTAAAAATCTAATCCTTTCAATTTTCTTCGAACAGTGCGCTCAGAAGCATTTACGCTAGCATCCTGGAGTTGTGATTTTATTACCTTTGTGGTAGCAAATTTGTTTTCTACACAAATTTTCTTCAAACATCTCTCTGACCGTGGAATGAAAATTGGTTTTCTACCGCATCTTTTCTTTCTTTTCGGGCTTAATTCCTTCCCTGACTCAATTTTCTTTTTTATGCGTCGTACACTAGCTTCAGAAACCTCCAATCTTCGTGATATTTCTCGGTTTGTAAATGTTTTCGCAATCACAAGGGCCTTCACTTTTTTTACGTGGTGAAAGATCGCCTTTTCTACCCATAATGAAAATAGTCCAATTACTTTTTTAAAACACTGCATACAAAATAAACTAATAACTGAGTAGTATAAAACTGTTAAACAAACAATCACAGTCCATAAAGCCTCAGAAACACGTCCGTACCTGACTCGATTCCGATCGCGACTGATACAGGTTTGTACTTGTTTACGTTCATGTATCACTTTGTCAACACAGTGTTGCCATATGTTAAAAATAAATACAAATATGTAGTCTACAACAATTCTTTTAAATAAAAATCAATAATATTGTAGTTTAAATATACCATTATTGCATAAAAACTCTTAAGAAACATAAAATTACTAAAAAAAATACAGTGCGTCTAATAATTTGGCCAGGGACTGTAGAATGCTATACAAAACCGATATAATCAGGAGGATACTTGAACTTTCATTCGAGCCATGCAATTGCAGAAAAGATCAGTGCTATTGTAGGTTTAAGTGATGGAGCAATAAACTTAACTACCCCAGAACTGAAACCAGCTGCACTGAAAAAAGTAAAAACTGTCTTGATACAAAATGGCTTTCAAGGAGAGACATCAACCACACAATAAAAAAAAAAACTTACAAATTTTATAATAATTTAAAAACCAACGTAGCCATAAAAGAACAAAAAAATGAAAAATATCTACCCCTCCCGTATACCAAGGAACTATCAAAAAAACTAAAAAATGCAATAAAGAATCATAACATTAAAGTGTGCCGTAAAACCCATAATAAATTAGGTTCATTATTTACAGATTTAAAATGTCCTACTCCCATCATGAACCAGGCAAATATAGTGTAAGGTTATTTGAAATGTTATTATGTGTTTTTAGGAAGTAACGTATATAGTGGTAAGTAAAATTTTAAAATATAATAGAGAATTCTATTTCTTTTTAGGTATGTAAAATAGAAGCTTTGAAAATGCCTAAAAATTGGGCGAAACGTCAACCAGAAAAAAAAAAATAACTAAACGTTTCATTACTGAACCTGAATACCCAGTAATAAAAAAAATCACGTAGTAAATAAAAATAACAAGGTTCAAAAAAAGAAAGCAAATTATATATACGTATATATATATATATATATATATATATATATATATATATATATATATATATATATATATATTTATTTTAGTAGTAGTTTAGTTATTTTTTTTTTTTACTGGTTGACGTTTTGCCCAATTTTTTTTGCCCAGGCATTTTCAAAGCTTCTATTTTACATACCTAAAAAGAAATAGAATTCTCTATTATATTTTAAAATTTTACTTACCACTATATACGTTACTTTCTAAAAACACATAATAACATTTCAAATAACCTTACACTATATTTGCCTGGTTCATGATGGGAGTAGGACTTTTTAAATCTGTAAATAATGAACCTAATTTATTATGGGTTTTACGGCACACTTTAATGTTATGATTCTTTAATGTATTTTTTAGTTTTTTTTGATAGTTCCTTGGTATATGGGAGGGGTAGATATTTTTCATTTTTTTGTTCTTTTATGGCTACGTTGGTTTTTAAATTATTATAAAATTTGTAAGTTCTTTTTTTATTGTGTAGTTGATGTCTCTCCTTGAAAGCCATTTTGTATCAAGACAGTTTTTACTTTTTTCAGTGCAGCTGGTTTCAGTTCTGGGGTAGTTAAGTTTATTGCTCCATCACTTAAACCTACAATAGCACTGATCTTTTCTGCAATTGCATGGCTCGAATGAAAGTTCAAGTATCCTCCTGATTATGTCGGTTTTGTATAGCATTCTATGTGCTGTATGATTGTCAAATCTAAAAAAAATATTTTAACATGTTTCTCTATTTCTGATGTGAAATGTAGTTTTGTGTGAAAACTCTTCATTCATTACCGAACCTATATACCCAATAGTAGAAAAATCACGTAATTAATATATATATATATATATATATATATATATATATATATATATATATATATATATATACCATATATATATATATATATATATATATATATATATATATATATATATACCATATATATATATATATATATATATATATATATATATATATATATATATATATATATATACCATATATATATATATATATATATATATATATATATATATATATATATCCAAATGCCGAAATTGCGATCCTGGGCGACTTTAATGTCCACAACATCAACTGGCTTAAATACTCAAATACTACCGACGAACAAGGTCGTGAAGCCGAATCATTTTCAATCAGTTGTGGCTTAACACAGCTTATTGACGAACCAACACGGATCCCTGATCGAGACGGAGAGTTCGCCAGTCTTCTTGATCTGTTTTTAACCACCAATCCGGAGATTTACACGGTCATGTCAGCGTAAATCCGCCGTTAGGTTCTTCCAACCATAAACTAGTTTCGACATCGAGTATTCTACCAACCAGTGACAGAGAGACGCCTAAACCGCGCAAGATTTGGCACTTCAAGTCTGCTAAATGGGAAGACCTCATGGAATATTTTCGAACTTTCCCTTGGTTAGACGTTTGTTTTCGATTCGACGACACATCTGACTGCGTCAGGGAGGTTTCCGATGTTATTTTGGCCGGTATGGAGGCATACATCCCTTTTTCGAAGAAATGCCCTCCCAACGGCAAGCCTTGGTTTGACCGAAATTGCAAAGAAGCTGTTGCTTCTAAACACCTTGCATACCGACAATGGCATGAAAATCCTAACACCATAAATCGTAAACACATTTGTGCGTGCCAGGAACAGATGCAAAGAGGTTATCGACAAAACCAAGGAGGTACCCAATCAACAGATTAGAAACAAACTTCTCTCTTGTCCCGAAAGTTCCAGGTCCTTTCGGTCGGTCGCTAAGGCAGTTAGTCAAAATTTCACCAAATCCACCATACCACCACTCACACGGCCAGATAATTCTATTGCAACGACACCTGTTGAGAAAGCAAACTTGTTGGCTGAACTCTTTGCTTCACATTCTACTGTCGATTTCCAAGGAAAAACACCACATAATATTCCCATAGTGCAGTCAAGGATGCCCGATGTTCTCTTCAGACAGCGTATCATAAAGCGTATACTGATGAAGCTAGACACAAAAAGGCTTCTGGCCCTGACGGAATATCTGCCATAGTTCTTAAAAACTGCGCGAGGGAACTAACACCAGTTTTCTGTAGACTTTTCAACCTATCCTACAGAAAGGGAATAGTTCCTTCCTACTGAAAATGTGTTACAGTTCAGCCGATACCCAAAAAAGGCAAGAAGACCTTGCCAAATAACTACCGACCAATCGCACTGCTTTCAATAATATCAAAAGTCATGGAAAAGGCTATCAATCAGCATCTTCTAAAATATCTTGGAGGATTAAACATTATTAGCGATCACCAATATGGCTTTCGTAAAAATAGATCAACAGGAGATCTTCTAACTTATGTAACACATGCCTGGAACAACGCAATTGAACACTTTGGAAAATCTCGAGCGGTTGCTCTTGACATATCCAAGGCATTCGACCGTGTTTGGCACGATGGGCTGTTGGCTAAGCTACGTTCTTATGGTATGTCTGAAAGGTTCTGTTTGTGGCTCTCATGTTTCCTCAAAGAACATTCTTTACGAGTGGCAGTCGACGGATTTCTTTCTAACACCTTCACTATCAACGCCGGTGTACCCCAAGGCTCCATACTATCTCCTACTCTCTTTTCTCATTTACATTAACGATCTGTTGGAAAAGACCGAGAATCCAATCTACAGCTTTGCAGATGACAGTACACTTATCTCTTCATTCACTTTGAACGCTCGGACATCGGCTACTCAGACGAATATCCACAGACAGCAGGAAGACATTCAACTTAACAAAGACCTGAAACAAATTCTATCTTGGGGTGACAGTCACCAAGTGGAATTTAATGCTACAAAAACGCAGGCGGCAGTTTTCTCTAAAAAAGTTAACGCTGCTGAACCCGACATGGTTATGTTGGGGCACTACATCCCTCTAACATCGTCACTCAATTTGTTGGGCCTTAATTTGGGAGCAAATATGTCCTGGCATGAACATGTTGCAGGCATAGCAAGGAGAGCTTCTCAAAAGTTGGGAATATTATTTCGAACCAGAAAGCTTTACACTCCACAATAACTGTTAATTCTTTACAAAGCTCAAATTCGACCAACTATGGAATACTGCTCCCATGTTTGGAGCTCCGCTCCCAAACATACACTGCATTTGTTGGATTCTATTCAGAGAATAGCTGTTCGTCTGATTGGAGACCCGGAACTGACCGACGCGCGACGGCCTTGATTCGCTGGAACATCGAAGAAAGATTGGCGACTTGAGCCTATTCTACAAGTACTTTCATGGAAAGTGTTCGAAGGATGTGGCCCGCTTAATTCCTCCCAGAACGGTGCATGTTAGAAGTACACGTCGCGCTAATTCTTCACATCCGTATGAGGTTCAGCTTGTTACTCCTCGTACAACGCTCTTCGAGCAATCTTTTATTTGGAGAACATCATCCCTTTGGAATAATTTGCCCAGGACTGTTTCCCACCGAGTACAGTCTACAGCAATTCAAGAACAACGTGAATCGCTTTCTCCGCACACGTGTCGCTCCTGTAGCGCTTTAGGGACTTCCCTGTAGCACGTGTGCTAGACCCATAAAAAAAAAAAAATACGCCTTTTAAAGTCATAATTTAGACAACTGTTTTTATACTTTGAATAAACTTTTAAACTAGATAGGTACGTTTTTGCTCGATGACCGCCACTTTTCAGGGAACACCATAAACCCGCACTGTAAAACTTCTGTGGTTTCTGAGGAAAAAAAATGTGGCCATTGATTTTCACAGGCCTCATTTAAAACTAACTTAACATCATTCAGCAATTCCTGCAGAGGCAGAAACAAATAATAATCTGAAAGAATAAGCTCCGGGCTATACGGTGGATGCATTCAAACTTTCTAGCGCTGCTCTCTCAATTTTTGTCGAGTCATCACAAATGTGTGTGGTCTACCGCTGTAATGGTGGAAGAGGACACTCTTTCTGTTGATTAATTTTGTCCGACTTGTTTCAAAAGCTATCTTTTTCGCACATTATTATTGTACGTGATCCACTTTTCATCGTCCTTGATCAACACTTAAAAGATGCATTTCTCTAAGGATTCGCAGTTGGAAATTCGATCGAGTAAATAGCGTCAAAATGTGAAATCCAAACGTCGAAGTTTTTTTGTAGCCAGCTTTCTCCAAGTGGAACTAAACTATTTGTTTATAGATGTTTAGTTCGTTGGCGGTATTATCGCTACTTACATGCCGGTCTTGCTCATCTTTTGCCAAAATTCCCAGTAATAAAAAAAATCAGGTAGTAAATAAAAATAACAAGGTTCAAAAAAAAAAAAACAAATTATATATACATATATATATATATATATATATATATATATATATATATATATATATATATATATATGTTATATATATATATATATATATATATATATATATATATATATATATATATATATATATCCTCCTCCTCAGTCCCATCACTCTAGCAAGAGTTTAGTGATGTTATGTTTCGATTGCAAGGATTGTGCCTCTCCATGAGTCACGGTCTTGAGCGGCATGAATGGCTTCGTGCATGGAATGTCCTATGAGCGGCCTCACCTGGTCTGCCCATCGATTAGGAGATCTACCTCTTGGGCGCTTCCCGTTTATTTTTTTCCCTCCACCATAAGTTTTTCTAGATCGTTTCTTCTAGAGATATGCCCAAAGTATCGCAAGTACGATTGGTTTATTTTGGTGGATAGGCGATTCATTATTCTTAGTTGGTTTAGAATGGAGACATTTGTTCGGTGCTGTGTCCAGGGTATCCTCAACATTCTTCTGTACACCCATGTTTCGAAGGCGTCAATTTTTCTTCGTGCCACAACATTTATCGTCCAAGTTTCTGAGGCGTAGGTAGCTATGGAAAATATTAGTGCATTAATAAGTTTTAATTTGTTATTTTGAGATATTGCTGAGTCCTTCCAAATCTTGGTCAGTCTGGTTACTGCATTACGAGCTATGTTTAGTCTTCGTTTTATTTCTTTATCGCAACCACCTTTGTTTGTAATTAATGATCCGAGATATACAAATTCCTCAACTACTTCAAATCCCGCTATTTTCCTGATGTTCATTGGGGTTCGATCTATGACCATAATTTTAGTTTTATTCCTGTTAAGTAGTAAGCCATATTTCTCGCTTACTGTACTTAATCTATTCATTATATATTCCAATTCGATGTCGCTAGATGCTATAATGAGCGTATCATCAGCATATCTCAAGTTATTCACTTTCCGGCCTCCCACAGAGATACCTCCATCCCAGTCCTCCAGAACTCGTCTCATAATATATTCAGAGTATGCGTTAAAAAGCAACGGAGATAAGATACATCTCTGTCTAACACCAGCTTCTATTTTGAATGAATCTGATAGAGTTTGATCGATTTTTACTCTGGCATTGCTATTTTCATATAAGGATCTTATAAGCTGGATCAGGTGTAAGGGAACTCCCATACTCTCAAGTATCGGCCACAACTTGTGCCACTTTACACAATCAAAAGCTTTGGTGTAGTCTACGAAGCATAAATAAGCCTTGATGTTAAATTCATACGTCTTTTCTATGATCTGACGTACATTAAGAATGTTTTCCCTTGTGCCTTTTCCTGGAATAAAACCTGTCTGCTCCTCAGATATTTCTGGTAGTATAAATGATTTTAGCCGGTTGTTGATTATCTGCAGCATTACTTTACTAGCGTGGCTTATTAGAGAGATTGTCCTGTAATTGTTGCATTCTGTAGGCGATCCTTTTTTAAAAAGTGTGATGAACACTGACTCGGTCCAGTCATTAGGCCACTTGCCAGACTCCCATATTAAGTTACAGATTTTATGAAAAACCTGCACTCCCAGTTCTCCCATAGGCTTTAATAGTTCTGAAGTTATACTATCTATTCCCTGGCTTTGTTATTTTTTAGTGTGTTAAGGGCTTTCTCTACCTCAGATCTCAGTATATGGGGTTCTTTTTCAGACACTGAGGTATTTAGATCAATAGGTTCTTCCCTGTTGTTCTCTTTATACAGATTGATACAGTATTTCCTCCAAACTTCGGCTATTCCTGGTTTTGTCTGTAACAATTTTCGTTTTGGTCATTTCTTATCAGCTGTGTTCGTGGTTTAAACTCTCTGGCCAGGTATTTCACTTTTTTGTAGAGTTCGTGGGTTCCGCCTATATCTGCATGATGTTCTATCTCTTGACAAATTTTACTGATGTGCTGGTTTTTTGTCTCTCCTACATGCTTTTTTTATCTCTTTATCTAGTTTTTTTGCTTTCCTTCCCGTTCTTGTGGGGGAATTCCTTAACTTTTTTCGTAGATCTATTAGTTTTTAAGGTGTTATCGGTCATCCAATGATTTCTTTTTTCTCTACCTGTCTGTGGTCGCTGCATTGTTTTGCTCCCTCAATTATCCAGGTTCTTATATCTTGCCACATCTCCTCTGGGGTTTCCTTTGGACTTGGTGTGCCTATGTTTTGCAGTATTTCCTGAAAGATGTTGTTATCGGGAATTTCCATTCTTCGGTTAATTGATTGTTTAATTGTTGCGTGTAGTTTTATCTTCAGTATATATATATATATATATATATATATATATATATATATATATATATATTATATATATATTATATATATATATATATATATATATATAATATATATATATATATATATATATATATATATATATATATATATATATATATATATATATATTTTTATATATATATATATATATATATATATATATATATATATATTTATATATATATATATATATATATATATATATATATATATATATATATATATTTATATATATATATATATATATATATATATATATATATATATATAATATATACATATATATATATATATATATATATATATATATATATATATATATATATATAATATATATATATATATTTATATATATATATATATATATATATATATATATATATATAAATATATATATATATATATATATATATATATATATATATATATCTATATATATATATATATATATATATATATATATATATATATATATATATACAGTGAAGTCCGTTTATAAACAAACTTCAAAAAATCACTAAAAATGATTCGCTATATCCGAAGTTCGTTACAAACAGTAAACAAAATCTAAATATCATTAATCATTACTTTTTTATTTATATTAGGTGCTAAAGCTTAGAAAAATGAATAATAATAATTATTAGATTAAAAGAAAACGTTCAAAGGAACATAAGTCACACTAAAGTTATTATTACGTATGTTGGTACATATACGAGTATAAACGAAAACATTAAAATACGTAGTTTATACAATAAAATCAGTAATTTTCGTTTGTACAATTTTACTTGAAAAAGAAATGGTGTTTATATAATTGTCAAGGTCACAAAAACTACTCTATATATATTCAGGAATTTTACGAGATTCCAAAAAATTGCGATTTTCAGTCATTTTCTTAGTCATTTCTGAAATGGACGGGTACATACATATCGTCTCCTTCTCCATGCTCGTCCTCGTCATCATTATCGTTTAAAATCTTTCCAGAAGTCACTGATGTCACAATTTGATCATCAGTTAATATTTATATTCATTAATTTATTATCAGCACATACATACTCTTCAAAATTAAGGTAATTAAACATCTTTTTAATCTCGATTTCCACTGTACTTTGTTGAATGTCAGCATCGTAAACAAATTTTAGACAATCAGTAGAATCTTCTCGATGTTTCTCAATCCACTGAGTCAACGATAGCTCATCATCTGAGTCATATCTACATTCCTGCCTTAAAAATCCGCCATGCTTAAAACAGTTTGCAATGTTTTCTCTACTGACTCTTTGCCAAGCCATATGGATAAAGTTTATAGCGTCCAAGAGAGTCTATAACATTTTCATAAGTAAAATCTTTCTATAATGACATTTTAAAGAATGTACACGTATCACACCTTGATCCATAGGCTGAAGCTTTGCATTTGTGTTTATCGGCATAAAAATCAATTTTATTTGCTGTAGATCAACTTCAGGGTGCGCTGGACAGTTGTCAATCAAAAGTAATATTTTCTGTTTGTGAATTTTAATTCTTTGTTATGTGTAGATTTTCTTACTTTTTTACAATTAAAGTTTCTTTTATCATAGATTGATAACATTTCTTGCCTCTTCTTCCATATGGTAGAAACCGCAGTTCTAGTTAAATTCAACTGTTTGCAAACATCACTTTTAACTCCGTTTTCTATTTACCTTACAATATCGTGCTTGTCTTTTAAAGTTAACGCTTTACGTTTTTGTGTGTACTTATTTTAAAATAAAAACTTAAACATCCACTTTGCTACTTTGATCAAATATGCGTTAGAACGTCATAACACCCAAGTGAATTGAAAATAATACTGTTCGAACTAGCGATGCGGCGGAAACAAGTAGAAGAGGGGGTTCCCAGCGAGTTTCGGTGAATTCCTGAGATTTAGTCGCGCAAAATCGGGAACAGGGACTGGCAAGTTCGTTATAAACGGACACAGAACATTCAAATTTGGTTCGCTTTTTTCTGGAAGTTCGTTATAACCGGAAATTCGCTATAAACTGGCTTGCTATATGCACTATCTTTCTCTTTCTCTCTCTCTCTCTCTCTCTCTCTCTCTCTCTCTCTTCTCTCTCTCTCTCCCCACTCTCTCTCACTCTCTCTCCATCTCTTTCTCTTTCTTTCTCTTTATATATATATATATATATATATATATATATATATATATATATGTATATATATATATATATATATATATATATATATATATATATATATATATTTATATATATAACATCAATTTTGAAGGATCTAAACAAGTAGCCTCGATTTCACATTATAAAACACGTCAGAGAAGCCTTGAAAATCGAAAAGAATGGACAGTTACATAAGTGGGATGATGCACTTAATATCTCCACTGTATGGAAGGGTCTACTAGCCTAACTCCTAATATCCAAAGCATCGAGAACGCAGGGGTCGGCATAGCGCCAGAACCTGTAGTTGCCACTGATACGGGCACACGCCTGGCGGATACCTATGCCCGGGCGAACGCTCCCGGTCCCCCCGCCTACACTGCGTGGACGTCGACTTATAAAGGATGGCGACCGCAATACGGTTTCTCAGTTGGCTTCGAGGGCAGCAGCAGCAGGATTGCAGTATCGAGTGGCAGCAGCAGGAAGATCGCTTAAGAATGCCAAATGAGATTTTTTCGAAACGTCGTGTAAATTCATTGTTAGACGAACAGATCGCTTACGAGCAACTTGTGTTATCAGCACAACGTTGCATATCCGCCGAGAGTCTTATTTAAGAGTATTCTAGATTTAATCAATCAAAGATCTTCAAGAGTCCTATGCAAATTTTTAACCTTTTCTTTACAAAATTTGGAGAATGTTTTCCATTCGTAACTACTATAAAAAGCAATTATGTCCAGTTTGCAGTAATTTTGTCACACCTGTTAGCAATAGAAACCAGATTCATGGGACTGTTTATTTGTAATAGCGATCAACGATATTGAATGAGTTTTCCAAAAGACTAATTAATATTAACGCTTTGCCGTATAACAGCATTTATTTTTAGAGCACACCAACATAATTTAAACCATAAATTTAGTTTTATCCACATTTTGTGGCCAGTTTGTAAATACTATTAAAATAATTACTTACTAAATTGAATGTTTGTTTAAAATGTTAATACTTAAATAAAAGTTGAATGATGATGAGCTTTGAAATAAATTCCACAAAACAAATTAATTAAAGCCAATATAATAGGGAATTAGTGGCTATTATATATCCTGTTAAAATAATTAACATAGCATGAAAATGTTAAAGCAATGACACAAAAATTAAAAGAAAAGTGCAATCAATGTAGATAGATTAATTTGAAAAAAATTAATTAGGATAATTTGACTATAGAACATAAATGTTACTATATTTTAACCCTGTCCTGATAAAAACTATAGTTAAATATAAATTGTTTATTATAATAAATATGACTGTTTGTTCCTTTTTTTATGGGCCTAGCATACGTGCTGCAGGGAAATCTCTAAAGCCCTATAAGAGCGACGCGTGTGCTAAAGAAACGATTCACGTTATTCTTCAATCGCTGTAAATTGCACTCGGTCGGAGTTCTGGGCAAATTATTCCAAAGGATGAGGGTTCTCCATATAAAAGACTACTTGAAAAGGGTTGTACGAGGAGTAAGAAGCTGAATTTTATACGGATGTAAAGTATTAGCGCGACTTGTATTTCTGGCATACACCGCTCTGGAGGAATTAAGTGTGCTACATCCACCGAACAGTTTCCATGAAAATACTTACAGCTCTCTTCTGAATAGAATCCAACAAATGCAGTGTATGTTTAGGAGAAGAGCTCCAAACATGGGAGCAGTATTCCATCATTGGTCGAATTTGAGCTTTGTACAGTCTCCGCTTCAAAAAGCATCTTTTAATTTTCTTTTTTACACTCTGAAAACAAGCAATATCGACTAGCCTTCGAGCGGTACGC
>CM032447.1:197677129-197748103 GCA_019049505.1 Pachyrhynchus sulphureomaculatus | reverse complement strand
CACTGAGCCAGACAAGGAGGTGTGGCTTAGGAGGCGTGGCTTGGGTCAAGGTTCGACCAATCAGAAAAGTGGTGGGGGGGTGAGGCTTAAGCCCCCAGTCCCTACTACTGTCACCCCAAGATAGAATTTCTCCCAAGTCCCTCGGTTAAATTGAACGACCTCCTGCTGTTTGCATTAGTAGCCGATGTTCCAGCATTCAAAGTGAATGTTGAAATAAGCGTACTGTCATCTGCAAAGCTGTTGATTGGATACTTGGTCTTTTCCAGCAGATCGTTAATGTAAATGAGAAAGAGGGAGGAGACATGGAACCCTGAGGCACACCGGCATTGATAGTAAAGGTGCTAGAAAGAAATTCGTCGATTACCACTAGTAAAAGTGCTCTCTGAGGAAACTTGAGACCTATAAACAGAGCTTTTCAGACATACCAGAAGAGCGTAGCTTAGCCAAAAAACCGTCGTGCCAAACACGGTCGATTGCCTTGGATATATGAAAAGTAACCGCTCGAGATTCTCCATAGTGTTCATTTGCGTTGTTCCAAACATGTGTTATATAAGTTTGAAGATCTCCTGTTGTTTATAAAAGCCATATTGATGGTCGCTAATAATATGGAATCATTCAAGATGTTTTAGAAGACACTTATTGATAGTATTTTTCATGACATTCGATGTTATTTAAAGCAGTGCGAATGGTCGGTAGTTGTTTAGCAAGATCTTCATGCCTTTTTTTGGGTATCAGCTGAAGTATGGCGCATTCTTGACAGGATGGAAATATTTCCTTTCTGTAGGATAGGTTGAAAATCTATAGAAAACTGGTGTTAATTCTCTCGGGCAGTTTTCTAGTGCTAAGCAGGTATTCTGTCAGTGCCAGAAGCTTTTTTGGTGTCTAGCTTCATTAAAATATGTTTAATGATACGCTGTCTGAAGACAATATCGGGCATCCTTAACTGTGGGAATAGTAGCTGGTGTTTTTCCTTCCTTGGAAATCAACAGCAGAGTGTGAAGCAAAGAGTTCAGCCAACAAGTTCGCTTTCTTAACAGGTGTTGTTGCAGTAGAATTATCTGGCTGTGTGAGTGGAGGTATAGTGGAATCTGGTGAAATTTTGACTAACTACCTCGACTAACCAAAAGGACCTGGAATTGTTATCGAAAGTTACAGACAAGGCTATCAATCAGCATCTTCTAAAATATCTGGAAGGATTCAATATTATTAGCGGCCATTAATATAGCATTTGCAAGCAAACATCAACAGGAGATCTTCTGACTTATGTCAGACATATAGAGAACAACGCAGTTAAACATTATAGAAAATCTTGATCTGCTACATTGAATATATCCAAGGTATTTGAGCCTGTTTGGCATGACAGATTGTTGACTAAGCTGCGTTCTTATGGTATATCTGAAGGGTTTCGGTTATGGATCTCGTGTTTCCTTAGAGAGCGTTCTTTACAAATAGTAGTTGACGGATTTCATTCTTGCACCTTCACTATCAACGTTGGTTACGCTTATTTTTTCATCTATTCTGAACGCTCAAAGATCGGCTACTTATGCAAATATCCTCAGATACCAGGAAGTCGTTCAACTTAACACAAGTCGTGGACGCAATTATATCTTGGAGTAACAGTAACCAAGAGGGATTTAACACCACAAAAATCCAGTCGGCAGTTTTTCTCTAAAAACAGAACTCGATTAGTTATATCGGGACATTCTATTCCTCTAAAGTTCTGGGCGTTAACTTGGTACCAAATATGTGCTGGTATGAACATGTTGCATGCATATCAAATAGAGCTAGTATTATTATTTCGAACTAGAAAGCTTTACACTTTTTATTCTGAACAAAGCTCAAGTTCGATTATTAATGATGGATTTACTGCTCCTATGTTTGGGGCTCTGCTCTCATCCGTCTGAGATTCAGCTTCTTACTCCTCACATGGCCTTTTTTAAGCAGTCTTTTATATGGAGAATTTCATCGCTTTCGGTTATTTTTGCTCAGGACTGTGATTTTCACGAATAGCTCTTTAAGAATTTCCCCGTAACAAGTCTGTTATGTCCATAAAAAAATTGTATAACGCTTTTGTTAAGGACACTTGCAACAAATTTTATTGGAAGTTATACACTGTGCTTAGACCAGTTTGCGCTTTCATTTATGAATATTGGCAGGCATTGCTGCTTAAATACCCAGTAATATTGTGAATAGAAACATACTAAAAGAGAAAAATATCGTAAAAATGCTTTTTTAAGGAGTTCAAAATAATAACAATTACTTTTAAAACCTAACTAGAGCTTTATTGTAATTCCTATATTCAAGAAAAAGAAGAGAATATAATTACCAGTGAAACATATTTCTAGTCTTATTTACAAAAAAAAAAGATTCATCTATATTTGCAGGTAGAATTAATTCATTTGGGTACAAATATATATACATATTTTTATAGTGTCAGGTCTTTGGAACATTCTGATTCAACTTTGTTTAATGCTGCTAAAGAAATTACCATAATTAGTTAGATATAAATCTCTTTACTAATAGGTTTATTAAAGAATTATGATCAAGAAATTAGAAAAGTTTACCGTAGGGTTTGACATTTTTAGTGTTCCCTACAAAACGTTGGGGTTGGGATCCAGGCTTAGCGTGGAAACTATGCAACTGGTCCAGAGTGAAAATATGATAAGGCTAGCGAGATGGAACAATATTAAACTCTGAATTTTTCATATAAATCTCTTCATAGCTATGTTAATTTGGTATATTTACTTTCCATTTTCCTCGTAATAACTCTTGATTTTCTTTCTAATTCTAAAAAAAATCATCAGTTCATGTAATTACATCATCATTTATGATATAAACTAACCGCGCCCGCTGCTCCACTTGCATGGACTTGTTTCGCTATTATCGTCAATGGTTATTCCTTATGTTACCTAACGTAATAAAACATATCCTATAACCTGGCCAGAGGACATATATATTTTATAAAAAAACACGGAATCGGATAAGTGATCCTTGAGTGCTAAGCGATATAACGGACAGCCACACAGACACACAGAGAGATGTTGCGTTTTATATATAATATAGATTTTTTTTAATAAATATTAAGTTAAGAATTAAAAAAAAAAAACACGTAAATCGGATAAGTGGTTCTCGAATGATAGGTACACTAACGGATAGACAGAGAGACATTACGTTTTATATATATTTTAAAAATCATTATTATTATTATATAACCTGATGCGTAGCAGAGTGCAGCGGCAAACTTTTTTCTGATTTGATTCACTATTATCGTCACTGCTTATTTCTTATATTACCTAACGCAATAAAATATATCATCAGAACATATGTATAAATTTAAAAAAAAAAAACACTTATATCGTATAAGTGGTTCTCGAATGATAAGCGCACTAACGGACAGGCAGGCAGATAGAGAGATAGACACAGAGACGTTGCATTTTATATATATATATTGTGGATTATAGATTATTATTATTATTATATAACCTGGAAGGAGAACATATGTATAAATAAAAAGAAAACACGTAAACCGGATAAGTGGCCAGGAAACATATGTATGTTAAAAAAAAGCAAGTAAATCGGATAGGTGGTTCTCGGGTGATAAGCGCACTAACGGACAGACAAACAGAGAGACGTTGTGTTTTATATATATTACAGAAGATTATAGATAACCTGGCCAGAGAACAAATGTATGAATTAAAGAAAAAAAGACGTAAATCCGATAAATTATTCTCGAGTTATAAGCGCACTAATGGACAAGCAGACAGACATACAGAGAGACTTTGCATATTATATATATTATAGAAGATTATAGATAACCTCGTCAAAAAAACAAATGTATGAATTAAAAAAAAAAAACTGTAAATAGGAAAAGTCGTTCTCAAGTCATAAGCGCACGAACGGACAGACAGACAAGCAGACAGACAAACAGACAGGACATTGCATTTTACATATATTATATTCTTTGCCACATGATATTGTTCCATATTTAAGGGTTTAGGCAGTGTATTGCAAGAGAACGCACTAGCGGCAAACTTTTTTTCGACGTGGTTCACAATTATCGGCACTGCTTATTCTTTATGTTACTTAACGTAATAAAATATATCCTATAACCTGACCAGAGAACATATGTATGTTTAAAAAAAAGGCACGGAAATTGGATAAGTGGTTCTCGAGTGATAAGCGCACTGACGGACAGACAGGCAGAGAGACAGACAGAGAGACGTTGCGTTTTATATATATTATAGGTTATAGATAAATGTGAATGTTAATTAGTATTGCTGAATTTTCCACTAACTAGTCAGTAAATATTTTTTTTTTAATTGGTACTGAGTACGCTTACATAAGGCAGATAATTATGTTTTTAATTTAGTTGATTTTAGTATAGATTTTCTGTGAGGATATGTAAAGTATTTCCTTAAAAGCTGAAACATTGCTTGTGCCATTATCGACATACTGCCAGATATATGAGAAAAAGTGATTTAAAATTGGTTTAAGTAAATGTATCGACTTGTATGTATACGTAATTTTAAATTTTCAATTTAGTGGCAAAAAAAATAAGAAGAAAAAAATAAATAAAAATAAAAGAGAAAGAAATAAAGAAAAAAAAGAAAACAATTTGACAAATAAGATGCATTTGTGTACAAGAATAGTATATATATATATATATATATATATATATATATATTATATATATATATATATATATATGTATATATATATATACATTATATATATATATATATATATATATATATATATATATATATGTATATATATATATATACATATATATATATATATATATATATATATATTATATATATATATTATGTATATATATATATATATATATATATATATATATATATATATATATATATATATAATATATATATATATACATATATATATATATATATATATATATATATATATATTATATATATATTTATATATACATATATATATATATATATATATATATATATATATATATATATATATATATATATATATATATATATATATATACAAAAGTGCAGGGAGAAATGTTTTATAACAACCAGAATTTGTATTGATTACTTTTTTCTATATTGTTAATCCCGCCAAACTCTGGTTACTATGAGGGCGGTCCCCCCTTAATTGGAAGCTGACATAGTTATCGCTTTGTTAACGATTAAAGAATTAGCGAATTATCTGTATTTATAGTCATTTTTATCTAATTTGTCACACTGTTTTTCTAATGCATTGTTTCACAACGTAAGCCTTTCGTGCATTGGCTCGATAACTGGACAATTTGAATAACAAGATGATGTTTTTAAAATATTACTAATGTAATTATATAATTAACTTTTATGAGAAGTACATTCAGCGAAATGCCGTATTTTAATGAGTACTGTAACTTGTTAAAAATAATCGCCTACCTTAAAAAGCACCTGTGTATATCTGCTAGGTCCGGAGTACAGCAATAATAAACAATTTAAGCTATGTTAGTAGCTGAAAGAACAAAAACGCTATAATATACAAGTAAAAGTGACCATAATGAATTTTATAATTGTAACAACCTTCTAAGAAAAATTTATATATTACAATTAGAAATAGCAAAAACTAAAGATAAAATGCCAATAAACTATTCATACTACAGATAATAAGAAATACGTCATTGATTAGGTAATAGGCACTTTTAAGGGGTCAGGTCACTTCAGGTTCCAGGAAAAAAAAAAAGCTAATTTCGTTAATTATAGTATAACAAAAAGCAGTGGAAAATTTCAGTGTACAAAAATATTTTTTTAAAATCTTTTTAATTCAAAATGTCCGCTTCAGAATCCAAGACGACAAGGCACCTTTTATGCGAGAGATAAAACGGGGCGAAACGATTGCTCCCGTAGATTTCAACCTAGAACAAAAAATAAAAAAATTTTCATTATTATATGACAAAAAATATTGTTTAACGTACAGAAATTTGAAAATATCGTTTTTTCGTGAAATGGTGCATATTTGAAGCAACATTTTTTTGTTAAATATGCTCCATTATTAATAAATTCGACTGCCTCTATTATATTCTTGAAAAAAATTCCCTAAAAATTTTTCCTGTGATCTGGAGTCGCCTTACCCCTTAAGGCTACTAATTTTTTATAAACTGCTTTAAAATTCTTTCACGACCAAATAGTTTTATCTAAACCGCAAAATTGTTTATTATTTACCCGATATTTTATTAGTAATAGATGGTTTTGCCTTTTTATTAAATTGGCAAAAAAATTACGACTTTCCATTAACAGTTTCAGGAAAAACATTATAATAATGGGCATGTATATTTAAATATTTTATTGATATAGATTGCTATATATACACACTGCAGAATTCGCAGCATATGGGATTTTTTTTATTAGAGTATCTAAATTTCTTTTTCGGGTACTCAGTTCTGCATGTCCGATAACCTAAAAATTGACTTTGACATATGTCATGTAACCGTTGATATGGCAGGAAATTTGAAGAAACTGATATGGAAATATGAATAGGCGGGTTAATTGACATATTATCGAAATCGGGAAACCTAAAAGAGTAAAAAATATTTAGAGCTTGATTTGAATCATACTTGCAAAGTTTCAAATATCTACATAAAAAAAATTAACATCGCAATTTTTTTAAAAAATTTTCTAGCTGAAAACGTTTAATTTTTTCTGTTTAAATGAAGTAAATTTATTTTTCTTTGGTCATAATTGAAAATATTTTTGGCTTTTTCTTGACAACCGGAAGAAATATTTAAAAAAATGAGTTTACTCTTGGACGCCATCTGTTGCAATGATTTGCATCTAATTGCTATTTCGATGTTTTACAACAAGAAAATCCTTAATTATTTTAAAATGTATTAGTTTCCAAACCGCTTCCTCCATTACAATAAAGATTTGCTGGAAAAAAGAGAACGATATCAGATCTGCTTTTTTCATTTACTCTGAATATCTGGAATCCAAAAAATATCTACTGGCAGCAGGAAGTTACACGACTTAACAAACACCTGGAAGTAAAACTAAACGTTACAAGAGTCCAAGCTGCATATTTTTTCTAAAAAAGTTAAAGTTATAAAAACCCAGGTAGGTATGTCGGAACACTTTGTGTCATTAGCATCGTCACTCAACTTACTTGGCGTTAACATGGGAGCAGGTATGTCTTGGCATGATCATGTTACATGCATAGCAAAAAGAGGTCTGAAGAGCGGAATATTACTACATAAAACAAAATTATTGTCTATTCTACGACAGCTATATAAAGTTCAAATGCGACCCATCAATCTTCACTTCTCTCACGTTTATTACCAACCATACCTGATCGAGGACCTGGATCTCTACCAAATGAGACTAGTCATAAATGCGTTTAAGGCAAGTCTTTAATGGTTGTAATCCACTTAATTTCTCTCCAAGTGATATATGCCAGGTATAACCATCACTATGTACGATGATCACTCCTCGTACTGCCATTATAAAAATATGTAATATATATATATATATATATATATATATATATATATATAGAACTTCATCCTTATCGAATGAACTATCCTATACTATCCTCCTATACCCACTCTTGTAGCGCTGCAGAAAAGTGCATCTGCACCAAGTATACTGTACTTATAAATTTTTGCATGGAAAAAAATTTCCTTTTCTTAAAATCACCCATGTCATTACTAAGTTACCTATTTTGTTTCATTTACAAGAAAAATACACCACCCCACCAAAAAACAAAAAAATAAATAAATAAATAATTTTACGAGTGTATTTTAATCGTAATTAGAGTTTTTAGACAGTTTTTAAAACGGAATAAATATGGCACAATTTTCTAACAAATTTAAATATAATCAAACGTCACAAAATACATAAATAAAATTCTACTGAGTAACATTATTGAACTAAATATTTCTGAATTCCATAACGTTCCTTATTACGATACATATATGATTGTTTTTTTTGAAACTGTCCTAAAAAAAATTTTAATATTTCGTTTCAAATTTCTTTTTCAATTTTCCTTCAAAAATAGGCTAGAAAAACAGCTCGACTTTTTAGCTACCAAGAATTCTTAAATTTAATAAAAAATGTTCTTTCTTTTTTATCTATCTTTGTACTTTTATAGGAAATATGCAAGTAAAACAATAATGAAAAATATAAATTTAACAAACATAGTATTAAAAACAAATTTATTCCAATCCATATAAAAATATTGAAAAATTAAATATATTGCTAAAATTTAATCCATAAAGTTAAAAAAGACAAAAAATATATACTAAAATGTAATTACAATCAAAAATAACGAATTACATAAAAGTGCCGCCAACAAACTGCTCGTACCACAGGCACCTAAACCATACGTCGTCGATTATAATCAATTGGCACTCTTTAGGCAATAAATTTGCAACACCCAACACTAAGATTCCTGCGCGTACAATAACGATTTTTTTGGCGTTACCCGTAGCGCTCCTGACGGCCCTTAAAGGAACTCACTAGTGTCCCTTTGGCATCCACAGCGGTCCAGGACAGTTGTTCAGTATCGCGCGTACGAGATCAAGAAAACGTCGGCTCGTCGTCGCGTTTTTACGGGGTTTTAACACGTTTTTTCCGACTTTGGAGAAGGAAAATTTGAACGTTTCCTTATGTGTTTTTGTTAAAAATGGTTTTGAAAAGCTGAAATTTTTCTTAATAATGTGATCAGTGGCGAAAATTTTAAAGGTTAACTCACAAAAACAATAATATTTACATTCTAGTTTAATAATAGGTTATAGCAGGAAATTGATATATTACAAAAAAAAACAACTTCTGAATAAAAAAGTGTGTTATTTACCGGTGATAGATTAGTGTGTGAAACAGTCATCTTAATTTATAGTTAGTGATACAGGCTGCAGTTTGCATCCGTTATCTACAAGGATCCTCTGTGATATAAGGTTAGATTTTCAAAAATTTCTTTTGATTTATCTGGACTTATAACAAATAACATATTTCCAGCACCTATTGTGATAAGTTGAAAAACTTTTATTTCCTTTATTTTGATTCTAATAGATTCTACAGTATATTTGTCGTTGCTTCTTTGAAGTATACTTTATGAACAATGGCAATTTTGCGAAAGATCTCTCTTTAACTGTCAACAATTTATAGTTTTCTGTTCGGGAACGAAACGGATTCTAAACATTTTTATTCTCTGAATATTATAAAACATTTTTTTAATGGATTTCTATGGATAGTAAGGAAATAACTTATTAGCTAAAAATAATATTTACAGATAAAAACGTGCCTTGGTACAGGTTGATATTTTACCCTAACTAAAGAGGCATTTATTTTGTTATACAAACAAATATAAAATGATATTTTAAGAACGCAATACATCATCTTGATACAAAATTGAAAATAATAATTTGTTGCAGAGATTTTTTTTTAAAGAAATCAAATTATTAACCAAAGTTGTATATTACTTATATATATATATATATATATATATATATATATATATATATATATATATATATATGTATATATACATATATATATATATATATATATATATATATATATATATATATATTTATATATATATATATATATATATTTATATATATATATATATATATATATATATATATATATATATATATTATATATATATATTATATATATATATATATATATATATATTATATATATATATATATATACACATATATATATATATATATATATATATATATATATATATATATATATATATATATACTATATACTACTATTTTTAATAAAGTATTAAATAATATTAAGTATTTTTTCCGTTATTTAAAAATAACGAATTCAAGTCACAATAAACTATAGTGTGAGTACACTCAATTAAAATGCTCATGATTAATTAAATTATGATAACACCATTTTATGGATAATAGGCCTAAAGTCTATTTTTTAATATTATTAGGTTATGTCTATTAAAAGTCCTTGAAAAATTTATATTAGCGTTAGTAAAACTTGGTCAGTTATTATCATGTCATTAGATAAGTCAAAAGTTATCATCAAAAAATTAGCTTTACTAGAACTTAAATTCAAAAAATATGGACGATGTGGAAAAAAGGGGATTACGTTGTAAATCTAAAATATAAATAATACTTTGTCAAACAAGAAGCCTTTCAAAACCAAAATCGATCATTGATTTGATGTAAACATTTTCTGTAAGTAAAAACAAAACAGTTTGTTAAAATTCTGTTTTAAAGCAAGATTTGTTTTTCTGTTTCTTTTTCGATGAGGGCGTGTCGATGTTTTAAAGCAAGAGTGTGTGTAAAATATAGTATTGTTAGTTTCTTTTAAGGCCTTGGTTATTAATTATCACTTATTTTTATTATTATCTTTTTTTCTATCACAATTCTTAAGTTATCCGCTAAATTTAAAAACATTTTACCAAATTTGAAAAGAAGAATATAAAAATGACGTTAGAGACATTGGAAAGATTTAGTAAAAAATATAAAAAAGAAAAAATTCTTTTTGTTTTATCCAACATTAATCTTACCCTACAGTTTCCAAGAATTTCAATTTTAGCCTTATCGCAAATGAAATCAGCTGACAGAAACAAATTAAAAGTGACCGCCTCCGCCACCTTGATAATCAAATATGTAAGTAAATAGACCTGCCTTTTTTATGTTGTATGCTCTTAAAATAACCTAAATTATTACTATGATATAACTATAGTGTAAAGAGTAGTGTACTCTAACATCATTTTTCTCTTAGTGGTTTTTATAGTACAGCCATAAATATGAATAATATCGTATAAACAAATATGGAAAGTTTTAAATATATGTTTGCTTTTTATTGAAATAAAATATTTAAAAAAAAGAATATGTACTCGCATATCTTATGAGGTTGGTTCTTGTAAAAAGTAAGGTAAATAATATTTTTTTGCAAAAACAAAAATTTATTTTTCAACATAATCTCCATTAATCTCAATACGTTTAGTCTAATTTTTTAATCCGTCAGAAAAAAAATGTTTTGAACTGTGCCTAATACCCGTTCACAGCACAGATAATCTCTTCATCGACGAAATTTTGTTCCTCTAAGTCAATTTTTTGGGGATAGAAATCAAAAAAAAAAAAAATTTAGGCCAAATCTGAGAAAAAGGGCGGATGGGGAACTATTTTGAAGTCCTACTCATTCTGTTTTGCCATTGTAACGCCCGATGTGTGAGCAGGTGCATTGTCCTGGTAAAGAAGCACTTTTTTGTTCGCTTATTCTTGTTTGCTTCTACTTCAAGTCACTATGCAGACAATTCAATAAAGTTGCGTAATAAGGGTCAGTCACGGTTTTACCCTTTTCCAAAATAGTCAATTATGATGATAACCTGCGAGTCCCAAAAACGAATGCCATCACATTTCTCGCCAATAAAACTATTTTTGTTTTTTTTTTGGTGCACATAAATCTTCGCCAGCCCACTATTGTGACTGCCGTTTTGACTCAGGGGTATAATAGTGGATCCAAGTTTTCGTCTACAGTCACAAAACAAAGTTAGAAATGATTCGGGTTACGTTGTAACGTTTGCAAACACGATTTTGAAATGTCCTTCCTCATGCGTTTTTGCCTGGAGTCAACAAAACGCAGCACCCCTCACGCACTCAGCTTTTTCATTTTTAGAATTTTATGCAGAATATTATGTACCTATTCCCATGAGATATCTACCACATCGACAATCTCACGAAGCTTAATGTGACGAACTTCTATTAAGTTTCCATTAATTTTATCTACCATTTCTTCAACAGAAACCTCAATATGGAATTCTAAACGTGCAGCATCTGGAGTGCTCGTACGGCACGTTTAAATTCATTTATCCATTAATAAATTATCTTGAGTGCTGGTGCAGAGTCACCATAAACTTCCCAGTCTAGTTTCTATTTGTGCCGCAGTCCAGTTTTTTAAATAAAAATGTATTATTACTTCATGATATTCGGCTCTATCCATTTTTATGAAACACGTAACACCGATCATTTACGATAGCTGCCAAAAAAACAACTGCGCGTTATATACTTTGAATATAGCCGTTACAAGAATCACGATTACCAATAGTCAACAAAATTTGCAGCCATTTTGTAGTAATAATTAAACTTAAAGCATAGAACAAAATAATTATTCATTCGTAAGGAATGTGCATTACTTAAAAATTTTAATAAATTAACTTAAATGTCCTTATCAGATCTCTGTGCCAAGTTGTTAGAATTGTTTATGAGGGCCTCAAGCCTAAACAATACTATATTGCACATAGTAAGTGTTTATAAAGAATACGTTTGATTTGGCCTTATAACCTCTAGATTTCCTATCGGATTTAACTAAAGTAAATTATAATTTCAACATATTTAAGCAATAATCCTGAATATAAGTAGGTTGTCATAGAAATCGTGGTAATAACCTGGGTTTTCATAGATTTAAATGTTTATGAAGAAGGTGAAAAACAGAACAGTTTTATCCCATCCGAGTGGTCTTACAGTTAAGCTATTTCCAATTTAACTACAGCTATCTTTATAGAACCACACCCCAATAGTCGGCTCCCATTAATCTATTGCACGGTATGAGATAATTAAAACAGATGAGAAAAACAAAGTTTTGGTAAACTCCGAGGCTTCATCAAAACTAGCTTTTCAAGGAAGTTAAAACATAATTTAGAAACAATATTTTAATTCGATCTAAAGCTGAGCCTGTTTTCCTGGATTATGCTAATAATACATATACTTATACTTATGTGTTCTTTCCCAAATCTAGAAGATCGTACTTTACTCTTTCAACTTTAATATATTTTGAGTTGTGTCACTTTTGAAATAAACGGGTAACGAATTCAAATTTTTTCTAGAACTATTCATATTAACAT
Organism: Pachyrhynchus sulphureomaculatus; assembly: GCA_019049505.1. Classification (NCBI taxonomy): domain Eukaryota; kingdom Metazoa; phylum Arthropoda; class Insecta; order Coleoptera; family Curculionidae; genus Pachyrhynchus; species Pachyrhynchus sulphureomaculatus. The sequence goes on along the minus strand of CM032447.1, from coordinate 197,735,236 downwards.
TTTTTTAATTGTATGTAGAACTCATATTAAGCAAGGATACATTTGTTTACTCGGTTATAAAAATGTAAAAAAAAATATTTAAATGATTAAAAGCTTTTTTCAGCAATTAGGTTCAAATTAAAATTTTTAATGGAGAACACAATAAAATCCATAAAACCCGTTAATATTTTTTAGTGTTTGTGTTTCAAATAACTTTTTAATTATTCCTGAAAAAAATGCGTGTTTCTTCATGTTTACTTTGAATTTAGTACAATTTTAAATGTAAATGAAGTTTTAGTTGTTCAGTTCTGACTTCCCACCTTTGTAATAAAATCACACACCGAGATTTTCGCATGTATTCGCGTTTCAAGACACGAATCTTTCTGTCGGTATTTTGGGCCTTTCAAACTTTTGCCATAATAACTATCAATGGAAATGAGATATCGATTTCAAATTTAGTACACAAATAACACATAATATGTGAATGAAATCCGTAATTTATTTATTGCATTGAATGAAGGGTGGAGATGGAATTATTTTGGAGAATTTCAACAGTATTATAAGAATTTTTACTGATTTCTAGTTGCAGAAATATAATACTGTATTAATTCAGGTTATAGTGGTTAATTCAAATTACGTTTTTTTTTTCTTTCAATTTTAGCCTGGGAAGTTCTGCGATATAGCCAGTCTCGAATTGCTTTATACTGAATTTTCAGTGTATTAAGAACTATTCGCAATGATTAAGCCATTGCTACTTATTGATGAAAAACGACCTTGCCTAACATGAATGTACACAGGATTATATACTTCTCGGTCTGGGCCGGGTTGCATATAAATTTGGGATCATGGGATTACATGAGAATTTTTTACGAGCAATACAATAAGCATATCCAGAATTCGAAGTTTAATATTGTTTTCGTGTAAATTATACATGACGTTGCTTGGAATTTGAAAACTATCTAAAAGTGCGAGTATATGTAGAAATTTTGACAGTCCGGGTCCTTTATTAATTTTGAAGATTTTTGCAACATTCAAAAAAAAAATATGATTAAAGTCGTCTACAGTTTTATAAAACTCGCATAAGTTGCGTAACATGTAGGGCTAAATTTAAGTCTTTAAATAGTAATAAATCTTTTGGATACTTTCAATTCACTGTACCAAAATTTGCTAGGAATTTCTTGATAAATCGGAGCTAAATATGTATTACTATTTCTCTGAAGTTTTTCTGTCTATTTTGTCATTCCATCATGATTTTTTTACTTGTAATTATATAGATATCTGATATGCGATTGAAAAAGGTAAGAATTCGTCATCAACACCTGCATCTTTCGATAGGTGGTCAACATTTTCCTTATGTGTAAGGCCGGTGTGAGCTTTGACCCACATATAGATAACCCCTTTTTTGCTTAGAGTAACTCTCCCTAGTATTTGTTTAATTTTATATAAGATGTGCAATTTTCTGACATTTTAAGTCTTGAGATTTTCTAAGACCTTTCAAAGCCTTAGAAAATCACATGACTTGGAACAACAGAATATTGCACATCCTGGAAGGCGGAAGGAAATAAACAAATATTAAGAATAGTTACTCTGAGCAAAAAAGAGGTTGTCTGTATGTAGGATAAAGCTCACACTGGGTTTACTCATCACGAGAGTGAATCCGTTAATATCAATATCCTATTACGGTATAGTTTTCTGCAGAAAAAATCATGTTATATTCTGATTATTTCAAATCTAAAAAGGAATGGAATTTAGAGGGTATATACGTGTCAATTAATAAACAATATTTAAAATAACGCCACGGGATATATAGAATTTTTTGAAATTTTTTCTGAATATGTCAGTTTACACATATCAAATGAAACATAAATCAACTGGACAATTAGAGCAACAATTGTTTCTAAAAGAGAATAATTAATCAACTTTATTAAATTATTATTATAGTCGAAAGTATTGTAGTGGTGGTTTATAATGTATGACACCATTTGAATATATATTCTATAAACTTGTTTAAACCACTATATTATTAATTGTAAATTAAACAGTTCAAATTCGTAAATATATCGATAGAAAAGCTATATATTAACTATTAAAAACGAAAAAATCTGTATTTCTGTTTTCTTACACACGCAAGTACCACGCAAATTTGTGCCTTCCCTTGAATATAAAATTCAGTTTTCTTTTAAACATTTTCAAAGAAAAGAAAGAGAAAAAAGCTTTGCTCTTTATTAAATAAAAACATATTAAGACTTTAAAGAAAAAATGGAATTTCAAATATTTCACGCTATTTTTATATAACGTATTTCTATGCTACGAAAACTTCTAAAATATCTAACCTAGTAAATCTTCAGTTAATTTATATGTCTCTTTTTATTTGGCACTTAAAACGATACCCTTGACGTAGATTTATCTAGAGATATTAGGTGACAGGCTATTTCCTTTCAGTGATAAGGTTAACTTTTCGATCAAAAGCTTAAGTGGCGTTTATTTATAAATCATCAAGTTATCAGATTGTGATTGAAGATTTTTTTAATGACTTTTAATCTCTATTGTTTCCTCGTAATAATTAATAGAAAAAGACGTTACATTTTTAATTTTTTGGATTATCATTATTTTCAATACAAAAATGGTTTATAGTTAAAAAAAAAGTAAATAACACAGTGAGTAAAAGTGATTATACGTAAACTTTATTTCACTGATAGCAAAAATAAAAAAACTTGGAAAATTGTGAATAACCTAACAAATAACACAAGCGGAATCAATCCAATATGCTCTGACGGTGCGCTCTGCAGGTGGTGGCAAGAAAGTTTAACTTGTTTATTAACCTTGCTAGTGTGAGTAAAAAATGTTAGGGGCAAGATAAACTATTAAGGTTTGGGATAAGTGATTTAGACAGGCTTCAAGCTTTTACAATTTCCTAAATTATTCACTTCTAGAATATAAATATTACATTAATTTAAAGAAAACTTACGCTATCCTTGTGTGTTAAAAAGGGATTTTAGTGTTTCGTCTTTTTTGAAAATTTCCGAACAATCTTTTTTATGACAGACGTAAGCAACACTATATATGAGCTCATTTATTTTCACATAGCCTATTAGGCACATCGGATTTAAATATTCCTTGCGTTCATCCAAAAGCTGATCAGGACCTTGATACTCTTCTTTGCAGATCTCCTGTCAAGTTGTTTTTTTTAACAAATTAAATTTTAGCCCAAATATAGATAACTATCAACTTTCTCTGTTTGTGTATTCTCTAATATTATTATATCTTCGTTTTATTCTATGTCGTTAGTTGAGGATTTGATTCTGTTGATGTTTATACCTATCGCTTTTGATTCTTCATTCAATTCTTGCAGCTTTTTTTTGTAGTTCTTGTTTGTCTCTGGTCTTTAAGGTCACATCATCGGCAAATCTCAGCGATATATATATATATATATATATATATATATATATATATATATATATATAATGCTAAGAATACATAATGGAGAAGAGACAGACATGGACGATCACTGGCAAAGATTAAAAGAAACAATACTAACTGCAGTAGAAGAAAGTTGTGGAAAAACAAAAACAGGGAACAACTATATGAAAAGAACAAACTGATGGACAACAGAGTTACAGAAAAGAGTTAAGGAAAAAATATCTTACTACAAATATAACAGCGGGTTACGGAAGGTACAGGGAGATAAGGAAACGAGTCAAAACCATAGTAAAAGAAGCGAAGCAAGGGTCTTGGAGAAAATTCGGTGAAAATATGAAAGAAAATTTCAGAGACAACTAGAAGCTATTTTACGGAACACTGAAATAACTAAGAAAGAAAGACTATAGCATGAGAAATATAAAGGACAAAAATGGAAACAAAATAACAGATGAAGTCAAGATAGTGAACAGATTTAACAGAATCAGATATCACAAAGGTACAGGTAACCGAAATGAGAGAAGAAAAAGGGCCTGTAGAATTAACTATTTCCGAAGAAGAGGTCAATGAAGCCATAGCGAAATTGAAGATAGGTGAAGTAGCTGGAATCGACGAAATCACACCGGAAATGCTGAAAAGCCTGGAGGAACAGGAAAGAACAGATTTCACCAAGATGTTAAATAAGATCGTAAAGAAAAGAGAGTACCCAAGAAATGGAATACTGTGAGGAAACAAGTGAGGCCTGCCAATTCATAAAAAAGGAGACGTAAGAGGGTGCCAAAACTACAGAAGCATAACATTAATGAGTCTACCAGCTAAAGTACTCGCTAGAATAATAGAAACAAGAATAAAAGACCAGTTAGTAAACCCTCTAGAAGAAACACAATATGGCTTTAGAAAAGGCAAAAGTACTCAAAACCCCATAAGGTAGAGTACAGAGAAGTACATAAGTAAAAATAAAGAATTACATATAGCTCTCATCGACTTAGAAAAGAATGTATCGGAAAGCTTACAAAGATGTAGAGTAGACAGAGAAATAACAGAAGTAATAAAAATTATGTACGATATAACAAAAAATAGGGTAAGAACAAATAATGAAGAGTCAAGAGATTTCGAAATAACAAGCGGCCTAAAAGAAGGGTGTGTGCTGAGCCCTTTATTATTCACAATAGTGCTAAACGAGGCAGCGAAGAGAGCTAAGCAGAAAATTAAACCGATGATGCTGGGATCCTGGAAAATGTAAAAAATCGAAATATCGGAACTACTTTCAGCGGAAGATATGGCGATAATAGCAGACATAGAAGAAAACTTACAGCACAACCCAAACAATCTGAACGAGGAATTGAATAATATAAAGATAAGGATAAATATATAGAAGACGAAATTGATGATAACAGGACAAGAGAATAAAAAACACGACATCAGAATAAATGGACTGAGTATAGAACAAGTTGAAGAGTTCAAATACCTAGGATCAATAATAGAAGGAAACGGAAAACCGGAAAAAGAAATAAACGATAAAATAGCAAAAGTAGGAAGAATACACAATGCTTTAAGAAAACCATTCCTTGAAAAAAGATACATAAAAGCAGATATAAAGATTGAGGTAGTTAAAAAAATAGTAAACCCCACATTACTGTACGATAGTGAAACATGGACCCTCACGTTGCTTGTTTCTCATGAACCATGGGGCTCCTGTGATGATCCTCAGGACCTTGTTCTACACTGTCTGGAGTTGGGCTCTCTCTCCTTGTCTTGGAGAGCTGACACCATGTGGGGCAGGCGTAAGTGAGGCCTGCCTTTGCGATGGTATAATAGACTTTTTTTGACTATATCTCTAACGAGATATATTGATGGGGATAATATTCGTCAAGGTTTGTATTTTACGGCACTTGTAAGAAAAGGAAGTAGTGCTATCAGGGGCGTTATTGCATTTCTGTATTAATTACTATCTAAAAATACACACACATACACCCAGCCGATTGCCGAAATGGAAACAGTAACCAACGGTTTCATATGCAGACTCTTAACTCATTACGCTATCGAGGCCGGTAATATCTAAGTTACGATGTTACTCTATGATCTATGTATTACTTTTTTGAGGACAGTCGTTAAATTATGAAGGGTACGGGAGATTTTTAAAACCACTAAATATAAACTTTACCCATCTTATCAAGGAATATTTCAAATGGGTAAATTTTTTATGGCCATCGATATTTACCGGTACAAACAAGCATATTGAGTTTTTAAAAATAAAGGAGTTAAACCATCTAAAAGGAACCTGTGCATACTATACCTCAGGTACATAGAAAATAACTGTCACTATATCGCCATTATTTTCTCTAATAGTTTACCCTATTGTTTACAGTGCGTCAGTAATTCTAATAATTCTTTTAAAACAGAATAAATACAACTGCTTCAATATATAAGGATTTTCTTTTTCAGTTCTTGGCTAACGGTGATCGATAAATTTTAGAGTACCTCCTCTCATGTAAAAGACATAGGTGGCCAGCACCTTTTAAAAAAAAAAACCATGCTCACAATCCAGAGAAACTGAAAAAAATGGTTTACATCACTAATATGCCAGCGGGCAAAGGACACAAAAGTTATACGTCACCAAAGAAACTAAACATATTATCCTAAATTTGACGCTTAGCTCTATTCCGATGGCTATTTATTTTGGTCACTTTGACACTTTTTGGCTGACACTGACTAACCCAAAGGCATCAATCAAAATATCGATAGGTTTAGTGCTTTGAAACCACCAAGACCTTACTTGAGTGGAAACAGTTAGTCATCAGATAAGCGAAGGAAGGTTATTAAAAATACGGAATAGGCTAGTAAATATAGGGTGTATCAAACTAATGATAAATTTATTGTGGTCTCTGAAACTACAAGAGATAAAACGAAAGTTAAATGCGAAAAGACTGGAACACCGAATTTTTATATATATATATATATATATATATATATATATATATATATATATATATATATATATATACATATATATATATATATATATATATATATATATATATATATATATATATATATATATATATATATATATATATATATATATATATATATATATATATATGTTTTAACGAATGTTCTCACGGGTGTGAAATGTAGTAGTAGTTTTTTCGGGTATCCCGTGTTAGCTTGAAGTCCCTTGATGGACGGTTTCGCTGACGTTTCGATGGAATCTCATCCATCTTTTCCAAAGCGTTGATCACTGGTCGGTGTTTTGGTGTTGGATGTCGAGACTGGCTCCGAATGCGCCGGTTTTATGTGCTCGGGGGTGGCTCTATTGGTCGGACGGATCTAGCCAATAGAGGCTCGGCTTTGGCTGCGCGTTGTCGGTCCTGAGGTTCTTTGTACTGTTTGTGTTGGTGAAGTAACGTATGATTGAATTATTATTTCTCTTGATTGGACTTGGTACTGGGATAGAATATGTTTCCAAGAGTTCGGTAAACGTTGGCTATCATCCCGATTATTTAAGTTGTTGGGCCTCTTTTCTATTTCTATGGATTCTTTGATTACCCTAGTGTATAGGTTATTACTTTTTTGTAGGGTTCTGGTTTTGTCAAAATCGATTTTGTGGACAGTATTGTGTACATGTTGTGCTAGAGAAGAGGTGATGGATTTTTGTTTTACGGCGTTTTTGTGCTCGTCTCTTCTGGCGCTAATTTTCCTGTTTGTTTGGCCTATGTATGAAAGACTGCAGTCCTGACACGGAATTTCATATACACCTTGGTCTTCTAAGGCTATAATGTCTTTTGGTGTAGGTAGAATATCTTTAATTTTTTGATTCGTTGTGTAAATGGTCTCAATTTGGTGTTTTCCTAGAAGTCTTTCTATTTTGTCTGTAATGCCTTTTATATATGGGAGAAATGCTTTTGTAGTATATGTCTTTCTTTCCTATTTATGTTGTTTATTTAGGGCCCGCCGGATCGTGTTTTGACTGTAACCATTTGAAAGTAAAACGTTTCGAAGGAGCTTGGTTTCTTGTTGCAAATGTTAGGGTTTCTGATCGGTGAGCTAAGGATTTGGCAACGGAGAAGAGTTGGGCTGGGTGATCATGTGAGCTGGCATTTAAGTATGTGTCAGTTTTCTATAAACTGAGTGAGACAAAGAACCATCTAATTTTCTTTGAAGCAAGACATCTAGGAATGGTATTTGTTCTGCTACTTCTCTTTTGCATTGTAAACTTAATGTTTGTATGTATATTGTTAAGGTGTTCCAGGAACTTGTTTAAGTTGTCTTCACCGTGTTGCCATACCACAAAAGTGTCATCTATGTATCGTAGCCATGTTTTCGGTTTATGTGGAGCAGTTTCTATAGCTAGTGTTTCGAAATGCCCCATGTATAGATTAGCTAGTGCTGGTGACAATGGAGAGCCCATCGGTGCACCTTCTATTTGTTGGCCTGAATAGACGAAGTATGTATTAGCGAAGCAGTGTTTTGATAGACTGATGACGTATTCGGGCAGGTTGTATTTTGTCTCTATGATAGACAGTGCTTCGGTAACTGGTACTTGCGTGAAAAGGGATACGACATCAAAACTGACAAGTAAATCATTTTTCTCTAGCTGCATGTTTTTTATGATTTGAATAAAATGTTGTGAATTTTTCACGTAAGATGCGGCTTTTTCCACGTGAGGTTGCAGAGTCATGGCTAGGTGCTTGGCTAAAGCTTGTGTCGGGAAACCAAACGAGCTGACTATTGGTCTTAAGGGTGCTCCTTGTTTGTGGACTTTCGGTAATCCATACATTTTTGGGCATCTTGATGATTTCTTTCTAGGGATAAGTTTCTTTTTTGCTTCTTCACTAAGAGAGGAGCCCTTGATTTCGGATTTAGTGGTTTTCTCTAGGTATGTGGTCGGATCACTTGTGATGGCTTTATACGAAGGATCATTTAAAAGGTTGAGCATCTTTTGGTGATCGTCAGAGTTGAGAACCACGGTGGCATTGCCCTTGTCGGCTGGTAAGACAATAATTGATCGGTCTTTGCGCAATATTCGTAAAATTGTAAATTTGGAAATTTATTTTTTGCGACCTTCCAGATTCTAAGATACATATATATATATATATATATATATATATATATATATATATATATATATATATATATATATATGTATATATATGTACATATATATATATATATATATATATATATATATATATATACTTTTGAAAAAATTAGAGAATAATTTACTTGTATCATACTGTGATATATTTTGGTATTCAGCACTAAAAGAGCGTTTGAGATGTGTGCTTGATGATAGTATCTAAAATCTAAATCTCATAGCGAGGATTGTTAATTCTGCCTTATAGGTCCTATAATAAGTAAGCCTACGTTTAAGAAAACCCTGTATCCTTTTTCCACTGACTAATTTCACTCTATAAAAGATTCGGTAGCCTTAAAGCAAAAAAATTTTCGAAATATTGATTTATGTCTTTAGGTTAGATCAAGTCAGTCCATGTAAGCCAAACGGTGTCGAATCGATCAAAATAATTAGCCATAAGACAAATCCGGCTTTAAGTGTTCAGTGTTTTTTCTAACATATGACCTTTAATGTCTTTTGGCAGCTGACATGTTTGTGGTGCAGATTCAGTCACGTTGTTCTTGAATCGCTGTAAATTGTACTCGGTGGGAAACATAGCGCTTATTCCAAAGGGATAACGTTCTCCATATAAAAGATTGCTTGAAAAGCGTTGTACGCGGAGTAACAAGCTGAACCTCATACGGATGTGAAGCACCAGCGCGACGTGTATTTCTAACATGCACCGCTTTGGGAGGAATTAAGCGGGCTACATCCTTCGAACACTTTCCATGAAAATACTTGTAGAGCAGACTCAAGTCGCCAACCGTTCTTCGATGTTCCAGCGAATCAAGGCCGCCGGTCAATTCCGGGTCCTCAATCAGACGGACCGCTCTTCTTTGAACAGAATCCAACAAATGCAGTGTATGTTTGGGAGCGGAGCCCCAAACGTGGGAGCAGTATTCCATAGTTGGTCGAATTTGGGCTTGGTAAAGAATTAACAGTTGTTGTGGGGTGTAAAGCTTTCTGATTCTAAATAATATTCCCAACTTTCGAGAAGCTCTCCTTGCTATGCCTGGAACATGTTCATGCCAGGACATATTTGCTCCCAAACTAACGCCCAACAAATTGAGCGACGATGCTAGGGGATTGGAGTGCCCCGACATAACTATGTCGGGTTCAGCAAAGTTAACTTTTTTAGAAAAAACTGCCGCCTGGGTTTTTGTAGTGTTAAATTCCACTTGGTTACTGTGACTCCAAGATAGAATTTCTTCCAGGTCTTTGTTGAACGACCTCCTGCTGTCTGCGGATATTCGCCTGAGCAGACGATGTCCGAGCGTTCAAGGTGAATGAAGAGACAAGCGTACTGTCATCTGCAAAGCTGTAGATTGGATTCCCGGTCGTACTATATATCCCGATTTGTACTATAAAACAGGTGGTAGTCATTTCGTTGTCTTGAAGCATTGTCATAGGCTTAAAGTAACTTTTTATGTATCTTCAGGAAGCTTTTGACGTCGGACAATATTCTATTTTTTTTTAATAGTGCGTGTGTTTTCTGGTATATTGCTTATACAGGTTTGGGATTAGTTTTTAAAATTTAAGTTTGCGTTTAATTAAATTTTGGCAGATTTAACTCAGATAATTTATTTCTATTTTATAGTTTAATGCCCCTTTTTGTTTCGTTATTTTAATTATCTCCTCAATTATTAAATTTTGATAGTTCGGCTCTTGTACTCGTGTGTGTGAATTCAAATTCATGTTTCTTGTTCCGTGTTGAAAGGATTATTATTTTTTTTTTTTTTATGGGTTTAGCATACGTACTGCAGGGAAGTCCTTAAAGCGCTCCAAGAGCGGCTGTGTGCGGAAAAAGCGATTCACGTTGTTCTTGAACCGATGTAAATGTTACTCGGTGGGAAATACGGCCCTGGACAAATTATTCCAAAGGGATGATATTCTCCATATAAAAGACTGCTTGAAAAGCATTATACCCGGAGTAACAAGCTAAGCCTCATACGGATGTGAAATATTAGCGCGACGTGTATTTCTAACATGCACCGCTCTGGGAGGAATTAAGCGGGCTACATCCTTTAAACACTTTCCATGAAAATACTTGTAGAACAGACACAAGTCGCCAACCGTTCTTCGATGTTCGAATCAATTCTGCCGGTCAGTTTCGGGTCTCCAATCAGACGAACAGCTCTTCTCTGAACAGAATCCAACAAATGCAGTGTACGTTTGGGAACGGAGCCCCAAACATGGGAGCAGTATTTCATAGTTGGTCGAATTTGAGCTTTGTAACAAATTAACAGTTATTGTGGAGTGTAAAGCTTTTTGGTTCGACACAATATTCCCAACTTTTGAGAAGCTCTCCTTGCTATGCCTGCAACATGTTCATGCCAGGACATGTTTACTCCCAAATTAACGCATAACAAATTGAGTGACGATGCTAGGGGAATGGAGTGCCCCGACATAACTATGTAGTGTTCAGCAACGTTAACTTTTTTAGAAAAAACTGCCACCTGGGTTTTTATAGCTTTAAATTCCAATTGATTACTGTCACCCTAAGATAGAATTTCTACCAGGTCTTTGTTAAGTTGAACGACCTCCTGCTGTCTGCGAATATTCGCCTGAGTAGCCTATGTCCGAGCGTTCAAAGTGAATAAAGAGATAAGCGTAAGTGAAGGTGTTAGAAAGAAATCCGTCTACCGCCACTCGCAAAGAACGCTCTCTGAGGAAACATGAGAGCCACAAACAGAACTTTTCAGACATACCACAAGAGCGTAGCTGAACCAACAGTCCATCGTGCCAACCACGGTCGAATGCCTTAGATAAGTCAAGAGCAACCGCTCGCAATTCTTCAAAGTGTTCAGTTGCGTTGTTCCAAACATGTGTTACATAAATCAGAAGATCTCCGCTTGATCTATGTTTACGAAAGCCATGTTGGTGTTCGCTAATAATGATGAATTGTTCAAGATATTTTAGCTGATTGATAAACCATAAATAAATCACCGACAGAGTGCAGTATAAGCATCTACTTTGTTACACACATATATATATATATATATATATATATATATATATATATATATATATATATATATATATATATATATATATACAGTACAATCCCGATTATCCGAATCGCGATTATTTGAAATCTGGCTTATCCGAAACAAACTGTTAAAAAGCAAATTGTACTCCCATTAAACGAAAAAATCTCCATTATTCGAAACAGACGATGAGTGGTTTCCTTAGCGCGTCTGGGAGAGTGGAGAAAAAATCGCGAAAAACTTGAAGAATGGTGTAATGTTTTGTCATCCCCCACACAGGCACGAAAAAGTATGAAAAGCGGTGAATACCAAAAAGTGGATGCTTCTTTATTTTTATGGTTTACACAGAATCGAGACCGTGGAATACCAAATTCAGGAACAATTTTAAAACATACGACAATGAGTTTAAGCGAAGAGTTGCCGATTATTGAAGCGCCTGTAAATTTTTCTTCAAGTGATGGGTGGCTAGACAGGTGGAAAAAAAGACATGGTGTACGTCAACTGAAAGTTTGTGGAGAAAAATTGTCGGCTGATGTATCTGCTGTAAAAAAATTTGCAGAGAATTTTAAGCAGCTTATGAAAGAACATGGTTTACAACCAAACCAAATCTATAATTGTGATAAAACAGGCTTGAACTACAAAATGTTGATGTCAAATACCTTAGCTTCAAAAACGGGAGCTGGAGCACCTGGTTACAAACGTAGCAAAGAACGTATTACTGTTCTTGCATGCAATGCTTCTGGAAGACACAAACTCCCATTATTATGTATTGGTAAGTTAGCAAATCCACGAACCTTTAAGAATATTCTTCAAAACAATGCCTGAATAAACGCAACTCTATTTAAAGACTGTTTTTTTGGAGATTTTGTTCCCAAAGTGAAACTTTTTTTACAAGAACATGGATATCCTAAAAAATGTATTCTGTTACAAGGGTGGAGCAACTTGAAAGTGGGGAAATAAAAGCAATGTTTTTGCTTCCTGCTGTAACTTCTGTCATTCAGCCTATGGATCAGGGTGTATTGGAAAATTTAAAATGCAATTACAGGCGTTTGTTATTGGAGCATATTTTAGAAGAACTAGATGAAGGTGGCAATATTACTGATTGTCTAGAAAAAATAAATTTGAAAAATGTTATATATTGGATAGCTTCAGCCTGGAATCAAGTAAAGAGTAGTACTCTGGAAAAATCTTGGTCAAAATTAATTCCACAAGAGGAGAGACATTACTCAGAGGCAAAAACAGAAGATAATAATAAAGTTTACATCAAATTATTACAAGAATATCAGGATGTGAAAGTGTTACGGAAACCGATGTTTGTGAATGGTTAAACAGTGATAGTGTTTAAGATGAAATGACTGACCAAGAATTAATTAAAAGTTTATGCAAAAATGCCAATAAAATAGACGTGATGACGATGATGATAACGAACTGACAATGTGCCAGTAAAAATGTCACATTCAGAAAGACTAGAGGCCCTAGAAAAAGAGTTAACTTATGTAGAACAACAAGAAAATGCAACTGCCGAGGACGTCTTGCTTATCAAACGTTGGAGAGACATTGCAGTCAAAAACAGAACTAAGGCAAAACGAGTGCAGTTAAAAATTACCCCATTTTTAAGACATTAAAGTTTAGAATGAAACTGTTTTATTTTCGATTTTCCGTATATATACATAAAAGAAATAAACTAATTTTTCTATTCTTTGTTTTAATAAATACCTATGTACGTAATAGCATATCGTATAAATGCTTTTAAGTCAATCTACAATGTTGTATTCATTCTAAACTTCTATTTTATAAAATATTCGGATTAATCGAAATTTCGATTATCTGAAATCACTTTGGTCCATATTATTTCGGATAATCGAGATTCTACTGTATATATATATATATATATATATATATATATATATATATATATATATATATATATATATATATATAATATGTAAAATGTAACGTCTCTCTGTCTGTCTGTCCGTTAGTGAGCTTATCACTAGAGAACTATTTATTCGATTTACGTGCCTTTTTTTAAACATACATATGTTCTCTGGCCAGGGTATCTATGATCTTCTATAATATATATAAAATGCAACGTCTCTCTGTTTGTTTGTCTGTGTGTCCGTCCGTTAGTGCATTTATCACTCGAGAACCACTTATCCGATTTACGTGCTCTTTTTTAAAAACATACATATGTTCCCTGGTCAGGTTATAGGATATATTTTATTACGTTGGGTAACATAAGGAATAAGCATCACTATAACAAAGAATCAAGTCGGGAAAAAGTTTGCTGCTAGCCCGTTCTCCTGCAATACACTGCCTAAACCATTAAATATGGAACAATATCATATAGCAAAGAATATAATATACATAAAATCCAACGTCTCTCTATCTGTCTATCTGTTCGTTAGTGCGCTTTTCACTCGAAAATCACTTATCTGATTTATGTTTTTCTTTTTTATTCATACATATGTTCTCTTTCCAGATTATATAATAAAAATAATAATCTAAAATCTATAATATATATAAAATGCAACGTCTCTCTGTCTATCTGTTCCTTAGTGCGCCTGTCACTCGAGAACCACTTACGATGATTTACTTGTTTGTTTTTTTTTTTTGATTTATACATATGTTTTCTGGCCAGGTTATAGCATATATTTTATTACCTTAGGTAATATAAGAAACAAGCAGTGATGATAATAGTGAATCAAGTCGGAAAAAAGTTTGCCGCTACTCTCGTGCAATACGCTGCCTAAACCGTTAAATATGAAACAATAACATGTAACAAAGAATACAGTATATATAAAATGAAACGTCTCTCTGTCTGTCTGTCTGTCTGTCCGTTGGTGCGCTTATCATTCGAGAACCACTTATCCGATTTACGTGTTTTTTTTTTTAATTCTTAGCTTATCAAAAAAAAAATTATAATATATAAAATGCAACGTCTCCCTATCTCTCTGTCTGTATATATATGTATATATATATATATATATATATATATATATGTATATATATATATATATATATATATATATATATATATATATATATATATATATATATATATATATATATCCAATCTATTAAATAAAATACTAAAATTGCAGGAAAATTTAGTATTTTTAAAACTAGAAACAGACAAGTTAGTAGTATTAATGAAGAAACGATCAAGCAATGAAAGTAGTGTTTACCTATTACTTATTTACCACTTTAGGGTAAAACTTCTGACGAAGGTTTATCTTATGGTATCAAGTAACCGTGCCGATGCTTCTCTTAACCGATAGGGTTAACCTCTCCGATGAAAAGGTTAAATGAAAGTTGTTTGTAAAGAACGAGATCAGATAATCCTCAAGCGGATTTCTATTGGAAGGATTCTTTAAGTGTTTACAAGCGAAAGGGTAGAAAATGAGCTTCGATTTTTATACAATTGCTGTATTAATAGGAGCTAAGGAAATTGATTTTTGTTATGTATTTTTTGAAATGTTTGGGTTAAAGATGCGAACTAGATGACTATTAAATCCACGATGTCCGTATTCAGGGATCAAAAGTATTTTTGTAAGGTAAAAAATATTCGAAAGAAAAAGTTTAACAATTAATACCGGTCAACCTAAGAGTTATTGAAAAGAATACTAATAAGCCAACTAAAGTTATGATGCTTTGCAGGGTAAAACCGGAAAAGTCGTTTTTATTTTTGATTGAACGAATAAAAATGGCAACTTAGAACAAAAGTCAAATGGACAATTATCATGGACATGACAACTATATCGATTTCAAGTTTTACACATTTTAATGAATCTGATTGTTAATATTTCAGTTGTTTGAATGTTTGAGTTTATGAATGTTTTTAAAATTTAAAATGGCAGATCCAATATGGTAAACAATAAGTCTTTACTAAGTTGGGAATGTGGAATCTTTGGCAAAATGATACTAATCAGTATATAACACCACTACACCAAACACTTTATTTTTGCACTCGACGCGCGTTTCGCTAACCATGTTAGCTTTATCAGTCAGTCATCGCTCCCGATAGTTAGCGAAACGCGCGTCGAGTGCAAAAATAAAGTGTTAGGTGTGGTGGTGATATATACTGAGTAATAAGTCTTTATATAAATAAAATTGGTATAAATATGTTTATTAAGTTGGGAATGTGGAATCTTTGGCACAATGATACTACTTAGTATATATTACCACTACACTAAACACTTTATTTTTGCACTCGATGCGCGTTTCGCTAACCATGTTAGCTTCATCAGGAGCGATGATTGTCTAAAGCTAAACTACAAATCTACCCTATTTATACTTAGCCTAACCCTTGAATTACTCAGGCGGAACTAATGACATAGGCAAGGCTATCAGTCCCGGTCAAGTAACCAGTAGAGGGGACTATAAAGAATAGGCCCTCTGTCTTTATTTAAACTACTTTTACATTTTATAATTTCCATACTTTCGTATGCGTTCAACAATCTCCTATCAGATACATTTTTTATCAATCTTAGATTATCTAATGTTACAGTATGATCAGCTTCAAGGGCATGTTCGGCAATGCTAGACTTTTCTGTTCTACTGTATTTTAAATGTGCTAAATGTCCTTTAAATCGTGTTTTAATTGACCTTTTAGTTTGCCCAACATACTTTTTGTCAAAATCATTACAACTAATTTCATAAATTCCACTTTTCTCACAATTAGGAATCTTATCTAAGATATTCCTCAGATTGTCTGATGACTTACAGACTAAGGTGAGGCCTACCTTATTAAATACCTCATTGAGTCCCTTGCTATATTTCGGATTGTAGAGTATGGAGACATACTTGGTGTTATTTTCTTCGCGTGTGAAAAAGGTGGAATTCTGAACATTACACCTAAACTTATGTCTATTTATTAGCTTATTTACTAAGAGTAAACTTTAATAAAGAAAGGAATCGTATTAGAAATATAACTAGAGTTAATGGTTATGACGATGACTGTAAATAAGCTAATAAATAGACATAAGTTTAGGCTAATGTCCAGAATTCCACCTTTTTTACACGCCAAAAAAAATAACGCCAAGTATGTCTCCATACCATATAATCCGAAATATAGCAAGGGACTCAATAAGGTATTTAATAGGCCTCACCTCACCTTAGTATATAAGTCATCAGACAATCTGAGGAATATCTTAGGAAATCCCAAAGATAAGATTACTAATTGTGAGAAAAGTGTAATTTATAAAATTAGTTGTAATGATTTTGACAAAAAGTATGTTGGGCAAACTAAAAGGTCAATTAAAACATATTTAAAATACAGTAGAACAGAAAAGTCTAGCATTGCCAAACATGCCCTTGAAGCTAATCATACTGTAACATTAGATAATCTAAGATTAATAAAAAATGTATTTGATAGGAGATTGTTGAACGCATACGAAAGTATGGAAATCATAAAATGTAAAAGTAGTTTAAATAAAGACAGAGGGCCTATTCCTTATAGTCCCCTCTACTGGTTACTTGACCGGAACTGATAGCCTTGCCTATGTCATTAGTTCCGCCTGACTAATTCAAGAGTTAGGCTAAGTATAAATAGGGTAGATTTGTAGTTTAGCTTTAGTCAATCATCGGTCCTGATGAAGCTAACATGTTTAGCGAAACGCGCGTCGAGTGCAAAAATAAAAAGTTTGGTGTAGTGGTGATATATACTGAGTAGTATAAATATGTTTATATGTAATTATAGGCAACATGACAATATAAACCATATTGGTCTTGCTAGAAAGATTGTCAACTAGGTTAGTTCGTATTTGTTTAGTTAGGCCAATATCATCGCTACCATCCACTTACAAGTATCACTTTGTCTGTATGTTATTACAAACTATTTAGTAAATGCTAATAATACCAATTTTTTGTGGTTTTTTAATTGCAGTGTCTCAAAAATATTAATTTTAGGGATGTTTTATTTTATAATTTTTCTTGTAATTTTTTCGGATTCGACATCACATGGTCAAATAAATTAACTCCTAATAAGAATTACAAATTTTTATACATTTGAGTGGTAACAGTGTGAAAAAAAACATTATTTTATTTAATATATTAGCACCGTAAATTCTAATAATTTTATGTCTTCTGCTTATTCGTGTTAATTAATTTGAAAATAGATAATATACTTTTAATTATTTATCTCGCATTGCATGACGGAAATAAAATATTACCCAACACATTTTATGTATTACTTTTGACTGGTGAAATCGTTAAGTAAGTCCCATTTCCCAGGCGTAACGGCATAACGTTTTCTAAATGAAAAATTATTCAAAGAGTTTTTTATTTTGTGAACCCTGAAGTACATTTTGCTTCAGGTTTTTAGACTGTGAATAGTCGTATTATCATTCAACGTAAACTTCTGTTTATTATTTTAGACAAATTTACACAATTCATAGATAAATATACTGACCACAGTCACAAATTTAAATAAACATACCTTTAAAAACTGATGCATATGAGACAACTGTAGCTACCCTTATAATGCATTTAACTCCCCTATTTTGAGCAATAAACACAGAACTTGCCATAAGAAACTCCCAGAAACAGGTGAAGGTAAAGAGGAATGTACTGTACAGGGATATTGTTTAAGCATATCACCAAATTCACTATTTTCCAATTCTACATACTAAGAAAATTCTTTCAGTAATAAACTTAGTTTTTCATCAGAAAGACAAACATGATAACAAAAAAATTGCCACTTGTGAAATTTGACAGATTACACAGCCAACTAGGATTTTTTTAAATAGCATCCTCTAACCATACGCCTAAATAGCATTTTCAGTGCATTTACAAAAATATATGACAATTGATATTTACTTTCATTGGTTACCGTATATCGCTTATATATAGGGTTTTCAAGTTACTTAACTAAATTTTAACTTTGAAGAGGCTCACTCAACTTACTATTTTTCTATTTGTATATTGTCAAATTTTTACTACTAACCTTAGTTTTTTATGAGGAAATCAAATGTGATAACGAGAAATTTATCACTTGTTTAATTTGACGGATTACAAAGCTAACGGGAATTTTTTTAAATGGCACTCTCTAAGTATGGGCACACCATTAGATAGCATTTTCAGTTCGTTTACAAACATATATAATAATCGTTACCGATATACAGGGCATTCAAACTATTGAACTGAATCTTAACGTTTAAAAGGCTCACTTAATTTATTATTTTCCTATTTGGCATATCGAGAAATTTTCTTTACTACTGAACTTAGTTTTTTATGAAGAAAATAAATATATCACAAAATGTATCACTTGTCAAATTTGACAGATTACAGAGTCAACTAGATTTTTTTAAATTGCATCCTACAACAAAAAATTCTTTGCAATCATATTTGGCTTCCTCACAGGTAACTAAGTTTGTAAGTAAACGAATTCTTTGTTGTGCCAAATAGGAAAATATTAAATCGGGTAAGGCTTTTAAGGATTAAAATTCCGTTAAATTATTTAAATGAATGTATCTCAGTAACGGCTATATATTTTTATAAGAGACTGAAAAATTATATTTAATGGTGTGCTTGTATGTAGAGGGTTCCATTTAAAAATAACCGGTCAAGTGCAAGTTGAACTTGCACAATTAGTGTTCGGTATGTTGATTGTTTCTAAAATAAAAAATTTTGTTACGTAGGTATAAAATGATCAGTGACTTCACAAAACACACCCCAAATGAGTTTTCAACAAAATTCGTTTCCAATCTTTACTGAAAACTGATGAGCTTGAAATTTTGTTTTTTTTTTTTATATACCAAATAAATTATTAAAGATAATGCACTCGTGATAATTTTCGTTCAATCTACACCCCGTGGAGAGTATTCTAGAATTTTTTTAAAATTTTTTTAAAATTTTTTGGTCAGTACTTTTCGAGATAAGGTGGGGGACAGCGAGTTTTCGCGATTTTTTAAAAATAATACAAAGAAAACTATGCGCAAGTATTACATTATATATATATATATATATATATATATATATATATATATATATATATATAGATATATATATATATATATATATATATATATATATATATATATATATATACATATATATATATATATATATATATATATATATATATATATATATATATATATATATATATATATATATTACTCGTGTTTTCACAAGCTTTCATTTGACACTACACTCGATGACCTAGTAAAAAAAATTTTTTTTTCACTTCCCATTTCACCCCCCCAAAACTAACCCCTTAAGTCAAAATTGAACTTTCAAAACTACACGGCTCTGATGAGGCCATCAATTCCTAAATTATTACCAAATTTCAACTTTCTATGACAAATAGTTTCGGAGAAAATCGGGTGTCACAGACAGACAGACAGACAGACGGACAGACAGACAGGCAGACACCGAAGTCATCTTATAAGTGTTCCGTACGGAACACTAAAAAAAATCCAATTGGTTTTGTATAGTGTCAAAATTGACAAGTGACAGATTTTCTGTTATTATGTTTGGCATCTTCACAAAAAACTTAGTTTATTTGGAAACGATTTAAAAAAATTCAGTTCAATAACTTGAATGCCCTGGATATCAGTAGCGAATGAAAATAAATATCAAGTAATTTTGTAAACGAATTGCTACTTAGTAGTGTGCTCGTATGTGAAGGGTGCTATTTAAAAAAATTTAGTTGGCTTGGTAATCTGTCAAATTTTACAAATTTTGTGTTAACATATTTGCCTTCGTTATATAAAAAAACTAAGTTTAGTATTGGAAGAATTTTCTTACAATATAGAATAAAAAAATAGTGACTTAAGTAATGACACATAAAAATGCCCCTACACAGTGCTCACATTTTTACCATGTTTTGGGAAGTTTTCTATTACAAGTTCTGTTTTCATTGTACAAAAAAAGGGAAATCAAATTATAAGGCTGGCTCCAGCTGGCTCCGAAGTCTCATAAAGAAGTCGGTTTAGTAATGAAATAATTTTTTTAGGATTTAGAATGGGAAAATAGTGAATTATGTGAAACACTCAAAAAATGTACATAGATATTAGTTGTAGTATTAACAGCACTATCTTCAACTTTCGAAAAGCAAAGCTGCTTAACTTAGAGCACAATTGCTGACAGTACTAAGTCCAGTTAAGAAGCTCATCTATTGTCAATCATAACAATTTGGCGAATTTAGCTGGTAGAATAAGCTCATTTTGAATTTAAATATCTGTTATTAATGATAATGCGTAGTAGCAGGAATAAGTAACAGATAGTAGAGAAGATAGTCAGCTTACATTATTAGTTGTTTAATTTGAGTTAAGTTTTATTAAATCGGGGATGGTTGAATAATGGCAAGAAGACCTTGCCAAACAACTACCGACCAGTCGCACTGCTTTCAATAATATTGAAAGTCATGGAAAAGGCTGTTAATCAGCATCTTCTAAAATACCTTGAACTATTCAACAATATTAGCGATCACCAATATGGCTTTCGTAAACATAGATCAACAGGAGATCTTCTGACTTATGGAACACATATTTGGAACAACGCAATTGAACACTTTGGAGAATCTCGAGCGGTTGCTCTTGACATATCCAAGGCACTCGACCGCGTTTGGCACAATGGACTGTTGGCTAAGCTACGCTCTTATGGTATGTCTGAAAAGTTCTGTTTGTGGCTCTCATGTTTCCTCAGAGAGCGTTCTTTACGAGTGGCAGTGTGGCAGTCGACGGATTTCTTTCTAACACCTTTACTGTTAACACCGGTGTGCCCCAAGGCTCCATACTGTCTCCTACTCTCTTTCTTATCTACATTAACGATCTGCTGGAAAAGACCGGGAATCCAATCTGCAGCTTTGCAGATGACAGTACGCTTATCTCTTCATTCACTTTGAACGCTCGGACATCGGTTGCTCATTCGAATCTCCGCAGACAGCAGGAAGTCATTCAACTTAACAAAGACCTGGAAGAAATTCTATCTTGGGGTGACAGTAAGCAAGTGGAATTAACGCTATAAAAACACAGGCGGCAGTTTTTTCTAAAAAAGTTAACGTTGCTGAACCCGACATAGTTATGTCGGGGCACTTCATTCCCCTAGCATCGTCACTCAATTTGTTGGGCGTTAATTTGGGAGCAAATATGTCCTGGCATGAACATGTTGCAGGCATAGCAAGGAGAGCTTCTCAAAAGTTGGGAATATTATTTCGAACCAGAAAGTTTTACATTCCACAACAACTGTTAATTCTTTACAAAGCTCAAATTCGACGAACTATGGAATATTGCTCCCATGTTTGGGGGCTCCGCTTCCAAACATACACTGCAACTCTTGGATTCTGTTCAGAGAAGGGCTGTTCGTCTGATTGGAGACCCGGAACTGACCGGCGGCCTTGATTCGCTGGAACATCGAAGAACGGTTGGCGACTTGAGCCTATTCTACAAGTATTTTCATGGAGAGTGTTCGAAGGATGTAGCCCGCTTAATTCCTCCCAGAGCGGTGCATGTTCACATCCGTATGAGGTTCAACTTGTTACTCCTCGTACAACGCTTTTCACAAACATAATATACCTCCTAATTTAAAATCGGTCATACTCACCTATAAATCCATTGACAAACAAATCGACGAATTTCTAAAAGACATCCACTTCAGAGTATAACCCCCAACATTCTCGGGCGTTAAATGACCTAGGTAGTCGATGCGCCCTACCCCCTTAAATAAATCAATCAAATCAAATCAAAAAATTTATGCTGTCCGCGAATGCTCTCAAATCTTTATAGCACAAACTGCATTGGTGCACTATTTGTTATCTGAAATCCGCATTTCATACATGTACACCCGGTACATATATATATATATATATATATATATATATATATATATATATATATATATATATATATATATATATATATATATATATACTGTTTATAGTGAAACTCTATATAGTGAAAAACTCTTTATAGTGCAATTTTTTCATGACCTACAATATCTTACATACATAGCAATATAACGGATTTTTTCTTTATATAGTGAAAAACTCTCTATAGTGAAATTTCGGTCAACATTTTGGTCTTTCACTATATAGAGTGTCGACTATATATATATATATATATATATATATATATATATATATATATATATATATATATATATATATATATATATATACGAGTATATATATATATATATATATATATATATATATATATATATATAATATATATATATATATATATATATATATATATATATATATATATATATATATATATATATATTATATATAATATTAAGAACAACGTGAATCGCTTTTTCCTCACACGTGTCGCTCCTGTAGCGCTTTAGGGACTTCCCTGCAGCACGTGTGCTAGACCCATAAAAAAAAAGAAAAATTCCTATTAATTTATATTATCTTATATTAGATTTATTTTAGCCCATTTTTAATCTATTTAAGTAATATTCTTAAAGTGAAAAAGCACTCAACTAATATTGAAATCAAGTGAGGAAAACGACAGTGACGGCGAATGAATTAAGAGTATTGTTATGGGTTAAAACTGTTAAGTTGAAAATTTTATCTAATGACAATGACTTTTGTTCATTTGTTTTAGCTGTCATTTTTCTTAATGTACGAAGTTAATGATAATAAATAAAGCATACTTTAGTTCACTTATTTATGTTTTCTATAGTTTAAAATTATTTCCGAAAATATGTAACCACATCTTTACTTGTTGAGCTATATTAAACAATAGAGAAAGAGGACAAACATCTTTTAACAGAAATTTTTGTACTAGGCAACATACTTGAAAACAATAACGAAAATCGCTCAAAGTAGCGCAGCAGTAATCTATTTTTCAAATGAAACTCTCCTTTTATGGATTAAAGAATTCAGACAGTCACCAAATTGCTCAGATTTACCTATTTTGAACCCTTTTCTATGAGGATAGTTAAATATAAATTAAAAAATGAGAAAAACTTAGACAGCGAATAGTACAAAAGAAGAAAAATTACCAGGAGGTTGTAGTTTTAAATAATCAATGCCAAGGAATCATTTTTGCAGCCATAGAACGACAAGAAAAAAACTGCTAGAAAATGTATTTAATAAGATGGGTAGATGTTGTGCAATTAACATGTTCAATTTCGATTTAAGTGCCACAGTAATATTATCATCAAATTTCTTTTTTATATTTTTTGTTCTCAGTGTTTGGTAATTTTTACTTATTTGTATTATTATTTTCATAAAATATGGTTGGAAATATATAACCATGCGGTCAATAAATTGAGGCTCAATGCTAGTAAGTACTCAGTAATGCCGTCTATTAAAAAATTATGTCCTTTACTGTATTATTATTGCCTTGATCTGTCGATGTTAGTTAAAGTAGAAAATGTACATGGTTTGGGAATTCTATTTGACTCTAAGCTAAGTTTTAATGTTCACTTAGACATAACAGTGGAAGCAACACAAATGTTGGGATTTATCTAGAGAAATTATAAGTCGTTTGGGAATACAGCTATACTTAAAATCTTGTTTACATCCTTGGTGAGACGCAATCAGAATATGGTTTCTTGATATGCTCACTAATTTATAGAAAATATAACAAGTTCAAGAAAATATATATCTTTCTTTAAAAGAGGATGGAATGTACCTATAGAGAGGGATAGACAATGCAAAATTATTGCAACGATTTTACTTTGGCAGTCTTTAAAAACGCAGAGAATTTTATTTAGTAACATTTCTGATTATAATCGTTAATAGTATTGTTTGTTCTTCTTTGTTGGAAGAACTCAAGCTTATTATACCCACAGGTCCTTGTAGATCAAGGAACTATTTCTATCTGCAGAGTACTACCATGAATGTTATGTTAGGATCACCAGTGTACAAACTATGTTATATCCGAATAGCACATCAATGTGATTTTGCCATTCCCTTTAAACAATTCATTTGTGGCTTTGCAGTTTAGTTATGGTTTTATGACCTTTTACTATATTATTTCCAGCTGCAGTACCATATACATGTGTTTTTGTGGTACTGTTTTTTTAGCTACATTGTTAAGTATAGATTTATTACGGGACTATTAATTACTTTAAATTTCATGCCATATATCAGAAAAGCGGTGCATTTTAACTCTGTAAAAAACTCTTTAAAAACTACTTCTGTTTTTTTTTTTTATTTTTGGCTTAACCCTTTTTAAATTTTCGTTATAAAAACCTAGGTAACATATATGTATATATATATATATATATATATATATATATATATATATATATATATATATATATATATATATATATATATATTAAATTATATAATATATATATATATATATATATATATATATATATAATTATATATATATATATATATATATATATATATATATATATATATATATATACAGTGTATCCCAAAAAGTTTTATACAATTGGATAAAGAATTTATCT
Organism: Pachyrhynchus sulphureomaculatus; assembly: GCA_019049505.1. Classification (NCBI taxonomy): domain Eukaryota; kingdom Metazoa; phylum Arthropoda; class Insecta; order Coleoptera; family Curculionidae; genus Pachyrhynchus; species Pachyrhynchus sulphureomaculatus. The sequence continues at coordinate 197,710,345 of CM032447.1, read as the reverse complement.
TACATATTACAAAATTTATTTTTGATAGAAAGTTCTGGATCACATGAAAAATCCATAATCAAGCATCAAAAGTTCAAAATATTTGATGGTATACAGGGAAAATAAAAAATAATTTAAAATATTTGATGGTATACAGGAAAAAAATAATGATTTATAATGAAGAGTAAAATGTGTTTAAATTTAAATATAGAGCAAAATATTAATTGAAAATATTAATAGGAACTAAAAAATTATACTCACGTTTAGATTTGCGGCCTTAGTGAAAAATTCAAAAAAACTCCAGGAAACACGTTAGTAATTGTCGGATTATTTATTGAATAAAGAAAAACGAAATTAATTAAAAACTAGTGCACTGATTTTGATTGTATCATATTTTTGTTAAAAATCTAATAACTTTTTATCTGCTTTGCAACAATTACATCAACAAACAATTTATGCTAATAACATTTTATTTTGAAAAGTGCTCCAATGTATCCACCGTCCTTTTCTAAACAAGTGATTGTTCTTCGAGAGAAATATTTTATTATATCTCTAATTACGTCAGGAGTTATAGCTTCACATGTTTCCCTAATGACCCTCTCAAGATGATCCACACCTTGAAATGGCCTTTTAAGATAAACATTTTCTTTTAAGTAGCCCCATAAAAAAAGTCTAGAGGAATGATGTCCGGAGACCTTGGGGGCTAAGTAAACTGCACATTCTTCCCTATTACTCTACCGTTAAAAATGTGCAGGAGATAATCTCGAATATTTCTCGTACTCTAACATGATGCATTATAATGTTGGTATCACATACGTCGTCTTTCAATTATTGGTAATCGATTAAAGAACTCAGGGAACTCATTATATAAAAATTTTAGGTAAGGTTCAGCATTCATATTATTTCGAAAAACGAATAGTCCAACTATTCTATTCCACAGCATATATTGGTTTTAAACGAGTATTGATCTTGAGTGTGGATATTGAAGTTAGTATTAACAACGCTCCACCAGCGATAATTTTGAGAACTTACTGTCCCATGAGACGTAAATATCACTTCGTCAGAGAAAAGTGTTTGTCTTGTCATAAACTTGTTATCTTCCAACTCTCCTTGAGACTAAGCACAAAATGCAGATCTTCGTTCAAAATCTCCTGCTTTAAAGTATAGTTAAATTGGGGTTTGAATGGTTTAAATTAATTTGATCTTAAAATTCTCTCAGATGTAGTTTTACCCACATTCAATAAAACTGATCTTTTCCGAAGTGAATCTTTTGGCGTTTCTACTATCGACAGCATTACTTGATTTTGATTGTCTTCATTTGAAACCCTTGTCCAATGTTTCTTTTTAAATTTATTTTCAACCGTTCCAAAATTCTTGAATTTATTTATAAGATATCCTACAGTTGTGAAGTGTACAGTTTTATCAGGGTCTCTATTATTAAAGATTTCTGCTGCTTCTCTAAAAGGTTTATAATTGTCTCCAACTATGAGAACAATTTCAATTTTATCTTCAACACTCAATTTTACTGGCATTTCTAATTATTGCAAATACAGACTGACGTTAGCTTTGAAGTTTATTGAGAGTTAGATATTTATTTAACCCTTCTTCAGAACATCTAAAAATTATTTATAATTGGCTTTCAAAAAAGGAAACACAACTATAAGAAAGTTAGACTCTCAAAAGTGAGATTATCCTGTGAAAGCTGACATAATTCCGGGACACTTAATCATGTAGTTTTATAAAGAATTACGAAAAGTGTGGTCAGTTATGATGTAAAACTTTTTACATATTATGTATTAAAGAAATGAGTACACTTATCTGGTAATTTTAACAGCAAGGCTGGAATGCAATTGTCAATGAAAAACAATAGAGTTCGGCATAAACAATTTTTATATATTTTTAGTATTACATAAAGTCTTAAATTAATGATCGATCCTTGGATAGTTTAAGGATGTAAGTATAAATGATACTGAGGCCTGCCACATATTTTTTTTTGGTAATAGTTTTGCTGTTTGTAAACTATTTCCGCATTGTCATAGACTAGACAATGATCATTGTCAATTGCATGTTCTACAAGGGAACAAGATTTAATACCCCTTCTGCACTTTAGTCACTGCTGTGAGAAGCTAACCTTCCCTTTATGCTACGGGATGTTTGTCCTATGTAAGAGGATATTTAATTTTTACACGGGGTTTTGTAGACCACATTAGAAGTTTGTTCTTTGGAAATGGGAGTTTTTGTTCTTGTATAAAGTTGTTTTAATTTACGTGGGATGGTTCTGGAAAACCGAATGTTATCCTGTTTGAAAATTTGAATGAGTTTAGCGGTGAGACCATCTATGTGGAAAAGGACCTTGTGTAAAACTGTGTTGTTAGGATCATTAGCAAGGTGAATGTTAATAATGTTTTGATAAATATAAATTAATTTGTTAAGTAAAGAGGTGAGATAGGAATCCTTGATGAGAAGAGTTTTCATTATATTCAATGAATTTGATCTGTTACGTGTCAGTCTGGAGACTCTATGGATCAGGGCACCAGCCAAACCAATTTTCATTTTTATTGGATGATTGGAGTGGTAGTTCATATATCTACCACTGCTCATTGGTTTCTTTTACCACCTGGTGAAGACGGTGTGATCAGACCTTCTGATTAACGTCATGTCTAAAAAGGCGATGGAGTTGTTAGTTTATCTTTCTCAAGTGAATTTAATATTGTTATCAATGCTGTTGAAAACTTGAACCATTTCTTCGATTAGGTTAGCTGAAACTGCCATAATGAGATCAGTAACACATCTTTTGATAAAAAGAGGTTGGAAATGAAGTTGGCTGATACTTTTGCACAATACGTCGTCTATGGCATAACTGGAAAAGCTTAGCAATTAAACAAAGAATTTTAATGGCCAACTATTTTTCGACTGCATCCTCACTAAGTTACTTTTTTCTTATATATATACATACATAAATATATATATATATATATATATATATATATATATATATATATATATATATATATATATACATATATACATATATATATATATATATATATATATATATATATATATATATATATATATTTATCTTTCTCAAGTGAATTTAATATTGTTATCAATGCTGTTGAAAACTTGAACCATTTCTTCGATTAGGTTAGCTGAAACTGCCATAATGAGATCAGTAACACATCTTTTGATAAAAAGAGGTTGGAAATGAAGTTGGCTGATACTTTTGCACAATACGTCGTCTATGGCATAACTGGAAAAGCTTAGCAATTAAACAAATAATTTTAATGGCCAACTATTTTCGACTGCATCCTCACTAAGTTACTTTTTTCTTATATATATATACATACATAAATATATACATATATATATATATATATATATATATATATATATATATATATATATACATATATACATATATATATATATATATATATATATATATATATATATATATATATATATATATATATATATGTATATATAAAGGGTGATTCATTTAGAGGTACAACTTTTTTTTTTTAATAAAAAAAAATGAATAAAAACAATTTTATTTTTATATTCTTTATTATCATATAAAAGAACCATTCTTTACAATTATTTCTTAAAGATAATTTCTTTCAAATGTTGTCCGCGACTACGGTTAACAACGTCCATTCTGAAGTTCCAATTTTCGATGACGCGTGTGAGTATTTCGAGTGGTATTTGGCCAATGACTCGAGTAATATTGGCCTCCAATGCCTCAATTGTAGCTGGCTTATCCATGTAGACTTTGGACTTTATATAGCCCCAAAGGAAAAAGTCAAGAGGTGTGATGTCACAAGATCTAGCCGGCCAATTCACTGGTCCAAAGCGTGAAATGATCTGTTCGCCGAATTGCTCTCGCAGTAAAGCCATGGTTTCAAGGGCTGTATGGCAAGTGGCGCCATCTTGTTGGAACCAAATTTCGTCGAGACCACGGGCTTCAATTTCTGGCATCAAATAGTCTGTTATCATGGCGCGATAACGGTCACCATTCACAGTAACATTCCGGCCGGCCTCTGTTTTGAAGAAATATGGACCGATTATTTCACCGGCCCATAAACCACACCAAACAGTTGTTGTTTCTGGATTGAATGGCAGGTCTTGAACTTCTTCAGGTTGTTCATCACCCCAAATACGGACATTTTGTTTATTCACGAACCCATTAAGCCAAAAATGGGCCTCATCGGTGAACAAAATTTTTCTCGAAAACAGTGGATCTTCTGCAAGCTTGTCAAGAGCCCAACGACTAAAACGGAAACGATTCGGAAGGTCGGTCGGCTTCAGTTGTTGCACTAGTTGAATTTTGTATGCTTTTAAAGAAAGATCCTTACGTAAAATACGCCAAGTTGTTGAATATGACAGGCCAAGCTGTTGAGAACGGCGACGAATCGACACTTCACGGTCTTCGCGTACACTCTCCGCTACCGCCCCTATATTTTCTTTGCTGGATGTGGTCTATTCGGTCGAGCATTATCCAATAATGAAAATTGGGTCTCAAACTTATTGATGGTAGAGCGAATTGTGCGTTCGGTAGGCCGATTATGTGGATCATAAGTTGCTCTAAGCGCCCGATACACATTCCTCGTAGAACGCCCATTTTCGTAATAAAGTTGAACAATTTGTAGACGCTGTGCCGGGCTAAGTCTTTCCATTATGAATTGTCAAACACTACTGAACAGGAATGCCACTTCAGTTGACACGACGCATGCGCAATCCCGCAATTAAATCCCCATCACAAAAAGTACCTCTAAATGAATCACCCTTTATATATATATATATATATATATATATATATATATATATATATATATATATATATATATATATATACGACGCTGGTTTGAAAAGTCCGTGCAAAGTCCGAGAGATGGCACCACCGGCGCGTCATGTTTAGTTAGTAGCATCTCTTGAATGAACGCACACCAAGTTTCAGCCATATTAGTCTATTTCTTTGTGTTTGGCATTCGTGTGAATCAAGGAAGTCGAGTGGTTTTCAAGAAATGGACGAAAAAGAATTTCGTGTGGTGATTAAACATTACTTTATGAAAGGCAAAACGCCTCAGGAGACTAAAGAGAAGGTTGATAAAGATTATGGTGACTCTGCACCTTCGATTAGAACAGTTTATAAGTGGTTTCAAAATTTTCGGACTGGCCATATGGGCACAAGTGAAGTTGAACGTTCTAGTCGGCCGGTGGAGGTTACGACTCCAGAAATCATTGATCAAATCCATGATATGGTGATGGATGACAGAAGAGTTAAGGTGCGTGAGATTGCTAGTGCTGTGGGCATCTCGACTGAACGGGTACATAATATTTTGCATAAACATTTGGACATGAGAAAGCTATCCGCAAGATGGGTGCCGCGATTGCTCACGCTTGACCAAAAACGGAATCGTGTGAAGTGTTGCAAGGATGGTTTGCAGCTGTTCCAGAAGAATCCGGAGGACTTTAAGAGTCGTTTCATCACTGTGGATGACACATGGATACATTATTATACTCCTGAGACCAAACAACAATCTAAACAATGGGTTACCAAGGGGGAATCTGCACCAAAAAATGCGAAGACCGTTCCTTCGGCCGGAAAGGTTATGGCGACTGTCTTTTAGGATTCGCAAGGGATAATCCTCATCGACTATCTGGAAAAGGGTAAAACTATTACAGGTGAATATTATTCATCGTTATTGGACCGTTTGAAAACCGAGCTGCAAGAAAAAACGCCCGCGATTGGCCCACAAGAAAGTCCTTTTCCATCACGACAACGCACCAGCATACACCTCAGCAGTTGTGGTCGCAAAATTAATGGAAATAGGATTCCAACTGGTTTCACATCCCCCCTATTCTCCAGACTTGGCTCCCTCGGACTACTATTTGTTCCCCAATTTGAAGAAATGGCTGGCGGGACAAAGATTTTATTCAAACGAGGAGGTGATTGCAGACACTAATGGATATTTTGCAGACTTGGACAAATCCTATTATTCGGAAGGGATCAACAAACTAGAACATCGTTGGACGAAGTGTATAAGCCTAAAAGGAGACTATGTCGAAAAATAAAAAAGGTTTACCCCGAACACATAAGTAGTTTTTATTTTTGCACGGACTTTTCAAACCAGCCTCGTATATATATATATATATATATATATATATATATATATATATATATATATATATATATATATATATACATATATATATGCTATAGTTTTAAATAACCTGTAGTAGAAGAATAGTTTTATTACAAATTTCTACGTACGTAAAATAGATCCTCCTTAATTTTCCATTACTTTTATTATTATCATCTGATGTAAGATTAACGGTCACCTCTACCAATTCAAGATAAACAACTTTGTGCGAGAGTTTTACCTCGACAAAAAAGCCAATGCAACTTTTACCAGTTTACCTTCAGGGATTGTGCTTTATTAATATTTCAAATCGAACTTTCTCGGATTTTAGATATTAAATTTTAAAATTGCTGTCACAAGGTTTTAGGAGATACCTTATTTATTCCAGTACACATTTACATCCCAATTAAAAGTTAAATTTGCCACATAAAAGGAAAAGTGATTATTAACTTTTCATAGCGCACCCTGAAGGGCTTGTTTTAGAAAAAAATATTATTGTATTTCTAAGTAATGTTGCATGTCTGTTACTGATTCAAGTGCATCTTAGTTTTTCTACACCTTAAGAAAAAAAAATTAAAAAATACTAATTTTTTATTTTTAAAAAATTATATAATCTTTACGTTTCGGCACCTAATCTGGTGCCGTTTTCAAAATCACCAATGAAAATTGAAAGCCGTCTAAATTACTGAAAATGAAGTTAAAATTTTCAACTATTTTTTATCGAAAAATAGCCTTTTGTTTAGTATCTTGTCAAAAATTCAGTGCATTGTTGGGCAACAAAACTGATTAGTTAGGTTTTGCTAATTAACACCGGAAAATGTCCTATAATATTAGGCTGGATAATTGTCTGGCGTATTTAAATACTTATCATAAAAAAGAAAACCTTAAAATATATTTCAGACTTGTTTGCTAACTCGATATGGAACATAGTTATCGTCTTCAATAATTGTTCCTCATTTTCTTGGTATGCGATCAATTTCACTGTTGGAGAAATGCGGGACTTCCGAGGCTATTAACACTTTGTCGTCCCACCAGTTGATTCTAGTCCTCTTAGATTTTTTTTTCATCTACTAGTTTTTCATGAAGCAATTAACATGAAAATTTGTGGAAGCTTGGATTCGCAGTACTCGACATGGTGACTTGTTTTATTATGATGAAAGATGGTTTGATTTTTTTACGCAACTTCAAGAAGACAGTCAAGACGTAGTCGCAATGAATGATTTAACTTTTGTCACACCAAATGCTACATCGGTGTTCTTTCAATGAACGCCTCTTGGCTTCTTTCTTTTAGTGTTCTGAAGAGTAGCAAAAATTTATTTCCGCTTTCGAGATTATTAGAAATTACCCTGATAAAGGTGGATGTACCACATATTCTAACGCCCTTTCATACAGCTTCTATCTAAAAGAAAACCGACCTTTCCGAAAATGGAAGGAAAAAAAAGAAAAAATTAAATGTCTTTTTTTATCGAAACTTTCACTAGTAATGTGGCAGCTGTTTTATGATATTTTTCCCATCTCTTTAGATTCTTACTTATAGTGGTAAGAGTGGAAGTGCATTTTGATAAACGCGTAATGCACATATCAGAAGAATACATCGATGAAGGCTTATTCCGTTCCCCAGTAAGAGAATTATCGAAGCAATTTCGAAAACGTTAACATACAAAAATGCAAGATCACATCTACCTCGAAATCGATTGTTTGATTGAAGATTAAACGGGTATGCCAAATTTAACTGTGCATCACATCTCGAAGGCTTCCTTAAAGCGCTGGTGATAGAACGTTATTTGTTGAGACAGTTTTTAAGCGAAAACGAGGATTTTATCTAATTTATTTTTCGATGTCGATAAATAGAAACAGATATAACATAGGCTGATACAAGCTACAGCGACTATGACTCTCAATAGCATTTCGAAAACCGTGAAAAACGTTGTATTAAAACTTAAGGAGGGGAGATGGTTTGAAATTAAAAACTTATATAACTATATGTGTAAGTTTTATTTCTAAAAACTCCTGTTTCAATTTGAATCAGGGGTATATTTACACAACACATGTTTCTGAAACGAAAATTTAAATATACTTCATACATTTTCACTCCGAAATTAAAAATTACTTTAGGTAGGTCGATAAAGGGCTCCGGTAACTGTTTGCTCTCCACTAGGCCGGAACCCTCGATTAAAGGTTAAATAAAGTTGTTTGCTTAGTAGAGGACATTAGGAAATTCTTAAAAGGTTTTTCTGTTTTAGTGAACGAGTTTTGTACGGAATGAAACAAGAGGGAAAATAAGTATTTACCATGTCACGACTAAAATAATTGTTCCATTTGCGACTTAAAAAAAAATAGTATCATTATTCTAGATTTTATATGTATATATAATGTACATACATATGGGATATATATATATATATATATATATATATATATATATATATATATATATATATATATATATATATATATATAGAGAGAGAGAGAAGCGTGTTTGATTATCGGAAATCGATCTGGACTGTAAATCAAACTCTTTTCTTCTTTAATACTCAATATTTCATTATCCACTAATAACTTCTTCAGGAGTAAGTACAATATTAATCCGTGTAGGATTAGATATATTAAAAACAATGTTATTTTTCTTCTGGGTATTGAAATGTTGAAATATGAAACAAATAAATATGAACAAACGAATAAATAAATAAAACAATGTACGAAAATGTTAGTTCCCGAAATCAAAACTGAACATCTCGAATTTCCTACACAAATTGGGAGTAAACAGGCTCGGTGCATATGTGTTGATGTGAATTTCAAATAAACGGAAAAAACTGCAAAAAAATACTTTGTTTACTTATTTTGTACCAAGAGGTGGCAAATTTTTGATTATTAATGTTGTAATTTTAAATGATTAGTAAACATTGATTATGTTGCTGTAGATATTAATAAGTTGATTAATGTCTAATTTATAGTTGGTTGAGTTGAGGTCTCTGTTTATGTGGTACATTTCTTTAAAAAGTCTCCTTTTATAATTGTTGTCGTGAGCTAAAATTTTAACGTTATTATAGTCATTATTATGAGCTGTTTTCAAATGCTGCACCACTGCACATGAATTCTTTCCCAATCGGCAGCCACACCTATCCTGTTTGAGCCTCTGTTTTAACCACTGCGATGTCTGACCAATGTAACAAGATTCGCATTGCAAACTAGACAATCTAGAAACTACTCGGTTGTTGCACAAAATAGACGTTATATCCTTTATTTTTGAAAACAAATCGGAACCTGGTGTCTTTATAAATTATAGCTGCCTGTATATTGTGTGCTGCGCATGCACCTCACCGGTAGGGCAATCAACAATATTGGAGTTACAAATTAATTTACGTTAATAAAAATGTTGTATAGATCATCTAAGTTTCTTTTTTCACACCTATCATTCCTAATGTGTATGATCCTTTTTTCATTTCTATCACAGTGTTAAATTTTTGATTTTTTGGGTGATTAGAAAAATAATTTATAAATCTCTCTGTCAAATATGATACTATTGTCACTCGTTCTTATTACTTTGGAGTCCAAAAAAGGGACACTAAAGTTCTGCTCTATTTCGTGAGTGAACTGTATGTGGGTGTTAAATGTATTAAAATGATTTAAAAAGATTACTGTATTATGCTTGGGTAGAGCGCAAAGTTTTCATTTCGACGAATAACTCGCATTTTTATTGTACGTTGTACGTTGTTTTATTTATGTATTCGTTTGCCCATATTTATTTGTTTTATATGTCAACATTTTAACATTTAGACGAAAAATAACATTGTTTCTAATATATCTAATTGATGTATTAATACTGCAGTTATCAAACGATAAAGAAATATTTAAGTGTAAAAGAAGAAAAGAGGTTTATTTACAATACAGACTGATTCCCGATAATCAAACACGCATCTAACTGACGTACAGTTGATAACAAATTACCAAATTACATATATATATATATATATATATATATATATATATATATATATATATATATATATATATATATATATGGAACATAACAGTATATTGCGGTATGACTGCCTAAAGACCTTTTTCAAAATGTTTGAATGTTTTATCAAAATTGTAATTTTCTGCAAAAAAACTATTAAAATAACTAAAATTAAAATTAATTTTAAATAATTAAAATTATTCATGTTGTATCCAGAAAATATTCTGATCACATTCCAAGAGGTATTTTAGCCGAGAGTCTGAGTTAAAAATTAATAGAATCTCTAGATCAATGTTTTTTACTACATGACGAAAATTCGGGGTTCTCAGGTTTTGAATTTTTTCAAAATGGGCCAAAGTTATACGATTTTGCATTTCATTGATATTTCATTTGAATTTAAGGAGGTATTTCAGTCCTCAGTCCTAAATGAGTAACAGAAAAATCGATAATTCCAATTTTTCTAAGTTATTAACTAAACTAGAATGCTGGCGGGTTTTGGTTTGGTCCAAATTGGTTCTAAATTTTTGGTTACTGTATCTAGACGATATCCTAATGATTTTTCTAAAGGTATTTTAACCATGAGTCCTAATTAACGATAAATAGCCCTAACAGACCCATGTTTTTTTTACGTTATAGAGGTGATTGGGGTTTTTGGGAGGTTAAAAAATGGTCCAAAATGGACCAGAATTATCCAGTTTTGTATTATGTAATTATTTGTCCTGAACAATATAATGGTAATTCCACAATTCCATATTTCCAACTATATGGGGGAAATTTTGGTTCTGAAGGGTTCTGACAATCTCTAGTATTGTTCAAAATGGTATGAAAGTGTCTATCAATCAGTGTTAGAATCATTTAACAATATTCTATCATTATTTTAACAATGCCAAACAAAATTTATAAGTGAAATAGCTCAGAATTAAAATATTCTAAAATAATGACTCAACCATCTCGGTTTTGTAATAAGGCCATATGACAGTCAAAATTATATATAAAAACCTAAAATTTGCGATCAAACCGAACCCTGGAAATGCTTTCTATTTTCGGGCAAGGGGGGTGTCTGAATGCCACATATATATATATATATATATATATATATATATATATATATATATATATATATATATATGTATATAATATATATATATATATATATATATATATATATATATATATATATATATATATATATATATATATATATATATATATATATATATATATATATATATAATATATATATATATATATATATATATATATATATATATATATATATATATATATATATATATATATATATATATATATATATATATATATATATATATATATATATATAATATATATATATATATATATATATATATATATATATATATATATATATATATATGTATATATATATATATATATATATATATATATATATATATATATATATATATATATATGTATATATATATATATATATATATATATATATATATATATATATATATATATATATATATATGTATATATATATATATATATATATATATATATATATATATATATATATTTTATATATATATATATATATATATGTATATATACATATATATATATATATATATATATATATATATATATATATATATATATATATATATATATATATATATATATATATATATATATATATATATATATATATATATTATATATATATATATATATATATATATATATATATATATATATATATATATATATATATATATATATATATATATATATATGTATATATATATATATATACATATTATATATATATATATATATATATATATATATATATATATATATATATATATATATATATATGTGTATAAGAGAACAGTGGGTAGACTACTGAAATATGTGACGGAACAATGGAGTCACACAACGTCTTTCTAAAATTCTCGGTAAGAAGAGCGCGTTGATTGAAAATTAATATAAGGTTAGCGAATGCTCTATTAATAGATAAATTTGTATGTCCCGTGAATCTCAGATCGGAGTCCATTACTAGGCCCAAGTTTTTGGCATCAGTACACGCACTTAGCACTACATTATTCAAGCTAATTTGTGGTATATTCTGGTGCCGAATCCGAGACTGAATCCGTCCAAATAACATAATCCGTGGTTTAGTTGGATTTATTTCTAAGCAGTGTGCACTCGAGACCTTCATAAGGGCATCCAGATCAAGCGTCAGTTTATCATTAGCCTCCAATATTTGGCCTGGCTTAAAAGAAATGCATAATTTCGTGTCATCAGCGTATCGTCAGCTTAGCATATACAAAATGGGTTCTGGATTGCACTGAGCGAGCGCGCCCAAAGGAGATCTATTACACTTGGTGGCCCTGTACTTGTAATACACCGGAATATGTTACTGATAATTATCGGCTGCCAGCCACTAAGTTTTTTCCTCCTTATGTACTTATTATACTTATATTCAAATTATATACCTATATGTTGAAGACAACCTTCGAAACCATTCTACCCGTTAATATAATTGCAGTTTCTACTTATACCTTTAAATAGAACTATTTACTGTCTCTCCTTATATTAGCATCTATCCCGTGTATTTTAAAGCTAAAATAGAAAAAATTCTCCAAACATTTAATACAAATACCACTCTTTTTATTACTGTATGTAAACAAGTGTTTGAATTATTAACACTCCCCATACACCTGATTATGCCAACAGTGAATGTATCAAATTAAACCAAAACCCCTATATTTAGCTTGTACCTTTCACTAATCAATAGCTATTATAACATTGTTATCAATATTTGAATTAGTAATCCTATTACCGGCCTTGGCGCTTATACATCATTTTTGGATAGAAAATATGTGTAATTATTTAGCTAATTTTTCAATCGCATGATTAGCAAAATATATTTTAATTAATTATTAAATTACTAGATATGATAGTAAATATTGGACGTTACATTACAAAGTAAAATAGTTACAATACATCTATAATATAATTAATATCTCATATTAAATATTAATATTAAAATTAATAGTAATGGCAGCATATTTGTCATTTTCAATTAGTCTCTGGAAACAAAAAACTAGTGATACTTGCCACAATGGTGGCAGCCACTAATGACGTGAGTAATATTACTTAAGAGGCAAAAGAGAGAAGAAACGTTAAAATATGTTTTTTTTTTTTGATTTTGTTATTTATTGGCAACTATCGTAAGTGATGGAGCACTGCAGGTGGTAAACGTTCAGAATGCCCGATTAGGGTTACCTCTGAAGAAATTGTCTATAAAATTCATGATATCGTGATGGAAGATCATCGTATTAAGCTTCGGAAGATTGCTGTGATGATAGGCATCTCATATGAACGAGTACATAATATCCTGCATGGAATTCTAAAAATGAAACAGCTGAGTACGCGATGGTAGCCACGTTTGTTGATTCCATACTAAAAATGCACTAGAAAGAACATTCAAAAGTGTTTGGCAAAGTCGTAGAGTTATTGGCAGGACCTCTGGCTCTTTTCGTGACTGCAGACGAAACCTAGATTCACCATTAACGAAAACAATTTTGAATGGCAGGAAAAGTGATGGCAATTGTTATTTGGGACTTACAGGGTATCATCATGATTGACTATTTGGAAAAGAGTAAAACAGTGACAGGCTTTTATTACGTTACGTTATTGAACACTTTACATAGTGAGTTAAAGCAAAAGCAATTAAGTTTAAAGGGCAAAAAGAGCTCCTTCACCAGGAATGCACCTGCTTACATACTGGTCGTTGCAAGGGCAAAAGTAGACGATTAGGGCTTTGAAATAGTTCCCTGAAGACAACCCCAAGGGACGACGGAGGCACTGAAGACCATTCCACAACAACAGTTCCAAAATTTCCTTGAGAGATGGAGTATGTGCTAGCAACCCCCAAGGAAATTACTTTAAAGGGGACCACAGCGGTATACAGTAATAAAGTATGTAGCATACCCGCCATGACTTTTTTTGTTTATTTTTTTAACCTCAAGAATTGGCTTGAGTAAAGAAATATTCGTCGAACGAAGAGATGTCCTGTAAACGAGTATCATGCACAGTTCAAAACAATTGTTCTTTCTGTGACAATAAAAAAATTGGCATCTTGCTGGCCCAAATGTATTGAGTTCAATGTTGAGAAACAAATTTTTGCTTCTGCAAAAATATGTTACTTGTTTTTCAATTCACCCTCGTCAATGCGATACATAACTCTAAATTTAACTTTTGCTACGCTTATTCAATAATTTTGCTCTACTGGTAATTTCATTTCAAAATTTCTCTTAATCTTTATTAGTTTTTGATCGAATTAATTTTTTTTTCACATTTCAGTTATTTAAAATGAGTTCTTTTAAATTATTTTTGCTCTTTTTAGTGTTCCGTACGAAATACTTATAAGATGACTTCAGTGTCTGTCTGTCCGTCTGTCACACCCGATTTTCTCCGAAACTATTTGTCGTCGAAAGTTGAAATTTGGTAATAATATAGGAATTGATGGCCTCATCAGACCCATGTAGTTTTGAAAGTTAAATTTTGACTTAAGGGATTAGTTTTGGGGGGTGAAATCGGAAGTGAAAAAAAAAATTATTAGGTCATCGAGTGTGGTGTCAAATAAAACCTTGTGAAAACACGAGTAAAAAATATATATATGATATAACTTGGGCACAATTTTCTTTGAATTATCTTTAAAAAATCGCAAAAAATCACTGTCCCCCTACCTTATCTCGAAAAGTACTTATCAAAAAATTTTGAAAAAATTCTGGAATATTCTGCACGGGGTGTAGATTGAACGAAAATTATCACGAGTGCATTACCTTTAATAATTTTTCTGGTATATAAAAAAAACACAAAAATTTCAAGGTCATCAGTTTTCAGTGAAGATTGGAAACAATCTTTGTTGAAAACTCATTTGGGGTGTTTTGTGAAGTCACTGTTCATTTTATACCTCCGTAACAAAAATTCTATTGTGAAAGTAATCAACGTACACTAATTGCGCAAGTTCAACTTGTACTTGACCGGTTATTTTTTTACTATACAAGTATTAAGCAGATAATTTTTATTAAAAATTATTTGAAAAAATAATTATATTAGAAGAATTATTTTCTTCAAAAGGTGAAAAGTTTTATAAGGAAGGCCGAGATAACCAGAGAAACTTTTTGTCAATGAAAGTTGGAGCTTCAAATTGTCAATTCCAATAATTTTTACGTCCAACAATTCTTCAAAAAAGGTTTTATTTAAACTTGAAAATAGACGTTTGTTTATTCCTTTCAAGGCCTATATGTACAGGGTGATGGTTTTTTTTTAAATGTGAAATCGTATAGTGCATGTCAAGAAGTATACTGACGTATTTGACATTTGGTAGTGAAAACGACGATGGGCGCCGCGACGCCAAACAACTTTTTTTCCGTCAACATACTTTTTCTAAAAAGGCATTGAAAAGCTCTAACTTTTTTCAACATTTTTTCCTCAAACTTTTTTTTTCTAATTTATTTTGCAAAAAAGTTATACAACAAAAACCCTCTAAAATATTATTTTTTAGTCATCACAATTGCCATGGATCATATGCCCGTTTGGCGGTTTTCAAACAATTCATGGTATACGGATGTCATACTTTAATCTGATAGTAATTTTAATAATATTAGTTACTATGCTGTTGAGGTTTTTCCTTTAATAAAATATCTTTGAACAATAATAAAGAAGAATACATTATTTTTATTAGAGCCACAAAAAAAACTACATAACTTTTAACATTAGATAACTTATTACATATTTATAAAATTAAATGTGTGAAACTTAAAAAATAAAAAAAAATCATAAGAAGTTTTCTATATGTCTTCCGTCTGTCATGCATTTTTCCATTCTTTTTATTAACACTGGAATAGTGGCTTTGTAAATAATTTCTCCAAATACACTATCGCACGCATTTCATATTTTTGGATTTAAGTGCTGAATATTATTTGTCCCAGCTTTGAATAACTGACAGCAGTCCACTATTTTACATAAAAATGTTTTATAACTGCACGATACTCGTTTTTATCCACTTCTACGAAACGTATAACATCGATCACCAATAGGAAACTGCACGTTGCATCTATTTAAAACTTTGAGTACAACCGTTACAAGAATCACGCTTCCTTAACAAAATTTCCAATCATTTCGTAGAAATTTACCAGACTTATCAATCCCCTCTCGAATCTTAAAATTTGTATCTGAAAATTAAGACCTTGAATATATAATTCTTTCCGAAAGATGTTTTACTAAAAATATGATTATTTGTTTAGTTATAGGTTAATTAAGTTAAACTCATTATATATATATATATAAATATATAAATATATATATATATATATATATATATATATATATATATATATATATATATATATATACCAGGTGTACAAGTATGAAATGTGGATTTTTTTTTTTAAAAAAACGTGTTAAATTCGGAAGAATGATAAAAAGTGCTTTATTCGAAGTATGCTCCATCGCCTGTTATACATTTTTCCCATCTTTCGGGCAATTTGTGAATACCACGCCAGTAAAAATCTTCCCCTTTTGCTGCGAACCATTCATCGAGCCATTTTTGCACATCTTCGTAAGAACCAAAGCGCTGCTCAGCAAGTGCGTGACATATCGATGCAAACAAGTGGTAATCGGAAGGAGCCAAGTCTGGTGAGTAAGCCGCATGGGGTATAACTTCCCAGCTGAGTGCTTCCAACGTGTGGCGAACTGGTTTTGCCATATGTGATAGAGCATTGTCATAAAGAACAATGACTTCGTGTTGCCTCTTTCGGTATTCTGGCCTTTTTTCAAGCAGCGAACAGTTCATAATAGACCACGCCCCTCTGGTCTCACCAAACACAGTCTTTCTGCCAAAGCGATTCGGTCTTGCGGTCGATGTGGATGGTGCGCCTGGGTCTACCTATGATTTTTTGCGCTTGGGATTCTCAAAATAAATCCACTTTCCATCCCCTGTAGCTACACGATGCAAAAACGACTTCCTTTTGTACCGAGCGAGCAAAATGACACACATGTTTTTGCGCTTTTCCATTTTCCTGTCGTTCAACTCATGTGGTACCAATCTACCGGTCTTCTGAATCTTTCTCATCTCTCGTAGCCGATTGGAAACAGCTTGTTGACTAACGCCCAATTGCTTGGCGAGTTGTTTTTGTGTTTGCGAATCATCTTCGTCCAACAATGCTTGCAATTCCACATCTTCGTATTTTTTTCCAGGTTCCTTGTTTGCAACATCGAAGTCACCACTTTTGAAACGCCGAAACCATCGTTCACACATATCTTGCGATGGAGCATGTTCACCATAAACTTCTCGAAGTAATCGGTATGATTCAACAGCAGTTTTCTTCAAATGAAAACAAAAAATTAATGCTGTCCGCGAATGCTCTTTGTTCGGTATAAATTTCGACATATTGAACACAACAACACAACACTATGCACACACTTTTCCAATTTATCACTGGTGCGCATCTGACACTTGTTGATGACAAAACAGAATGGCACAGTGTATATATATGTATATATATATATATATATATATATATATATATATATATATATATATATATATATATATATATATATATAATCGAGAGCTGATCATCATTTGCAAAATAATTTATTGCTTTTTTTTTTATAATTGACATTTTTCACCAAGTAGCCAAAAATACCTTCTTGTTTTTCTTTTGCAAATTAAACGATTTTTTAAAATACTAAAATTTCTTGCTTTGTATATTTTTAATACCATGCTAAATAATAATAATAGGAAAATTGTTCTGAGTAATCAATTATTCTTTTAAAGGAAGTGGACAATACGTCATCGACAAAAGGTCAATTTGCTTTAATTTTGTTCACAATTTGTTGGTTTAACTTTAACTTTGCATGAAATTTTTTGTGTGTTTTCATTGAAAAAAGCTTTTATACGCACCATTCAACTTTAAACAAAAATATTAGTGTGATGAGATTATAAATAAAAAAATTGCTTTTCTCTATAACCGTAAAAAATAACAATGTTTCCGGAGTCTTTTTCCACTGGCAATATTTTTTTATGTTACTATAACACGGCGCACGAAATTTTTTGCACTCTATTGTGCAAACGATTTTACACACATTACCATAATTAATAACATCTATGTACTGAAATGGCTAACTCTTCAATTTTTTAACTTACAAAAATTGAACAAACAACACATATGCAGAAAATAAGAAAAAAAAATTCCCTAGATATTAATAACTCCAATAGAACATTAGTTGTATAACTACTACATAAACCAATATTAATCTCGGTACTCGTTTCGGCAACTCGAAAAAAAAAAAAGAAGTTAAACAGTTCCTGTTCTTTTAAAAAATAATATACATTTTGAATTCAAAATTTTATTATTCATGGAATCTTTCAGCAACAGTCGACGATTTCCATCCTTCGTAGCATTTCAAATCAGACATATCATCCCCTTTCTTGACAAGGAGCATGTCTTATATTTCCCGAAAGCAATAATCAATAAAGGTCTCTGAGTTTAGTACGTTCAGGTACTTTGCTACGCATTCCTCCAATTAAATCAATTCCAACAACTTGGTTTATCCATTCCTTGAGTTGATATTTCAGGAACAATCGTTGGCTAGTCATATGATATATGAACTATATAAATGTTATTGTATGTTAGTTTTTGTATCAGAAACTTGCACAAATAAAGCAGAACCCCTGTTATTTTAATGAGTTCTCTACGGCGATAAGCACCTAAAATATCCATAATTAAAACAATTTGGAACATTGAACATTTTTACAGTATATCTTAAATAAAACAATAATTAAAAATTGTATTTTGTCATCAAATAAATTTCATTATCCGCCCCTATTATAAACTGTCTCTTCTATTAAAATCTTAGATTTCTTAACAAAACTGACATTTTTTTTGAATGAAATATATAATATTCACTTTTTCCTTAACACGTTGATATTAGCATGGTATCTACTGACCATAATGTAGAAGGTTTAACGTATTTAGGTTTTTCCGCATTCATTGCTTTATTTATATCACACCAATAATTGGAATTACTGATATGCATATTCATAATGCCGTTTGAACTTGTCCAATAGCAGTTTTAAATTGACCGAATTTTCTATAACTGCAGTAGTTGGTGGTATACAACTAAACTGATCTTCACTCTTACCAGTTTCCATTATTTTAAAATCAAAACAAAATAACAGGCCAAGTGCATGTTGGACTTGCGCAATTAGTGTTCCGTACATTAATTACTTTTAAAATAAAAATTTTTGTTAAGGAGATGTAAAATAAGTTGGGAATGTGGAATCTTTGGCACAACGACACTACTCAGTATATATAACCACTACACCAAACAGTTTTTTGGCACTCGACGCGCGTTTCGCTAACCAAGTTAGCTTCATCAGGAGCGATGATTGACTACAGCTAAACTACAAACCTACCCTACTTATACTTAGTCTAACCCTTGAATTACTCAAGCAGAACTAATGGCATAAGCTAGGCCATCAGTTCCGGTCAAGTAACTAGTAGAGGGGACTATAAGGAATAGGCCCTCTGTCTTTATTTAAACTACTTTTACATTTTATAATTTCCACACTTTCGTATGCGTTCAACAATCTTCTAGCAGATACATTTTTAATTAATCTTAGATTAGCTAATGTTACAATATGATCAGCTTCAAGGGCAATGCTAGACTTTTCTGTTCTACTGTATTTTAAGTGTGCTAAATGTTCTTTAAATCGTGTTTTAATTGACCTTTTAGTTTGCCCAACATACCTTTTGTCACAATCATTACAACTAATTTCATAAATTCCACTTTTCTCACAATTAGGAATCTTATCTTTGGGAGATCCTAAGCTATTCGTCAGATTGTCTGATGCCTTATAGATATATCGTGATAATTTTCGTTTAATCTACACCCTGCGGAGAATATTCCAGAATTTTTTCAACATTTTTTGATCAGTACTTTTCGAGATAAGTGGGGGTACAGTGATTTTTCGCAATTTTTTAAAAATATTACAAAGAAAAATCTTCAAAAATATTACATTATATATTTTTTTGAATTCGTGTTTTTACAAGCTTTCATTTGCCATCCTAATCGATGACCTGGTAAAATTTTTTTTTTCACCTCCGATTTCACCCTTTAAAACTAACTCCTTAAGTCAAAATTTAACTTTCTAAACTACACGGCGCTCACGAGGCCATCAATTCTTCTATTAGTGCCAAATTTTAATTTTTTATGACAGATAGTTTCGGAGAAAATCGGGTGTGACAGACGGTCCGACAGATCGACGGTCAGACAGACAGTCAGCAAAGTGATCTTATAAGTGTTCCGTATGGAACACTAACAAGTAGCGTTAAATTTAAGAAGCCGAGCACATGTTACAATAGAATCTTGTTGTAAAACTATAAAATCAAACGTTGTTTTCACTGTTACTGTCACCTATTGCTGTGTTTAAAAAAAAAATTAACTCTGTTTTGCAATTAAATGGGTAATTTTTATATTATTTATATTAAAAAATATCGGAAATAGAAAAAATATTCTTTGTAACTAGTAGGAGAAATCTATTTGGTGTTTTAGACCACCAAAGTAGTATTTTGCATACTAGATACAAAAACCGGTCAAGTGCAAGTTGAACTTGCACAATTAGTGTTCCGTACGTTGACTGTTTTTAAAATGAAAAATTTTGTTGGGGTGGTATAAAATGATCAGTGACTTCACAAAACACACCCCAAATGAGTTTTCAACAAAGTTTGATTCCAATCTTTACTGAAAACTGGTGACCTTGAAATTTTTGTTTTTTTTATATACCAGATAAATTATTAAAGGTAATGATAATTTTCGTTCAATCTATACCTCGTTAAGAATATTCCAGGATTTTTTCAAAATTTTTTGATCAGTACTTTTCGAGACAAGGTAGGGGACAGCGATTTTTCACGATTTTTTTAAAAGTAATACGAAGAAAAGTGTGCGCAAGTATTACATTACATATATATTTTTTACCCGTGTTTTCACAAACTTTCATTTGACACCACACTCGATGACCTAGTAAAAAAATTTTTTTTTCACTTCCGATTTCACCCCTCGAAACGAATCCCTTAAGTCAAAATTTATGTTACGGTGATATAAAATGATCAGTGACTTCACAAAATACACCCCAAATTTTTTCAAAATTTTTTGATAAGTACTTTCCGAGATAAGGCAGGTGGACAGCGATTTTTCGCGATTTTTTAAAAATAATACAAAGAAAAGTGCGCGCAAGTATCACAATATATATATATTTTTTACTCGTGTTTTCACAAGCTTTCATTTGACACCACATTCGATTACCTAGTAAAAAATTTTTTTTTTACTTCCGATTTCACCCGCCAAAACTAACCCCTTAAGTCAAAACTTAACTTTCAAAACTACATGGCTCTGATGAGGCCATCAATTCCTATATTACTGCCAAATTTCAACTTTCTATGACAAATAGTTTCGGAGAAAATCGGGTGTGACAGACGGACAGACAGACGGACAGACAGACGGACAGACGGACAGACACCGAAGTGATCTTATAAGTATTCCGTACGCAACACTAAAAATAACTATTGGGGTTAGGAATGTTTCTGATTTTTAAAAAAGTTTGATTTCCATAAAACAACAGCAACTTGCAGAAAGTACCTAGTAGTATATCGAATATCTGAATTTGTTGTCAATATCGAATTCTTTTGAGTTTTTTCATTCTGTCCTTTGGCATATTTTTCGAATATCTTATGCTACGTGCCCGTACATAAAGTTAAAAATCTTAAATACTCACAATTTTATAAACTTTACGTCCGCTCTCTTGAGTACAAGAGCTGAGAAACCCAATATAACTGTGTTCATAAAATCATTAAGTATTCAAGGAAGCGATGTCTTAATTGCAAACTCAAGGGAAAAGTTGTTCTAACAAAGTGCTAATTTTCCCTAAACAGTTAAATAAATAGCAAAGTGGAAAATAATTCAAATTAATTTTAAACGTGCCCTACCACTATTTGAAAAGACAAGGCAATTGAAATCAGTAGAAAGAGATTTCTGTTTGAAATTTGACAAAAATGCGTTGTTAAAACTTATTTTTAATTACACAGCTTGGTAGATAAATTTAATTATTAACAAGGAAAGTTATATAAGCCGGGTAATAAAAACATGACTACAAATATTTTGAATCACGAAGATATTAAAAAAAAAAGATAAAAAGGATAAATTTGAGCTGGCATAACTTGCCCCATATCTATTTCTTTATTATCTTTTTATATTGTTATTATGGTATCAATTATATCTGACAAAATTAAACAGACTTCATATTTCATAAATTATTTACTGCTTTTCACTTGTCTTCTCATCAAACTCATCAGCCTAGGCAGGATCGGCAGGGGCGAGAACAGCCATCGAAGTACTTATCATCATATAACAATACTATACAGCGATAAGTATATCTGGTTGCTGTGAGTTACTTATCGAAACCATACCTGCCCTCAGTTGCAAAGTGTTTAGCTCACAGGCCAGCAGAGGCATTATTAACAAGGACAACAATCACCGTCGGAGAGCGCAATGTCTAAAAGTGGGTCAACTTATGTTTGCAAAAATCATTATGGGCTGCCAAATTGAACAAGGTCCCCGGAGAAGGAATACTTTCGATATTGGGCTCACATTGGCCAGATATATTAGTTTATATATGTTCTCTTAAGTATTTGAAGGTCCACTTATAAGCAGATGACACACAATTTTACGCATCCTTTTTGCCCAAAAAAAAAATTACGAAAATTTGCGTGGACTAGTGCGGATGAAGTTACGCTTTCTGAATCATGTAAAAATTTACGCTTATTTATTGATAACATCTTAAGGTCCAAACCATATATAAATAAATGATTCAAATTGGCTATGCAAATTTAAAAAGACTATTTCCACACAGACACCTTTTATGTAAATCTCAAAAATAAACCTTGCAGATTCTCTAGCTCTTAGCCATTCCAATTCTTCTGACACTGTATTCATAAAGAAGATAAAGATAGAATTCAACGCGTCCAAATATCTTATTTAAGATTTATATACAGTGTTTATTGAAATGATCCTATTTCTTACAAGTTAAATGAAATATCATGGCTTTCTATGGAAAATCGCAGAAAACTTCATGCAGCCACCTTATTTAAATACTCTTTAATGGTCCCTCGTATGTAACAGTTAAAATTCGCTACAGAACTGATGTTCAAACACTTAATTTAAGGTATCGTAGGTACGTCTCCCCACCATGTTGCGTTTTTTTTTTTATCAAAGGTCCTTTTCTTACAATATTTATAAACTTTGCAACAATATTCCTGAACATTTTAAAAATTTAATATCAATTTAAAAAGTTGCGAAATTCCGAGGAATATACCAGTGACCTTAATATTATAAGGAAAAATAAATCTACCTATTTTTACTTTTTAGACATAGCAGGTTTATAGATAACGGACAAGACAGTAAGACAAATACTTATTTTAGTTTTCTAAGGAGGTTAAACCATAATCTTTTTAAACTTGATTTTTAGCCTTCTTTTTGCCTTTCTGTATTTATATGTAAATATAGTTTTTTAGTGTTATATATATATTTCAATAATGCACAAATTGGTAAATAAAACACTAATATTAATATTATTATCTAAATCCTGTGGTTCCGACCCACACAAGCTGTCAAAACTACATGGCTCTGATGAGGCCGCGGTTCGAAACAGATGATCACGGCTCACGTCCGTTCGGTTGGTGACCATCGACCAAACTCATCTGTCTATGCTATCTAACAGAACCAAGGATAACTGCCCTTTGCATCTTCATTGCTAGCGAATCAACAAGCCGGAATCTTCTTAAGCTTCTTCAGGAATGTGTTCTTAATTCCTCCTAAAACTCCGATGACCACCATTGTTACTGAATGTCGAGGGAATAAAGCGCGAAGATAATACTATTATTAATATATTGGATTAGTATGACATTAAGTGTATTATGTTGTCTGTCAACTCTATCTACATTGATGAGTCGAGACACGCCGGAACGCCTTCCGAGATTATTCTATAAATGAGAGAACAGTAAATAATTAATAAACTATGAACTTTGTTCCATTTTGTCAGTCAATGGTAATTTTTGTATACCTGGGTTGATCAGCATGTACAGAAAGTGCTACGTCGCTGTGATTAATGGCAAACTGTGTTGTTGCCAAGAGTTTCTGAGCCAGTTTGTGGTTTGAATGGTCCCTGGCAGAGAGCAGGTATGTTTTCAGTATTGTGTTCATGTCGGCCAGAGATATAATTATTATTGTATCTTGATGTTATTGTATTGTTTACATGAATCATTAAAGATTTTTTGATTTAATTATTGATTTTTTTTTTGGTACAAGAACCTAGTAAATATATTATTTATATTTGTAATTATTCAGTATTTCCTGTAACCTAGAATCTGGGACTATTGCTTCTTTAATAGAACCAGTTAACTATTCAACATAGGTTTGGATTTTTAGTTGAAAGAGTCATTTTAGCCAAGCATCTTCTTATAAAAGTTGTTGTTATTGTCAAATTTATGATATTTTATAGAGTCGTTAGTTTTTTGAGCCAAGTCGATGAATTCTTTTTAGCACAATCCGCTGTCATAATTACTATGGAGGCTGTGCATAAAGAATGTTGATTGTAAAGTGAAGTTTAAATGGTTCTACGACTAAAGAGACTCACTCTAAAACTGTTGCTTATGGAATATCCTCAGTAGACGAAGATGGATTATTTTATGATAATTGTTCTCAGGGGTAGTTTGTTATCTTATAATCTTTGATGTCATAGGCTGATGTCCTTACTAGCTTAGGCATATAAAGGCCAAGTCTAGACTAGATCCAATGTGCCAAGTTACTTGTCATATGTCTTTTGACCTATGAGAAGTATACTTTTCAAATATTAAAATTGTAAAACATGTTTTAAAAAATGGTGTAAATTCATCACAGTTAAAAAGTTATAGTTTTTGGAGATGGATATTTTAAGGCCTTATGAATCACTTAAGAATTGTTGAAAATTTTTAATTAATAATAAGATGGAAGTATAAAACTGTAACAACGACAAGGAGTAAAGCGTGCAAACCTATAAAAAATCTTATACTTCTTATTTAGGGTTCCGTACAGAATACTATGATTCAAATTGGCTATGCAAATTTAAAAAGATTATTTCCTCACAGACACTTTTTATCTAAATCTCAAAAATAAACCTTGCAGATTCTCTAGCTCCTAGCCATTTCAATTCTTTTGACGCTGTATTGATAAAGAAGATAAAGATAGAATTGAACGCGTCCAAATGTCTTATTTAAGATTTATATACATTATTTGTAGAAATGATCCTATTTCTTACAAGTTAAATGAAATATCATGGCTTTCTATGGAAAATCACATGCAGTCACCTTATTTCACTACTCTTTAATGGTCCCTCGTATGTAACAGTTAAAATTCGCTACAGAACTGATATACTTCATTTTTAGTGTTCCGTACAGAATACTAATAGGATGACTTCGGTGTCTGTCAGTACGTCTGTTTATCTATCTGTATGTCCGTCTGTTTGTCTGTCCGTCTGTCTGTCTCTCCGTCTGTCTGTCTGTCACACCCGATTTTCTCTGAAACTATTTGTCATAGAAAGTTGAAATTTGGTAATAATATAGGAACTGATGGCCTCATCAGAGCCATGTAGTTTTGAAAGTTAAATTTTGACTTAAGGGGTTAGTTTGGGGGTGAAATCGGAAGTGAAAAAAAAATTTCACTAGGTCATCGAGTCAAATAAAAGCTTGTGAAAACACGAGTAATATATATATATATATATATATATATATATATATATATATATATATATATATATATATATATATTTATATATATATATATATATATATATATATATATATATATATATATGTATATATAATATAATACTTGCGCACACTTTTCATTGTATTATTTTGAAAAAATCGCGAAAAATTGCTGTCCCCCCCCTTATCTCGAAAAGTACTGATCAAAAAATTTTGAAAAAATTCTGAAATATTCTCCACGGAGTTTAGATTGAACGAAAATTATCACGAGTGCATTATCTTTAATAATTTATCTGGTATATAGAAAAACAAAAATTTCAAGGTCATCAGTTTTCAGTAAAGATTGGAAACAAACTTTGTTGAAAACTCATTTGGGGTGTGTTCTGTGAAGTCACTGATCATTTTATACCTCCGTAACAAAATTTTTATTTTAAAAGCAATCAACGTACGGAACACTAATTGCGCAAGTTCAACTTGCACCTGACCGGTTATTTTTTTTACCTTATGTTCACTTCTAATTTCTTACATATATTATTATAAGCCCGTCACATATATAAATGTAAAGTTTAGTATAGAAAATAAATTACAATTTGCTCATTTAAGTTTGTATTAGACAAAGTAAGATAAGTTTTTTATTCTTTTTTTTTTAATTTTAAGACTAACGGGGTATCTGGTACAGGCATCAAGTAGCAGATAACAAATGTCATATGGCGTTACATCTAATACTGCAGTTTCTACTCAATATCCTTGGCGCCCCGAAGGGGGTTCTTATCATATCTATATTTCATTAGAAAAAATAATTTTTATACACACAAACTAGTTTCCAAATATGTTCATGTAGTTTTTCATCACCGTCATGAATACAAATGTTCAAATTCACACAATATCCATAGAGGAGTTTATGAGGTCACCCCTAAGTCTTTTCCTTTCACGTTTTAAGTTAAAAAAAACTCTCAGGTATTCTTTATTAAGTAACTGCCATATCTCACTAGACGTTGAGCGTCCCAACTATTGAATATCATCCTCGAAATAGAGATTTCAAACCAACGCAGATTACTTATGTGTTTCTTATAGGTTTCGCTAACGTTCCTCTTGTTTACATGAGCGCGATCCAAGATTAATAATTGCCTTCAGAAATAGCGAAGAAGGTAAAATCATTATGTTTGTACATACTAAAATTGATAAATATATGTGACTACATCGGTGTGTATACAGAGTCGGTTTTACTAGCAGACCTTGTTCGATCATTTGGGTTTTTAGCGGCGCTGCACGGACGAGGGATATGGTCATTTTTTTTCGCTTACTAAAACAGGTGTGGGTCTACCGAAAATAACAAAAAAATATCGTGTTGGCTGCATCAAGGTATCCTACCTTAAATAATCAGCAATTATCCAGCATCTTTTACATTCCAAAAACAGAGATCTTCAAAAACTTTCAAAAAAATAAAACTTGATATATCTCGTCGCGGAAACTATAACTTTAGTATTTTATAATAAACCCTCTAAGGGCTAGATATGATATTTAAGTGACAATAAAATATAATAAAGTATCTTAAAAGAAACTTAGAACTGTTTTTTGAAATTTTGTTGGCAAGATTCATTCGGAATTTTTTGTCATGTTATATGTATAAACCAATACATCGAAACAAGTAGGTAACACAATAAATTTTAGAATTTCAATACATTTTTTTCATTTCTGTTGGTCTAATTATAAATGGAAACGAATTTTTTGACCTTGAATTACACAGCCTTATAACTTGGATTAATTTAAAGGTGCTTTTACTCTGCATAATATTTATTACAACTCCATCAAATACTTTATTTTTATTTTTTTATTTAAAAAAAATAAATAATTAAAAATCTTTCTTTCTCTTAAACGATCTTTCCTGTGGATGTCAATTTCTAATTTATTATTATTTTTATTAACTAAAATATTCAGGTACGGAAAATATTCTTTGTTATCAATTTTGCAAGTAAATCTAGTTGTATAATGGTTTAGTTTAGAAATAAAATCAACGTTTCTATTTTTTTGATACAAATCGACATACTCATAAATAAATTGGCTGTAGAGGGACTCATACCACAGTAAACCCAATACAGTAGCGAAACTACTGGGGATAATCGTATAGGAAAATCAGGCTGCAGTTTTCAAGAGGACACGTGGCAGTCCGCCCTGTTAAAAAGGAACCAGCGGGCGATTTTAAATAGAAATAATGTTACTGTGCAAAGTTTTATTATACAAAATTATAGATATTACACAAATGATGGAACATTTTGGATTTAATAAAATGTCAAATTAATGCGGCATGAGTATTTAAAAAAAAAAGAATGGGTCTCTTTATTAGAAAAGAGATTAATATAAGTGAAAAACTTGACAGGATGGCATTTTCAGAAAAAATGTTGCAGATAAACGTTCTAGCATTTTCTCCAGGGCATAGGCATATCAGATTTTGAGCTTTGTTGGGACTCTATAAGGCCCAAAAGTGAAAACTAAAACCAGAACCCAAATTTTTAAATACATATTTGAATACAGCAAGGAATTTTATGTCCGAATACAAATTAAATGTTTCTGGGCCTGAATGGGCCTCATTGTAACTACAAGAAAATCCGGCTCTTATAAAGATCTACCGGTGTTATTACCTTTTACACACGGAATATTCTTTATCTGATCCTATATTAACGTTTGGATACGCATGATTGAATAAACGATTTTTCAAATCCTTTTTAAACATTTTCTGTGAGGCGCATGTTTTATAATTTTTGCGCGAATTTTCAATTGGATAATTGATGGCACGTTTGGTCGCTGCAAGCCAAATCTTTGCTCTATAATCCCAAAAATGTCAAAAGAGAAACAGCTTCACAGAATTATTCTATTTATCCGCATCCGATTTCTTACGCAATTGATATTCTGTAATTAAATCACTTACCTTTCAATATCCTTGGCGAAGAAAAAGAAACTCACTCCCGGCGTACTTTTTGAATTATTTTTACAATTGTCAGCGGCTATTTCGAAAGAGGAATCCTTCAACGCACGCGCCGTGAAAATCTCGTTACCAACTTGGAGCTCACTTTTGCTACTATACTGGGTTTACTGCGCTAGTAGTCTTTTTTTTTAAGAAAATTTATTTAATGATTGTAACATTTTATTCCATACAAATTTCGGGCATGAATAATTTCTTCTTATCCTTGGAATATATTCTTAATCTTAGGTATCGCTTCTGAGAATATTAAGATGGTTAGTGTTCAGGGCGATATCTTTATGCCAAAGGTTCTTAAACCACAATGTAGTTAATAGTCCAATTTATAATCCACCTTTAAATTGTTAAATTAGACCAGTAGTAGAACCAAACCTTTTAGTTTTGGATTTTTATTGACTCATGCTAAAATCTCGCTTCGTTATTATAATTCCAGTATTACATGATGTAAAATTGCGTCAAGTGTATCAATTGGCAATTCTAAATCTCTTTTTATTAGATTATAATATTATTGTATCTTATAAAAGGATTTCTGATTAAAGATATCCCCTCAAGGATCCATAACAATAAGCTACAGTTGGCCTAAAACAGCAAATGTCATGTAACTTGTAATATCACAAAGCAAACTTTATCTCTAACTGTTCATTAAGCCATCCATCCTTTAATCTATAGTTATCCTTGTCTGCAAACACAGAAGGATCACCTAAGTCTTTCATTTTACCCCTGGTGCCTTGTCTTTCTCATTGTTTATCTTAAAGGACTTCGAAGCCCTCCTATCTTAAAGCCCTAATTTAATTTACAACTTTGCTAATCCTAAATCCAAATACCATTTTTATAGGCTAAGCTAAGGAAGTAATAAATTTTGTTCTTCTTTGGAGTTTGATGAGGGCGCTATAAATTTTTTGATGTTTGACATTATTTTAGAGATAGGCCATATTTTAGAAATTAATAAGTTTACATGGCGTCGGGAAATAACGTGAAATATTTCTATGGCATATTTTACGTCCTAAAATAAAATAAAATTATGCGAATACATATCTAAAAATAATTTTTAAGAAGGTTCTATAAGAGAGAATTTAAAATGAATTTTTGTTTTAAAATGGACAAAATGTGTATTAGGTAGAATCTGCAACAATTTAAGTGACTGACCGTGAATAGCTGCTTCCGCAAAGGCGCTCAGCGATTTAGACTTTTCCTGCTGAGCCCATAACAAGATATATGTGCGAAAATTTCGATAATTTGTAAAATTAGTATGTTACCAACTATTATGTTTATAAAATAAAAAATATTGTACTGTAGAGAATGCTTAAGGGTTACTGAGCAAAGCATTTCAAAGGGTCTCTATAGAAAAGATTGCTTAAAAAGAGTTGTATGAGGAGTGTTAAGTTGAAACATACACGGCTCTCATTTATTAGCGCGACGTGTATTCCAGTCATGTACCGCTTTCGCAAGAATTTATGGGTTACATCCATCCACCACTGTCCATACAAGTACTTGTAGAATAAAATTAAATCGCCAACCATTCTTCGATGTTCCAAGGAATCAAAGTTGCTGGTGAGTTCTATGTCACCAGTCAGGCAATCAGCTCTCTTCCGAATAGAGACCAACATATGCAGTGTACGGTAGAGTCCACAAAGCTCGTACAGTTTAAGTCATTACCAAAAGCTGTGAGTTTACCGAGTTACAACATCCACCATATCGTCCTGATCTAGCATCCTGCAACTTCACAGCTCGACAGATATCTAAGAAAACTCCATCGCATATTTGTATAAAAAAAATGTTTAGAATAATTTCATATCGTTTTGAACCTTAAAAGTTTAAGTTTGGCGTATTATATTTAGGCTTGAATTAATAAGTATCAAAAATTATGTTTCTACGCGCATAGATTTCCTCTTCTAAGATTACATCTCTACGTGTTGTAAATTTTTGTTATAAATGTAGACTCAGTATCACGAAATTATGATCTTTTGAGAACTAATTCATATTAAACCATCAAGTGGTTTAGGCTCCACGAGGGACGAAGGTAAGTATATACATAGCGGGGTAAAACAGTTGAACAAATATATACCCTCTTTTCAAATGTAAAACCGAACTTTGAATAGAAAATTAATCACAGGCCAAATATGGTTGTTCAAATCATTTATTTTTATCGATATACTCGTCAAATAATGTGTAGAATTGATCGGAGGATCTCAGAGTCGTATATTGCTAATTACAAGCTGAGACATCTCTCGACCAATTGAAACCTGAATACAATATAATCATTTAACATAGTATATTTTAAAAGAATTTGGGGGAATTCAGTAAAATTTTTATTAGGTTTTCACATAAGTCAATTGAAGTTGCATTTTTACACTGTTAGTCAAAACACCCTGTCGATCTTATCACAATAACTTCTATTTTCGAGACCTTAGCTGGCCTTAGTTTTTCTTTAAAGTAATTCGCTATCAATTTACATATAAACATGTCCAGATACATCTTTTAATCAAAGTCTAATTAATTATTCAACAAGAATTGATTCTCGCAAAATCATGAAGTAAAAAATAATATATTTATTTTCTATAAATCATGAAATACTTTAATGGTCTAATCAAGCCAAAAAGTGCTATCTTATAAACTTTTTATTATTCATAAACTTTTAAAATGAAACGAAACAGATAATAAAATTTTCGTACTTCAGTAACTATCGCTCCCAAAGTTCTATGCCTACTCCCACGTTTTTTTGTCACATATAAATACCTTTTAGGCATCACAACTTTTTGAGTCTTTGGGTAGAATGAAAAATAATATTATAAAAAGGTTAAGTTTGGAAAACACAAGTAATACGTATACCGAAGTTAATAAACTAAACAAATATTTATATTTATTTTTTAATAATTAATTCTTATGATTTATGTCTGTCTTATGATTTTTATCTGTAAACCATAAAAAATAAACACGTTAAAACTAAACCGCATACTCTCATTTTGGTTTTGTTTAAGCAATTGATGCACATTAAAAAGCGTACATTTTATTTACACAGAGTTTTACATAACCGGTACTATACCTATGATTCTACGCAAATCTGTGCTCATTATCAATTATTTTATTACTCTCAGGTTCATCATACCTAAATATTATTTTATTGGTTTATAGCTGCGCTAGAACAATAGTAGGATATCTTAAGAGACAATATTTCTAGTAAACTTGTTTCGAATTTCATAATTTAAGATATTTTTGATATCTTTTTGTTACCGCCTGAAACAATACTAAAACAACTTACAATATTTAAAATAACAAGCATATTTAAGTTATTGTTAAACAAGAACCAATTTTTCTCAATATAAGGAATTTTAATCTTCTAACACTACATCCTTTTGTCGACATGTGTACACAATTTCGTAAATTACAATACACATGTAAAGAAGTTGTAGTTAAAAATTCTATTTCTTTCATTAAACTAAGACGATAGGTTACTGTGCATATAGATCTGTGAACGCTTCGTTATTATACAGGGTGTTAAAATTTTTCAAAATTTTTAAATATTTCTTACAAGAGAAAACTAGAGATATGTATTTAGGTAACATTATTTAAGATTAAAATATATTGTTCTTTTTCTCATTTATATTGACTGAGGAAAAAAACACTGGCAAAATTAAAATTGAACATCTTTCCCCACGTCTTTTACCCTTCATATTTTTGACTATTATTAATTAAAAATAATGAAATAATAACTCCATTTTCTGATTCGTCGACTACAAGAACTCTGAGAAGGATGTACAATACGATATATATATATATATATATATATATATATATATATATATATATATATATATATATAATACAATAAAATTCCGGGTTCCATTCGTCTAACAATGAATTTGCACGACGTTTCGCCAAAATCTCATTTTGCATTTTCAAGTGCTCTCGCTGCTGCTGCCGAAGCTAACTTTTTAGTTGGTTTTTCGAGCGGCAGCAGTAGCAAGATCACAGCATCGAGCAGTAGCGAGAGCACTTGAAAACGCCAAATGAGATTTTGGCGAAACGTGGTACAAATTCATTGTTAGACGAACGGATTGAAACCTGGAATTTTAATATATAACATTCCACCATCCGTAAAAATCTTTGTTGTAACATATATATATATATATATATATATATATATATATATATATATATATATATATATATATATATATGTATATATATATATATATATATATATATATATATATATATATATATATATATATATATATATATATATATATATATATATACATATATATATATAATATATTCTAT
>CM032447.1:197527129-197674629 GCA_019049505.1 Pachyrhynchus sulphureomaculatus | reverse complement strand
TATCTCTGTCGGTCAGCTGTCTCCTGTCGTCCTTGTCATCTTTCCTAAATGGCGGGGCCATGTGTGGTTGGTCACAGGTGAAATAATTAACAATGTTCTCAACATCCAAGGTTCCCAATTACATCCATGTTTTAAATTTGGTTTTTAGAATTTTGTTTACAGTGTTTTAGTGTGTATTTTATATATTTTAGGATTAACCAACTTTTATATGTAACAACTTTTTTATGTATAAGCTACCTATGGCCATTCAGGCTAACGAAATCTTTGCACTTCTCATGTGAGTTTTTAGTGTTCCGTACGGAACACTTATAAGATCACTTCGGTGTCTGTCTGTCTGTCTGTCTGTCTGTCTGTCTGTCTGTCTGTCTGTCTGTCTGTCTGTCTGTCACACCCGATTTTCTCCGAAACTATTTGACATAGAAAGGTGAAATTTGGTAGTAATATAGGAATTGATGGCCTCATCAGAGCCATGTAGTTTTGAGAATTAAATTTTGACTTAAGGGGTTAGTTTTGGGGGGTGAAGTCGGAAGCGAAAAAAAAAATTTTTTTACTAGGTCATCGAGTGTGGTGTCAAATGAAAGCTCGTGAAAACACGAGTAAAAAATATATATATAATATTATACTTGCGCGCACTTTTCTTTGTATTATTTTTAAAAATTCGAGAAAAATCGCTGTCCCGGGCCTTATCTCGAAAAGTACTTATCAAAAAATTTCGAAAAAATTCTGGAATATTCTCCACGGGGTGTAGATTGAACGAAAATTATCACGAGTGCATTACCTTTAATAATTTATATGGTATATAAAAAAAACAAAAATTTCAAGGTCATCAGATTTCAGTAAAGATTGGAAACAAACTTTGTTGAAAACTCATTTGGGGTGTGTTTTGTGAAGTCACTGATCATTTTATACCACCGTAACATAAATTTTGACTTAAGGGGTTCGTTTTGAGGGGTGAAATCGGAAGTGAAAAAAATTTTTTTTTACTAGGTCATCGAGTGTGATGTCCAATGAAAGCTTGTGAAAACACGAGTAAATATATATATATATATATATATATATATATATATATATATATATATACATATACATATATATACATATATATATATATATATATATATATATATATATATATATATATATATATATACTCGTATATAATGTAATACTTGCGCACACTTTTCTTCGTATCACTTTTAAAAAATCGCTGTCCCCTACCTTATCTCGAAAAGTACTGATCAAAAAATTTTGAAAAAATTCTGGAATATTCTCCACGGGGTATAGATTGAACGAAAATTATCACGAGTGCATTACCTTTAATAATTTATTTGGTATATAAAAAAAAAACAAAATTTCAAGGTCACCAGTTTTCAGTAAAGATTGGAAACAACCTTTGTTGAAAACTCCTTTGAGATGTGTTTTGTGAAGTCACTGATCATTTTATACCGCCCTAACAAATTTTTTTATTTTAAAAACAATCAACGTACGGAACACTAATTGTGCAAGTTCAACTTGCACTTGACCGGTTTTTTTAATTTATTATGACTAATATCTTATTCTTGTTCTACACTAATTTTATTTATTATAATAACCTAACAATTACATCATTAATTTAAAGTTGTCCCAGACACGATCAGTGAATACGCTTTGTTCTTCTTTTCAGTTCTGCCCTGAAGAAGGTCCCAATCCAGGACCGAAATATTGGCTTATTGAAAATTGTGTGATCTCTTATCACGCCCTGTTTTTGCCGAGTTCCCCAACTAAGACTGTATTTTTATATATATATATATACACGTATATATATATATATATATATATATATATTATATATATATATATATATATATATATATATACATATATATATATATATATATATATATATATATATATATATATATATATATATATATATATATATATATGAGAATTCTGTATCTATTCTTTTCTAATCTTCCCCCTCACGTGGTTAGGTATTTAAAGTAATGAAAAAATTAGGATAAGTTATAATTAATTGAACATAATGAAAAAACAACATAATTTTGAGGTTTCTTGACTTCAAGAAATTGGAGAAGAATGTATATCACCGTATATGGTATTCAATCTCTCTCATGTCCCTTTAGCCTTTTATATGCGATAGGTAATAGAAAATAATGAAATAATAACCCAATTTTTTAATTTTTCTGCTTCCCGAACTATAATACTCTACGATATCTCATTTTGTTAGAGAGGTATCGTACTAACGGACAGACAGGCAGATCAAGGTGAATTTGTGGCTATATTTCTCGTAGTCTAGGAATATTGATTCGTGAAGCAACGTAAAAATTTCTGAGGGTAATTTTTCTAAAAATAACAAGTATAATTAAATTAACAATAAACAAAAACCACTCTTTCCCGACATAATGAATTCCAATTTTTTAACACAATTTCATAAATAACGACACACATTTTAAAGAAGTTGTCGTTAAGAATCATATTTCTCTCATCAAAATAAGACGATATGTTACTGTGAATGTAGATCCAGGAATGCTTCGTTATTATAGGGGATCTTAAAATGTTAAAATTTTTTGAATTATTGTATATTTCGTACAAGAAAAAACGTTTTTAGAAATTAGCTTAAATAATATTATCACTTTAGATAATAATATTTAAGCTTAAAATATAGAGGCGAAAGACATGTTAAAAAAATTTAAACCTTCCAGTGGGTCAGTTGATTTTAATTTTTGACCCTCGTATATTTTGTATTGTATATATTAATGAAAAAGCATCTTTATTAAAGAATTTTAAATATAATTAGAAGTTAGAAAAAATTAATAGTTCCGTTTTTAATGTTGTAATCATAAATATAGTAATAATAATTGATTAATAAAATACTAATTTGATCACTTTTTGAAAGCTTAACGAAGTTTCTAGTTAATCTCAAAACGGTATAATATTCAACTGTTCTTTTTCTAGTAGTAAAAAAAAAATATATTTATTCAAGTTTTGTTTACTACATATTATACAATATACTCGATGTTTTAAAAGTGGTTTACTCGAAAAAGCTTCAGAATTAGAAAAAAGTACTTTGTTTTACAAGTTGAGTAAGCTTTCGAATATTTTCGGTATAATTTTAAAGTCAGTAATTTTTGGGCTTAGATGATAACTGCAATTCAATTTTTTTTCCGAAAATAAAAATATTGTATGCGCACTAGTTCGAAATATTGAAATAATTCAAATTTCCTAATATTTTAGGGCTCTGCATCCTAGTAATAAAGCGTCTGTAGACCCATACTTAGACAAATTTTTCATCTTACTACCTTGGAAGAATGCATATTGATTTTGAAACTACTTGTACATCGAATTCTTGTTTTTAGGTCAGTACAAATTGCGATTGTTATATTATGTCTAATTTCGGATGGTTGTAGCTTCTACTTGATGGAATTTCATTATAAATATATAATAAAAGACTGCTTTTAGTCAATTTTGTTAAATGTAGATCGACAGGGAAACGCGTCATCAAAAATTTATAAATAAACTAGTAGAATTTGATTAAAAACAGTCTTTTATTATATATTCGATATTTCTAAGGTAAACTATCTTGAAAATGTTAACGAGTGAATGATCTATACTCAGAAAATAAATGGACATTATGTCCATCACACACCAAAACCACTTTACTCCGTATCATTCTACTCTATCTGTAATTTCGACAAGCTTTATTTATTAGTATTTACAAATATAAACTTACATCTACTCTACAATAATATTTACAACCAATCTTATAGGCAAGTTATTAAACGTACAATATACCACCAAAATAAAACACTTTTTGAAACCTCGGAACAGGGTGTTAGCGTCAGCCGTTGTTTTGTTGCCTAGAGTGGTAGATAGAATTTCTAGGTATGTTATTTCGCTTTCTCCGGTGAACCTTTTGCAGCGATGAGGATAATATTCATTTATTTCAAAATTTACAGAGGATCACTGTTATGGTGGTCCTCATTATATTTCTGATATCATATTTTATTCCATACTTTCTCTGTTTTTGGCTCTTCTCAGAAGACTATCTTTTTGGATTATTTGAATTTGGATTATTATTAATTGAACCCTTGTGTTTTCCTTTATTACCTCACCGTCATACATTAGGACTGCTTTTACCATAGCTTGTCCAATATTTTCTTGTCTTTCTGTACCATTTCTGCTAACAATTCTTCCCATCCATTTAATTTATGTTTGATATGGTAACCTTTTTCTTTTTTAATAAAGTTTTTGAATTTAGAACTATATATCCGGTTATTTCTGCAGACTAATTTCAACACTTCATATGTATTCATACAACCTCACAGTCAGCTGTGTATTGGTTGGAAAAATGTAAAAAATTGAACAACGTGCGGTCATCAAGTTCCTGTTTAAAGAAAGATTTTCACGAAAGGAGATCCACGATGATATGAAAACAACACTAGGGGAATCTGCTCCGTCATATAACATTGTGAAAAAATGGGTTGCAGAATCTAAACGTGGACCAGAGAGTATCGAAGATGATCCTCGCTCCGGCCGGCCCACGACGTCTACGACTGACCGTAGATTAACTATCAGGGAGACTGTAGACACTAGAAGCATCTCGTATGAACGAACACAAATCATCATTCCCAACAACCTCGGCTTTTCTAAAAGTTTCCGCTAGGTGGGTCCCCAGATTACTTTCAGTTGAACAAAAATGAATTCAACTCACGATTTCTCGGGACTGTCTGGAGATGTTTGAGGCTGATCCGCAAGGTTGTGACAATAGACGAAACCTGGGTTCACCACTATACTCCAGAGTCAAAACAACAATCCAGGCAGTGGAAAAAATCTGGTAAATCGACCCCAAAAAAAGCGAAGGCAATTCTGTCAGCTGGATGGAATGGTGTGAAGTGATGGCGTCAGTTTTCTAGGATGCTAAAGGTATTATTATGGTGGACTACCTTCCGAAAGGCGAAACAATAAACTCGACTAACTATTGAGATTAAAGAGAAACGCCCAGGATTACTGAGAAAGAAAGTTTTGTTCCATCAGGACAATGCTTGAGTTCACACATCTGTTGAGTCTATGGCTCAAATTCGTGATTGTAGTTTCGAATTGCTGCCCCACACGGCTTACTTTCCTGATTTGGCACCTTCGGACTTTCATCTGTTTCCAAACCTAAAAACACACCTCGGTGGCCAGAAGTATTCATCAAAGTCGAAGCTGCAGCTAACCAGTATTTTGAAAACCTTGAGGAATCTTTTTTCGAACAGGTGTGGAAGCTTTGGAAAGCAAGTGGAAAAGGTGCATAAAGCTAGGTGGAGATTACGTCAAAAAATAAAAATATTTTTGTACGTATTTTATTTTCTTTCCTTGACTAGGCCACGAACTTTTCAGTCCATTCTCGTGTGTATATATATATATATATATATATATATATATATATATATATATATATATATTATATACATATATATATATATATATATATATATATATATATATATATATATATATATATATATATATATATATATATATATATATATATATATATATATATATATATATATATATATATATATATATATATATATATATATAATTAACCCCTAAATTAATTAAAGTATTTAAGAACGAAAATATTAAATTTGCCACGAGGATCGATAATACCCTCAAATGCCTATTCACTAATTTGAAACAGCCAGTTCCCAAACTACAAAGGACAGGAATTGTATATAAGATCCCTTGTCTGTATTGCCAGCTTTCAGATTACTCCAAGGGAGAATAACATCTCATAAGAGCGACTGTAGAAGGAGCACTCAATCTTGTGCCCTGGCACACCACTTTACACAGTGCGACCACAGGATTAATTTCGGGGAAGCTGAAATACTGTACTCAGAGACCAACTACTACAAGAGGAGGTTTTTGGAGATGGTGGCCATCCACAACACACCTGGTAATATGAACATCAAAACTGATGTGGACGACTTTAGCGTCGTGTATTCTTACTTACTACAGCTGTCTACCTCTCCAGATTCCTCCCTTGTCGACCACTAGTCTTTCAAAATAGATAATTATCAAACAAGTTCCTTTTAAAATTTTTAATAAAAATAAAAAAAAAAATTATAATTATGATTGCTCCCCCGTAAAGTTCAGGGTTGAACCCCTTTTGGTACAATACGCATACGCGAACTGTCTGTCAAATGTCAAAGAACGCCGGGAATTTTCTAACCTCACACTTTTTCAGTTCCTGAAACCATATGTTGCACCAGTAATGATTAAGACAATGTAATCTTTTAACAAGTTTTAATATGTAGTTTCTTAGTTTTTTAGTATAAAATTGTTTTTTACAAGTTGTTTTTGATTGAACAATGCTTGTCCTAGAAGATAGCTCATGTTAAGTAAGTTTTGATACTACAGTTCTCTGTTCAGTGATACCAATCAGCTTTATTAATTAGCTGAAATTTACTGTCCATTTTGCTTGTAGAGTGTCCTGATGAAGGAAGAAATATATTCCGAAAGCTAGACTATTAACTAAGTGTTTTATTTGGCCAAAATTTGCTTAATGCATTTTTAGCAGTTAATCCCTTTGAAAATAGTATTTACCTTGACACTATTAATGATAAGGTTGCTGCTCTAAACACATTCTGAATAGATATATTTGATGTATAGGTTGATCATTTTTAGGCGCCCTACCCCGATTTATAGAAAATTGTTGTATATTCATGTTTTTTTTTAAATGTAGAATGGTATAGTGCATGTCAAGGAGTATACTGACGTATTTGACATTTGGTAGTGAAAGCGATGCTGGGCGCCGCGATTCCAAACAGCTTTTTTTTCATTGACATACATTTTGTAAAACGGCATTGGAAAGCTCTAATTTTTTTCACCGTTTTTTTTCCTTAAACTGTTTTTTCTAATTTGTTTTAGAAAAAAGTTATGCGCGGTTGCCATGGATCGTATGCTACTTTTGGCAGTTTTCAAACAATTTATCTAGTAGGAGGTCATCCTTTAATCTGACAGCTCTTATTAAACAGTGTGTTAATAGCTTCTGGTTAAAGTGATTTCCCACGTTAAAAAAGTATATGATAAGATTCTTATTTATGAAGAAGCAAGAAGAAATTCTCGGGAAGCCGTTAGACTGTATCAAGACGTTAACCCGACAGGTATATCCCGGATCACACTATATTTTGTCGATTAGAAAGAAATTTGAGGAGAAATATGGATGCATTTTCTGGACAGAAAGGTATTTTAAATGAAAAAACTGTTTTAAACAGATGAAAAAATAGCCGAAATTTTGCAATATTTTCAAAACGATCCATATAATTCTATCTGAAAAGCAAATAGGCAATTGAATGTATCTTATAGGGCTATTCAGAAATCTCTTAAAGCTAACAAATACCATAACTCTAAAATGCATAATCTTTAGTTACTTTAGTTTTGTAGCAGACAGATGAAAGTCATTTTGTCAGCAACGGTAAACCTGACAGAAAAAATTATCATTACTGGGCTGACGAGCATCTATACATCAATCAAATTCAGAATCAAGGCCATTATGGTGTTAATATATGATATGAGATAATTGGAAGACATTTTGTTGGACCATACTTTTTGAGGGAACACAAACTGGAAATCGATACCTTAATTTCTTGGTTAATACTCTACCAGTACGAACCTGGCAATAATGACGTACAATACAAGAACAATGAGCACAAATAATAAAGTGGACGAGTTGGAAGAACTGGAACGGATACGATGGGACATGATGAGAATATGTGAAATCAGAAGAAAAGGAGAACAATGTATCACACTAAGATCAAACAACGTATTATATTATAAGGCAGTAGAAGAAGAGGTTCAGGAAAAGATCGGAGGAGTCGGCTTTATAATAAACAGAAAAATAACCAATAATATACTAACATATAATGCAAAATCAAATAGAGTAGCATATATTAGTTTAAAAATAACAAAACATTGTAAACTAAAAATTATCCTAATTTACGCCCCAACATCAACACATGAACAAGAAGTCATAGACACCTTTTACGAAGAGGTAACTAACGCAATAAATGAAAATCATTGCCAATACACGCTAGTGATGGGAGATTTTAATGCCAAAATAGGAAGCCAGTTAGTTCCCAATGAAAATAAAATCGGAAAATTTGGGTTGTGTACAAGAAATGAACGAGGTGCCACATTAGTAAATTATTTAGAACAATAGCAGTTACACGCTATCAATACTTTCTTCTACAAAAAAAACCACATAGAAAATGGACATGGGTTAGTCCAAATGGCGAAGTAAAGAATGAAATATATTTTATATGGTCCACAGACAGAATAATTGTAATAATGTCACAGTTACAAACAGTGTCAATACCGGAAGTGACGATAGAATTGTGAGGGCAAGAATGGAAATAAACGAAAAAATGGAAAGAAAAAAATTCATGACAAAAGGTAAGACACAAATAGACACACAAATCTTAAGAGAGAATAAAACACAATATCAAAACGAATAAAGAAAGTCATAAAAAGTCACAAAGATCTAAGTCACAAGAGCATAGATGAAATTAATGAAATACTGAAAAAAGCCCTACTCGACGTAGGACAGAAGATAGCTAAGAGAATGCAACACAAGAAAAAAATATGGAGTAATAAAACAGAACAACTCTTTGAAGAAAGAAGAAACCTACCCAGACAGAAAAAAAGGGACACCATCAACTAATAAAATGCTAAAAAAATCAATCAGAGAAGACAAACGAAAACAATTGAAATACCAGATTGAAAAAATCATCGAAAAAAATAAAAACATGAAAGCAATCGGAGGAAATTGGGGTAAAGTTTCAATTAATAGTCTAAAGATGAAAATGGACATGAAATAAGAGATCTAGACGAAATACTACGAATAATTGAAAGCTATTTTAGTAAACTGTACGAATCAAAAAATGATCCACCAATGGAATTTAAAAAAGACATAAAGAGAAAAGTACTCAACGTCAACTCTGAGAAAAATAACAGAAGAAGAGATTATATCAACCTTGAGGAACATGAAAAATAACAAAGCACCAGGTACAGATGAAGTGATGGTTGAATTACTGAAGGAAGGAGGTGAACTGATTGTACAAACAATGAAAATACTGTTTAATAGATGCCTAAGTGAAGAAAAACTACCAGCTAATTGGAATACTTCCTCAACAATATTGCTCTTCAAGAAAGGCGACAAGCAGATACTGGATAATTAGTGTCCAATATTCCTATTGTCGCAGACTTATAAGTTGTTTACTAGAATCAACATCAATAGGCTAGAAAACAAATTGAATCGAACCAAACAATTGAACAGGCAGGTTTCAGAAAAAACTTCAGCACCAGTGATCACTTGTTAACTATCCGAACACTTATTGATAAAGCGACAGAATATAATTTAACACTTTACCTAATATTT
Source organism: Pachyrhynchus sulphureomaculatus (assembly GCA_019049505.1). Classification (NCBI taxonomy): domain Eukaryota; kingdom Metazoa; phylum Arthropoda; class Insecta; order Coleoptera; family Curculionidae; genus Pachyrhynchus; species Pachyrhynchus sulphureomaculatus. Next base: position 197,665,205 of record CM032447.1, on the reverse strand, counting down.
ATTGACTATCAAAAGGCATTCGATAGTATTAAAACCTGGGCGGTGGAAAGGGCTCTGAATAAGAATAAAATTGACTATAGATACACATAGCTAATAAGATCAATATATAATAATACGAAAATGATAAATAATAGAAGCACACGAAAAAACAAAACCTATACCCATAAAACGAGGAGTGCGACAGGGAGACCCAATGAGCCCTAAACTGTTTAATGCCGCATTGGAAGGATATTTTTAGAGATCTTGAGTGGGATAAGATGGGAATAAATGTAAATGGAGAGAGGCTACATCACTCGAGATTTGCCGACGATGTAGTAATATTATCTAACAATGCAGAAGATATACAAAAGATGTTAAATGATATTAAGGAAAAATCAGAAAAAGCAGGATTAAAATTTAATAAAAAGAAAACAAAAGCCATGATAAATGATCATAACCCGCAAGACATAAGGATAGACAATGAAAGACTTGATTATGTAGAAGAATATATATATATATATATATATATATATATATATATATATATATATATATATATAATATATATTATATATATATATATATATATATATATATATATCTGGGACAAATGATACAAGGCGGTAAACCCAATCAAACCGCAGAAATAGAAAGAAGAATCAGACTGGCATGGGCAGCTTTTGATAAACAAAGAAACATCCTGAATAACAAGAAATGTATATAATCAGTGTGTCTTAACAGTTCTCACTTATGCAGCACAAACTTGGACACTGACTAGGAATATAATGGATACATTGGCCAAAACAGAATAAGCAATGGAGCGCCAGATGTTGAATATAAAGATAACGGATAGGATACGGAACGAATATATTAGGGAAAAAACTAAATTAATAGATGTAAAAGAACATATAACAAGCCTAAAATGGAGATGGGCTGGACATACAATGCGACAACCGGACGATCGTTGGAATAGGAAGATGCAGGATTGGAGACCCTGGTTGGGAAAGAGATCAAGGGGCAGACCTCAGACCAGGTGGAAAGACGATCTAAAACTTACAGCCGGCCTAGCGTGGATAAGAGAAGCACAGGACCGAGATAAGTGGAGAACAAAAGGGGAGGCCTTTAAAAAGACTATGAAGAAGAAAAAGATATATATATATATATATATATATATATATATATATATATATATATATATATATATATATATATATATATATATATATTGAAAAATACATATTGTAAATAATGGAAAAATGGCACAATTTCTAAATTTCTCGGCTCTAGGAACTTTAAAACTAACATGTAAAACAATATATACGAAGCAAGCCTTAACATCTTTCCCCTTCTTTAACCCTTTACATATTTGACTCTAAATAGTTGAACATAATAAAAAAATAAAACGATGTATATCACGATATATATGAAGCAGCTCTGTCAACATCTCCTCCGTCACATTAATTCTTTGCGCCTTTAACGATAAATAATAAAAAATGAACCAATTTTTAAATTTCTCGGCTTCAAGAACCCGGAAGAGGACCTATAACACTATATACACAATACCACATTTCGTTAGAGAGGTATCCTCTCAACAGACAGACAGATATACCAAGGCAGATTTATGGTTTTATTTTTCACGGTCTAGAGATATTGATTTGCAAAGCAATGCAAACATCTTAAGGGTGATTTTTTTCATAAATACAATAATTCTCTTTTGATAGGGAATTAAAAAGTATATGCCAGTTTAAACTTATGAAAGAATTGGAGATACTCTAATACTTTAATTAAAACATTATATGTTTGTCTGTAACTAATGGAACTTAGGCAGTGTTACTGATAAGGAGGATCGGACCGTGATGGGAGAAGCAGAATCCTGAAAGCGGCGAGCCTTCGGACAACTCAATCTCATTTGGAGCTCAGACCAATACACCCAAAAACAAAACTAAGAATCTTTAACAACAACGTGAAATCAGTTTTACTCTGTAGTTGCGAAATATGGAAGATCACAAAATCAATAACAAGCAAACTGAAAACATTTATAAATAAATGTCAACCACCATAAGAAATGAGGAACTATGGCGTGCAACAGACAGAGAAACTGGGATTGGAGCGACCACACACTTCGTAGACCAATCAACAACATCGTCAGAATTACCCTGGATTGGAACCCACAAAGTGAATGTGGGAGAGGAAGACCTAGAACTATCTGGCGCAGGACCGCTCTTGGAGAGGCCGAGCCCATGAAGAAAACCTGGGCAGAAACCAAGCGTTGGTTGGCCTAAAACAGATTGAGATAGAGCCCTCTTTTGTGAAGACCCTACACTACGATTGAGAAATCATGAGAGACGATGATGATGATAACTGACTGAAAATAATGAAAAACAACACAATTTTTTGATGCCTCGACTTCAAGAATTCCGAAAAGATTATATAACACAATATATATATTGAGCAATTCTGTTAACTGCTTCCTCGTTTTTTAGTCATAAATAATAAAGAATAATAACAGAACAATTTCAAATTTTTCAATTTAAATAACCCTGAAGAAGACTGATAGCAGCATATATGCGATGTCGAATTTTCTTTAAGAGTTGACGTCTATACAGACAGATAAACAGACCAAGAGAAATATATAGCTATATTTTTAGTAGTCCAGGGACCCTGATTGGTTATAAAATGTAAAAAACTCGGAGGGTAATTTTGTTTCCACGAATACAATAATTCGCTACAGCAACAAGGTAGAAAAGTATATGCAAGTTATAATGAATTCAGAATTTGGAGATAGTCACTCTAAGAGTTCATTGAAAATTTTAATACTTACTGCGTGATCTCCCGATCTTATATTGAAAAATTGCATAGAATTTTTTTCACTACATACACTATAGATTCAAGTGACCATAAAAATAATATTATATAATAATTATATAAATATTAAAAATCCCAGCATACCATAAAAATTGATTACAATTGGCTATTCTAGTTTATTTTCTTTACTAGTTGTTAAATGACTTGTATACCTGTAAAATTCGATGTCAATTTAACTTCAATAACAGCAATAACAAGGAGATCACGTTTATTAAAAAGACTTTAAAGTTAATCTTTTCGTTTACAACGCCCTTTTATAAACAATTAGGTCAAAGCAGAAGTTCAAAGCGTTCTCTTAAGCCGATTATTTACAGTTTTTATAACAAGCGTTCAATTATAAATGTAATTTAAATTTTCAAAGGAAAACTGTGGAAAGTGTTTAAAGTTAATTTTAATGAGTATTTTTGTACCTCGGTAATTATATTCTTTCTATAAATATTGTTCATTTTTATACACCTACTAGATATATGGTTTATAATTAGAAATATGGTTTTAAAAAAACTAAGTCAGAATGCTGCAAGTTAAACTATTAAATAGCTTATAAAAACGAAAGTAGAAGCATGCGAGTGATTTTGATCTAAAGTTCTTTAGACATTAATGCAATTTTGCTATGTGATAAGTTGCCGGTTTAGTTAAATCTCGTAACGCATTATTGTTAGGGTATATGGGGGAATCTAGAAGAGACGGCAGAAGCATACACCTTACTAAAAAACAATAAAAAAGAAAAATTATTACCAGAAACAAAGAAAATGCGGGAATGACGTTGAATACTTATCCAAGGAGATAAAAGAGATTCGCAGGAATATAGAGATGTACATAAAACATCAAGAACGATGGCTAAAAACGATATTAGAAAATTTAAAACAAGTTTGGCACAACAAATCTTGGACGGAAACAACGGAAGAATTAAAAGATAAAAAGGGCACCACAATAACATACAGAAACGACATCTCGAGAATAGTAGAATACTTCTACAAACAACTCCACATGTCAAAGGCACAGAACATAGGAGACGCAAACAATATAATAGAAGAATACAAAACATTTACTACCAATTACTACTGAAGAAAAAGAAATAGCCTTAAGACAAACGAAACTAAGAAGAGCAGCGGGTAACGACGGTGTTCAAATAGAAATGCTCAAAAAAGGAGAATCATCTTTAATTAAGGAACTGCTAATCCTATTTAATAAATGATGGAAGAAGCAGACGTTCCCAAGGACTGGACAAATGCGATGGTAATACTCTTGCATAAAAAAGGTAATATAGATGATCTGGAAAATTATAGGACTATAAGTTTGCTATCCCAAATATATAAGCTGTTCTTTAAAATTATAATAAATCTTCAAAATTGGACATTTATCAACTTAAAACACTTTCAGGAAAGGCTTTAGCACCATAGAGCATCTAGAAACGATAAAAATTCTAGTTGAAAAAGCTACCAAATGTAATATCCCACTCTGGATGGCCTTCATCGAATACAAAAAAGTGTTCGATTCGTTAGAAATATGGACGATAATAGAAGGTCTAAACAATATGAGAACCGATTCCCGTTATATAAAAATAATAAAACAAATATAAGAACGCCATATTTCAAATAAAATTGCATCAATACACCAACAAGATCAATATTTACCGCGGTGTTCGCCGAGGCAATAACATGTCCTCTAAACTTTTTATATTGGGAATGGAAGACGCGTTCAAACAAATAAAATGGGAAAAAGAAATAATTAATATCTCTGGGGAGCTACTACAACATCTAAGATTTGCCAAGATGAACTTAAAAACATGATTATAGATATTAAACCAAGTTGATGAAGAGGATCAAATAGAAATAGATGAAGCCAGATAGATCGAGTGGAGCAATGCACGTTGGGACAGACAGTCTCTATCGGTAAACAAGACCTGGAAGTCACCAATCGTATTAGTCTGACATGGGCGGCTTACGGAAACCTTAGGGACGTTATGGAAATGAATCTACCTTTAAAGCTAAAGGCAGAACTGTACAACTAATGCATAATGCCAGTTTCTATAAAGGGAGCACCAGACCAGAAAACAAATGCATGGATACGCCTAGAAACTTAAGTATGAGGCGTCAATAGAAGAGTAGCCTCACTAAATGGTCTTGGGCTGGCTATGACGTAGGATTCGAGTACAAATGAAGAGGTAAAATTATCAAATGGAGTCCTAGAGACAGGCGAAACGTTGGCAGACCCCAGATATGTTGGAGCGATGGTCTTAAGAGGAGTGGTGTGATGCTAACTGCAAACGGGCAGTAAGGCCGTTGGACAGTTGCACTCACTGATGATGGTAAACCAGAACGTAACTGCTAACAACATATGGTAACCGTAACTACAGATATTAACCAGTAACGCTATATAGCCCTAAAATCGGCAGATATTCCTGAAGAATAAACAGCAGATGAGATTTGTATCAGTCCCAAACTCAACGCCGATTATATTGGTCACGACCATGCAGCTTATGGCTCTGACATTACAGACACGGGAGACAGGCGGTGTTGGTTCATGTAAAAGTTTACGATAGAGCAGTTCCCCTCTTGGGTTTCCCTCTGATTAGTCTCGGTCTAGTCTCTGGTGTGTTCTTCAGTCTGGACGGACCTGATGTAAATCTGTAAATCAATTGTCCTGTTCAAGGCATGGGGCCAAATTTTCCGGTTTTACTGAAATAAAGTACTTTAGTTTTGCCGTTTAGTATATATTAAATACAGTTTTCTATAATGTCGGCATAAATATCATTTAGTATAATATTTGAAATCTCCTAGGTACAGATATTCTATAGGTAGAGAATAATATATTGTTCTTCAGGAAGATATTTTGTTGTTTTGTAGGAGTTTTGACGTTTCGTAGTGTCTTTTGGGTATTCTTCTGTTTTTTTGATTCCCCTACCATTACTTTTTGAAGTATTATTACTAAGACTTCTTTTCCAACCGGCCAAAGTAGAAGAGCTTTTTCATCAAGAGTGAAGAAAGAATTTTTAAGGCCAATTCATATTATGAATCTGAAAATCATACTTTTTAGCATAAATAATATGTACTACTCAGTATATATCACCACTACACCAAACACTTTATTTCTGCACTCGACGCGCATTTCGCTAACCATGTTAGCTTCATCAGGAGCCATGATTGATTCACTAAAGCTAATGGAAACAAATCTACCCTATTTATACTTAGCCTAACCCTGGAATATAACTTAATTATAATTTCACATAGTTTTATAATTTCCATACTTTCGTAAAGTATGCGTTCAACAATCTCCTATCAGATATTAGCATATGTTTTTTATTGAAATCTTCTGATTATCTAATGTTTTTACAATAATGATCAGCTTCAAGGGCATGTTCGGCAATGCTAGACAGTTTTTCTGTTCTACTGTATTTTAAGTGTGTTTCTAAGTTTTTTCTTAAAATCTACTTGTTTTATGTAGTTTAATTCTTTAGTAAAATTTTCTTCTGATAAGGGGATATTAGTTAGTCTATGTATAAAACTATTAAGCGGCAAGTTTATGATGGTTAGGGTGATGAGAAACTATTGTGAATTGTGGTATCTGTATGACAAGGTTTGTGATATATTGCAAATTGACTGTAAAAGTGAGTTAATTGTCTGTCCGTACCTGTAAAGCATACTTTTACCAAATTTGAACCTAAATATAGTATCAAAAACTCATACCAACTCGTGAATAAAGTTAAGAATATAACAATTACAGATAATTCTAAATTAGTCTCTTTCGATGTCAAAAACTTATTTCCAAGTGTTCCTCCAGCCGAAACAATAATTTTAATAGAGAAACTTTGCCCACTGGTACATACTTTAATGGTCACTTGTCATACAATCATTACAACTCGGCAAACCAACGGAAAAAAACTGGGGAAATTTTTAAATCAAAAAAATATCAACATAGCGTACAAGACTAACAATACTATTCTATAGTATTGTATTATAACAACAAACCACAAATAAAGAATTCCACGAAAAAAGTTCCATCCATAGAAAATCTAATTCAACATATGCTAATCATCTATTAACAGAAAATTTAACAAGAATTTCAAAATTTTACACACCCAACAAAAAGGTTTAAAACTCACAATTAGGAAATCTTATCTTTGGGATTTCCTAAAATATTGACCTCAGATTGTCTGATGACTTATAGATTAAGGTGGGGCCTACATTATTAAATATGCTTTTCTGTTATACTGTATTTTTAGTGTGCTAAGTGTTCTTTAAATCGTGTTTTAATTGACCTTTTAGTTTGCCCAACATACTTTTTGTCACAATCATTATTGAGTCCCTTGCTATATTTCGAATTATATGGTATGGTCTATGGAGACATATTTGGTGTTATTTTCTTCGTATGTAAAAAAGATGGAATTCTGAATATTAAACTTAAACTTATGTCTATTTATTAGCTTATTTACTAAGTCATCGTCATAACCATTAACTCTAGTTATATTTCTAATATGATTCCTTTCTTTATTAAAGTTTATTCTATTCAGAGGGAAAGTGACCAAACGATGAACTAAAAAATGTAATAAGGCTAATTTGTGTTGTTTGCAATGAAATGAATCATTAGGAATATATCTATCTGTTACTGTGTCCTTCCTATAGATGTCAAATTCTAATCTATTATTATTTTTAATAATTGAAATATCTAGAAAAGGCAATTGTCCTTTGTTCTCAACTTCGTAAGTGAATTTAATGGAATCATACCGGCTATTTAATTTAGAAACAAAATCATCAATATTTGCTTTCTTTGTATCAAAAATCGCGAACATATCATACACATACCTATACCATACCCTTGGGAAATATTCGATATATATATATATATATATATACTCATGAATAAATTAGCTATGAAAGGAGATAAGCAATTACCCATAGCTATTCCTTCTTTCTGAACATAAAATTGACTGTTATATTGGAAATAATTTTGTTCCATACAAAGTTTAGATAATGTTAAGTATTCACGAATAATTTCGTCCTCAAAGTGATTCATTCTAAGTAATTCTTCGAGATGTTGTAAAGTTTGTGGTATTGGCACACTTGGGAACAAAGAACTGACATAAAAAAAATTAAGATTTCACCTTCATTAAGAACTAGATTTTTTGTTTTATTAATAAATTCTAACGAATTCTTCACTGCGAAAGTATTTGATGGTAAATCCTCAAGTTCTTTTAATAACCATTTGGATATTAAATATGTGGGTGATCCGACCGATGAAACACGCGAAGAAAATAACACCAAGTATGTCTCCATACCATATAATCCGAAATATAGCAAGGGACTCAATAAGGTATTTAATAACGTAGGCCTCACCTTAGTCTATAAGTCTTCAGACAATCTGAGAATATCTTAGGAAATCCCAAAGATAAGATTCCTAATTTTGAGAAAAGTGGAATTTATGAAATTAGTTGTAATGATTGCGACAAAAAGTATGTTGGGCAAACTAAAAAGTCAATTAAAACACGATTTAAAGAACATTTAGCACACTTAAAATACAGTAGAACAGAAAAGTCTAGCATTGCCGAACATGCCCTTGAAGCTGATCTCATTGTAACATTAGATAATCTAAGATTAATAAAAAATGTATCTGATAGGAGATTGTTGAACGCATACGACAGTATGGAAATTATAAAATGTAAAAGTAGTTTAAATAAAGACAGAGGGCCTATTCCTTATAGTCCCCTTTACTGGTTACTTGACCGGAACTGATGGCCTTGCCTATGCCATTTGTTCCACCTGAGTAATTCCAGGGTTAGGCTAAGTATAAATAGGGTAGATTTGTAGTTTAGCTTTAGTCAATCATCGCTCCTGATGAAGCTAACATGGTTAGCGAAACGCGCGTCGAGTGCAGAAATAAAGTGTTTGGTGTAGTGATATATACTGAGTAGTATCACTGTGCCAAAGATTCCACATTCCCAACTTAAATAATATGTAGTTTAATCATATGTATGTCTTTTAATTCTATCACTGTTTCGTATTTTAATATTTTTTAGTACTATACTAGATTACAAGTTTGATATGCAAATAGGTAGAAATAAATGCGTTTTATTTTATCTCAATTTTTTGATTTTACTATCTAGTATAGTAATACCTCAATTCTGTCCATTTTACCAAAACAGAGTTGCTGAATAAAAATAGGGGGTGCCCAAAATAAATAAAAAAGTCATATTTGGTAGCGTCTTTATAGCTAGAATCTATTCCTTACAACTTAAGAGCAAGCATTTAGCACACGTAGGTTTCTGTAAAAAGAGGCTACCGCAAACTAATACAGTACTATTCTTAACATAAGTATGGCCACAATTTTATTAGCACGACAGTACAGAGTGTTCCATTATTTAAGTAATTTATACTTTAGATGAGTTATTTAAATATTTCTGCATATTCTAGTTGAATTTTGGATAGTTGTAGTTTCTACTTGATGGAAATTCATTATAAATATATAATAAAAGACTGTTTTTAGTCAATTTCCACTGGTTTATTTAAATTATGATGACGCGTTTCGCTGTCGATGCAGCTTCTTCAGATCCACATTTTACACTGTCAAATTAGGTTTAATATTCACAATTTTATATAATTTCTTAATTATAATATTACACCTAAATAAATTACATTGATAGTATTGGAAAACCCACACAGATTTGGAATTAGGAGAATAAATTCAATAATGGTTAATTGTTTAAATCTACCTGGTCGTTGAGTAAAGTACCTGTAGTCCTTAATCGATTTATTTGCATTGTCTCTAAAAGATTTAGTTTTAAACCTTTTTGTTCCGTGTGTAAAATTTTGAAATTCTTGTTAAATGTGTGATTTTCTGTTAAAAGATGATTAGCATATGTTGAATTAGACTTTCTATGGATGAAACTTTTTTCGTGTTCTGTAATTCTTTGTATAAATGTACTTCTAGTTTGTCCTATGTATGTTTTAGGACATAACTCACATGTTAATTGATAATTCCCTGATTTATTGTCTTTATTGATTTGTGGTTTATAGTTTTTGAGATATTTCCCTATAGTATTGTTAGTCTTGTAAGCTATGTTGATATTTTTTTGATTTAAAAATTTTCCCAGTTTTTCTGTTGGTTTGCCGAAATAGGTTAAGCATTTAAATGTGGTTTTTCTGTCCCTAAAACGTGGATATATTTCTAAGATTGCCTTTTATACATAGACTAACTAATATCCCATTATTAGAGGAGAATTTTACTAAAGAATTAAACTACATAAAACAAGTAGCCGTTAACAACGATTATTCGGTTACTTTAATCGATAACATCGGTAGGAAAAAACTTAAAAACAAGGCAATCTCAGAAGTATATCCACGTTTTAGGGACAGAAAAACCACATTTAAATGCTTAACCTATTTCGGCAAACCAACAGAAAAACTGGGAAAATTTTTAAATCAAAAAAATATCAACATAGCTTACAAGACTAACAATACTATAGGGAAATATCTCAAAAACTATAAACCACAAATCAATAAAGACAATAAATCCGGGGTTTATCAATCAACATGTGGGTCATGTCCTAAAAGATACATAGGACAAACTGGATGTACATTTTATACAAAGAATTACAGAACACGAAAAAAGTTTCATCCATAGAAAGTCTAATTCAACATATGCTAATCATCTTTTAACAGAAAATCACACATTTCACAAGAATTTCAAAATTTTACACACCCAACAAAAAGGTTTAAAACTAAACCTTTTAGAGACAATGCAAATAAATCGATTAAGGACTACAGGTACTCTACTCAACGACCAGGTAGATTTAAATAATTCACCATTATTGAATTTATTCTCCTAATTCCAAATCTTTGTGGGTTTTCCAATACTATCAATCTAATTTAATTAGGTGTAATATTATAATTAAGAAATTATATAAATTGTGAACATTAAACCTAACTCGACAGTGTAAAATGTAGATCTGAAGAAGCTGCATCCACAACGAAACGCGTCATCGCAATTTAAATAAACGAGTGGAAATTGACTAAAAACAGTCTTTTATTATATATATTCTAGTTGAAGCAAATAAGAGTTTGTAAAACATTTTCTTTATTACTTTTTCCCTCTCCCTCCTGTAGTTTCCTGGAAAAATTATAATACTAGAATAAACAACTCATGATGTACAAAGTCGGCTTAAGCTACCAAAAATACATAAAAATTATGGCCCAAATTGAGGAATATTTTAAACTTAGTAGTACTTTTCTGATATTCGCGAATGACTTAAAACATTTGTTCTCCTTAATTTAAAAATATGTTAGAATTTTACAAACGTTAGTTTGAAGCAATTTGTCGTTTTTAAATAAACTAAACGCTAAGTATTTTTTATTGTAATTGATTTATCTACTTTTCTCTTTAATTATGTTTAAATAAAAGTAGCAAACTTTAAATTATTTAAAAGTTTTTCTTATGAAATTTTAAGTTACACAATGTCAATTATCGTCATTTTCTAGAGGGGCTTAATTCACTTTTTATTTTTGTTTACAGCAACCTCCATCAAAATTCAGGTCAAAGTAGAATTTCAAAGGCCCGTTTAAGCCTCTTACTTTTTTTGGAAAAAGTTGCCGACTAAAATTAGATTTAAAACTGGCAGAAAAAACCTTTTTAAATTCAAAGGTAAATTTAATTGGATGTACAGTGACATGCAAAAGGTCGCCTCATATAAGGAATATATTTTTTTGTATATTTGTTTATTAAATCATCAGTATGGAAAACATATCTTTTTAGTGTTCCGTACGGAACACTTATAAGATCACTTCGGTGTCTGTCTGTCTGTCTGTCTGTCTGTCTGTCTGTCTGTCACACCCGATTTTCTCCGAAACTATTTGACATAGAAAGGTGAAATTTGGTAGTAATATAGGAATTGATGGCCTCATCAGAGCCATGTAGTTTTGAGAATTAAATTTTGACTTAAGGGGTTAGTTTTGGGGGGTGAAGTCGGAAGCGAAAAAAAAAATTTTTTTACTAGGTCATCGAGTGTGGTGTCAAATGAAAGCTTGTGAAAACACGAGTAAAAAATATATATATAATATTATACTTGCGCGCACTTTTCTTTGTATTATTTTTAAAAATTCGAGAAAAATCGCTGTCCCGGGCCTTATCTCGAAAAGTACTTATCAAAAAATTTCGAAAAAATTCTGGAATATTCTCCACGGGGTGTAGATTGAACGAAAATTATCACGAGTGCATTACCTTTAATAATTTATATGGTATATAAAAAAAAACAAAAATTTCAAGGTCATCAGATTTCAGTAAAGATTGGAAACAAACTTTGTTGAAAACTCATTTGGGGTGTGTTTTGTGAAGTCACTGATCATTTTATACCACCGTAACATAAATTTTGACTTAATGGGTTCGTTTTGAGGGTGAAATCGGAAGTGAAAAAAATTTTTTTTTTACTAGGTCATCGAGTGTGATGTCCAATGAAAGCTTGTGAAAACACGAGTAAATATATATATATATATATATATATATATATATATACATATACATATATATACATATATATATATATATATATATATATATATATATATATATATATATATATATATATATATATACTCGTATATAATGTAATACTTGCGCACACTTTTCTTCGTATCACTTTTAAAAAATCGCTGTCCCCTACCTTATCTCGAAAAGTACTGATCAAAAAATTTTGAAAAAATTCTGGAATATTCTCCACGGGTATAGATTGAACGAAAATTATCACGAGTGCATTACCTTTAATAATTTATTTGGTATATAAAAAAAAACAAAATTTCAAGGTCACCAGTTTTCAGTAAAGATTGGAAACAACCTTTGTTGAAAACTCCTTTGAGGTGTGTTTTGTGAAGTCACTGATCATTTTATACCGCCCTAACAAATTTTTTTATTTTAAAAACAATCAACGTACGGAACACTAATTGTGCAAGTTCAACTTGCACTTGACCGGTTTTTTTATTACTCTAATTTCAGCAATGCTACATCAATCCGAATTAAATACACTATTCTAATCTCGAAATCTTCTAGGAAATGTTAAAATTACTCTACCTGACACTATTTAATTCCAAAGACCCTGATTTCTTAAAGATTAGTACTTAATATGTATCTAACAAGGATAAGAGGTGGCACCTTGAAACTGTAGCAATACTACATCTTAGTTTTTTACTTCTCTTACTAAAAGAAAAGTGTTATATTCAGGACGGAAAAAACCTCTATGCCACCGAAAATAGTCGCTCATTTCTGATGGTCTGTATATCTGTCTCTTAATGTTTAAAAATTTTCTTCAGTTATGAGAGACTCTTTTGGCTATTATTACTATCTGTATTTCCATCCATGTCGTAAGCGTCGTTACTGACATAAACGTATTCAACATCATCACCCGGGGGTGATTTCTCCCTCCGTCCATAATCTATCCGGCATTAGGCCGGGCCGTAAGAGGGTTATCTGAGATTTTTTATAAGATTAGGTTATTCTAATTACAGATTGGTTGTTTATCTTATCCTACAATTTGGTTTTCCGATATTTAAATAAAAATTCCACTTGAGGTACAGCTATTATAAAACGTCAGATTTACATGATTTAGTGTTTTCATTCGATAAACATAGTCTAATAGTGATGTTGTTGTTGGTGATCCAGTAAAAAACTGTTTTTCTTAGTGGGAAAGGACATTTTAAACCACGGAAAGCGTTCTCGAGGAAAGTTCTAAGTGTAGTGTATAGCTATTGAAACAAAGACTGGTAATTTCTGCATTGTACTGTCAACAGTAAGATAAAATAATTTATAACCTAAATGTAGTATTTGGCGCCAAGTGTTCATTACTTCAGTGCCTCGTTCGAAACTCAGGACAAAGTATAAAATTGATTCAAAACGCGTAGCAAACATAATGACTTTAACTTGTGTTTTTTGAATGGAAGCAATAACCTCGAGAAAAAAGCTGTATTGTTGTGAGTGCAAAACAGCCTGCCACATAAACTGCGTTCATAAATCTGTCGATGTTGCCAACTTAGTCTCAGAGATCGCTGGATTATCCTGGAGGTGCCCAGATTGCGTGTCTAGTTTACCCTAGTAGACAGAAAAGATATAACGAAATTGGTGAATGAACAAGTACAAGAAGCTCTCGCTTCTATAACTACAGCGGTGGAATGTATAAAAGCTGATTTAATTTCGGTAATTTCCGAAAAATTATCTACTTTAAACATGAAAGAAAGTAGTGAGCCTGTTAGCTACTCATGTGTTGCCAAGAATAATACTCAACCTGCAATATTGGTTGTGCCTCGGAATCCAGAGCAAAACGTAGAAAGAACAAAACTGGACATGGCTGAACGAATTGATCCCGCAGTCTCAAATATCCAGTTAGCAAAGGTGAAATCATCTAATAATGGATCAATACTTATTGGTTGCAAAAACTCGGAAGAAAACAAAAGATTTAAAGAATTGGCCGAAAAAAAGCTTGCCGACTCATATGAAATACGGAAATTACGTGGCATTAACCCGAGAGTTCGAATTGTTGGTTTTTTCCGAATTATACAATGAAGAAAGCCTCTTAACTGTCATTAGAAAACTCAACTCGGACATTTTTTCCACTGCAGCAACTTGTGAAATAGTAAAAATATGTAAATTAAGGAAGGATGCCAAGCGTTTTCAAGCTGTGTTGCAACTGGATAGAAATACTTATGATAAAGTAATGAGGGTGGGAAATGTTTTTGTCGGATACGATGCCTGTAGTGTGTTTGATGGTGTTGAGGTAAGTCGATGCTATAATTGTAATGAATTTAATCACACTTCTAAAAACTGTTCTAAATCTATCTGTTGCCCCAGATGTGGTAATGGTCATCCAGTTAAAGAATGTCAATCTCAATCCCTAAGCTGTTCTAATTGCGTAGCATTTAATGCAGCCGGTCGAGGTAACGCTGTAGAGATTGCCCATGCTGCTTGGGATATAAATAAATGTTTAGTTTATAAAAATGCATGTTCAATACTTCGTGCAAATATTTTGGCACAATAGCAATTAACCATGACGTCCACACCTATTGTAGCTCAGAATAGATCGATCACCTTGTCTCAAGTAGTGCCTACTTCAGCAAATCGCTTATCGCTTAATAATTGTTTTTCAGTCTATTATCAAAATACTCGGACTTAGAACTAAAACAGTTGACGTGCTTAGTAATTCAACTTGTTCTTGTTATGATTTAATAGCGATCACAGAAACGTGGCTGGACTCTTCTATTACTAACAACGAAATAATTTGTGACAGGTATAATATTTTTCATAAAGATAGAAATTTTTCAGAAATAAATAAATTGCGTGGAGGTGGTGTGCTAATTGGTGTTGATCAAAGCTTTAGAGCAAGCATGGTTTCAATTCCATATACAGAACTTTGCCAGGAAATTGATCTAATAGGCGTTAAAATTACTTTTGACTACTCGTCTATATATATCTTTGTTGTTTACATTCCCCCGCCGGTAACTACTTTTCTGTTGGAAAATTTGTTTGATTGCTTAATTTCGTTGCAATGCCTATCTAATGCGAATGTATGCATACTTGGTGACTTCAATGTATCTCGTTACTCTGACTTCTTAGATAACAAAACGGAAGATAATCTTACAAAGGTTCTTAAAAATTTCCTAAATAGCGTCCGTTTTACTCAAAGCAATTACATCAGGAACACAAATAATAGAATACTAGACTTGGTGATGCATAATAATGAAAAGTGCGAAGTTGAAAGGGCAGTCGATGTGTTTATTGAAGAGGACGCTCATCATCCGGCACTAGTAGTTACATTAAAATACTGCCAATCGATGAATGCTAAAAGCGATTTTCAAATAAATTTTCAAGGCAACTATAATTTCAAAAAAGCAGATTATACTATGTTGTATAACTCCCTTATGAAAATCGATTGGTCAATTCTAAACAATATTACATGTATTGATGAAGCCTGTGACAGTTTCTATAAAAAAATTATATGAAATAATAGATGAGCATGTACCGAAGTATTTAAAAGGTTATAGCAAGAAATACCCTCCGTGGTTCTCGCGTGACGTAATACTCAAGATAAAGCAGAAAGCCTTATGTCATAAAAAATATAAAAAGTATGGAGACATGGATCAGTTTGAAAAGTTCAAAACGTTGAGATCGGAAATAAAACGAGATACTACAGAATCTTATAGATGCTTTATTCAGAGAACAGAAGAGAATATAAAGGTTAATCCGCAGCAGTTTTGGTCATTTGTCAAAAACAAAAGAGAACAGAAGGGTATAGCTAGTAGTATGACTTATGACAGGAGTAATTTGAACTCGGCATCAGATATTCTAAACGCTTTTGCAACTTATTTCGAACAATCATTTTCCCGTCCAACCTTGGATAGATTAATCAGTGAGGATGTCGTGGCTTCTTGGCCTATTGTCACAGTCAGTACCTTTTGTGAATCAGACGTTATTAATGCCATTAGAAGACTAAAACCAAAATTTACTGCGGGCCCGGATTTACTCCCAGCATTTTTTATTCGTGATTGCAGATTTGTTTTAGCCAAACCATTGTTAACTCTGTTCAACTTAAGCTTGAAGACGAGTACTTTCCCGGAATTATGGGAAACCTCTAAAGTCAGTCCTGTTTTTAAAAAAGGAGATAGATCAGATATCAGTAATTATAGGCCAGTGTCAATAATATGTAATTTTAGTAAAATCTTTGAATTTTTATTACACGATCATATATTTTATGCTACGAAAAACTTGATAACCCCTCATCAGCATGGTTTCTACAAGGGTAGGTCTACATCTACAAACTTAATTACTATAACTCAAGAAATAGCAGAGGCAATTGACGAGGGTTGTCAAATGGATATCATTTATTTAGATTTCACCAAAGCCTTTGATCGGCTGGATTTTTCTCTCCTACTTAATAAGCTACTAACTAACTTTGGTTTTTCAGGCTCATTAATATCTTTGATTCATTCTTACCTTACTAATCGTAAGCAAAATGTGGAAATTTATGGCTCCAAATCAAGATCTTATGATGCTACTTCTGGGGTTCCCCAAGGATCTGTACTGGGACCATTGTTTTTTAATCTCTTTATAAATGATATTGGAGGAGTTTAGGTGCTGGTTAGTTACTCTATGCCGATGATGTAAAATTATACAGCAGGGTGAGAGGTATTCGGGATTGCATAAAATCTTCAGAAGGACTTACAGATAATTGGCCAATGGTGCCTAACAAACAACTTACAGCTTAACATTAAGAAATGTAACATCATGTCTTTCTCAAATAAAATCTCACCGATTATTCATAACTATTTGCTGGATGACAGTAGTATCTCCCGTGTGAATGTCTTCAGGGACTTGGGCGTAACATTTGATCCAAAACTTTCTTTCACAGATCATATAAACACCATAATCTCCGAAGCTTTTAAAACATATGGCTTTATTGCACGCTGCACCGGTGACTTTCATAATCCTGACGTAATTAAAACTTTATATATTTGTTATGTTCGTTCTAAATTGGAATACGCTGCTACGGTCTGGTCTCCAGGCTATGACACCCATACTGATAATCTGGAGAGGGTCCAGCGCAAATTCTTAAAATATATTAGCTTTAAACGAGATGGTATCTATCCACAACAGGGGTTTCCGCATGAGGTACTACTTGCAGATAACGGCTACTCGTTATTAAAGGTTCGTCGTGGTTACTTGCTACTGACGACTCTGTTCAAAATTATGAATAATGATATAGATTCTGTCAAGAATAAATTTTAGTGTGCCGCGTATAACTAGCAGACAATATAACACTTTTTATCTACCTGTTCCAAGAACAAATATATTAAAATTTTCCCCACTTTTTTCAATGTGTAGTATGTATAATCAAGAAATAAGCATCGACTTTTTCAACACATCTATGTTAACGATAGGTAAAATATTGCAACACTGAGGGGCTGTGGCATCTTTCTTTTCTTATTATTTTAATATCTAATTGTTTTTATTATTATTATTATTGTGATTGGAATTTGTATCTGCTTAATACTCTATTATTGTATTACATTTCTATGTATAGTGGCTTTTATCTGTATATCCGGCCTTGTAGTTGGGTCTTGTAACCTGTAAGGCATGTATGATAAATAAATAAATAAATAAATAAATAAAAAAATTGTATGCATAATCATTAACATTACTACATATAAAGCACTGAAAGGCTATAAGGGGAGTTACAGTAATTGTTCCATATATAGTGTATTTTTATTTGAAAATATGCCCTTTAGCTTAAAGAACGCCTTTAGTCCGCGAATCTATGGAACAATTAGGTATAGCATAGAAAGGCTAAAAAAATTTTTACCACAGTTATCGATTTTTTCCAATATTTTATCAACACGGAATACCTAAGCAATTTTTTTTCAAATATTCTACTATTCTAAAAAAATTATAGGCCAAATTAATATCATAAAAAATTGCCCAGGAGAATTGTAAGAATGACACTTCACATCCGTAAAAATACACTTATAGAAAATTTAGAAACAAAATTGTGCTGATGCATTGGTCTTTTATATTAAAATTGTATTATTTATATACTTATTTACTATTAGTGTTCCATACGGAACACTTATAAGATCACTTCGGCGTCTGTCTGTCTGTCCATCTGTCTATTCGTCTGTCACACCCGAGTTTCTCCGAAACTATTTGACGTAGAAAGATGAAATTTGGTACTAATATACAAATTGATAGCCTCATCAGAGCCATGTAGTTTTGAAAGTGAAATTTTGACTTAAGGGGTTAGTTTAGGGTGGTGAAATCGGAAGTGAAAACAATTTTTTTTTACTAGGTCATCAAGTGAGGTGTCAAATGAAAGCTTGTAAAAACACG
Source organism: Pachyrhynchus sulphureomaculatus (assembly GCA_019049505.1). Taxonomy (NCBI): domain Eukaryota; kingdom Metazoa; phylum Arthropoda; class Insecta; order Coleoptera; family Curculionidae; genus Pachyrhynchus; species Pachyrhynchus sulphureomaculatus. The sequence continues at coordinate 197,646,509 of CM032447.1, read as the reverse complement.
AGTTCAAAAATATATATAATGTCTTACGTGCGCACACTTTTCTTTGTAGGGTGTAGATTGAACGAAAATTATAACGTGTGCATTACCTTTAATAATTTATCTGGTATATAAAAAAAACAAAAATTTCAAGATCATCAGTTTTCAGTAAAGATCGGAAATAAATTTTGTTGAAAACTCATTTGGGGTTTTGTGAAGTCACTGATCATTTTATACCTCCGTAATAAAGCAATCAAAGTACGGAGCTCTAATTGCGTAAGATCAACTTGCACTTGACCGGCTTTTTTTTCTTAATAAGTATACCAAAAAAATTTTTCTGCTCTAAACTTAGTTTTTTAAGAAAAAGCTAAATAAAAAATAAGAAAATTTGTCATTTGTCAAATTTGAGAGATTACAAAGCAAGAGATTTTTTTAAATGGCACTCTACATATGAGCACACCATTAAATATTATTTTTGAGTCTGTTTATAAAAATATATATAACTCCTGGTATTTATTTTCAGTCATTACCGATATACATGGAATTCAAGTTATTCAACCGAATTTTACCTTTTATGCAGCTTACTTCATTTACAAAAAGATTTTTTACTAATGAACTTAGTTTTTTATGAGGAAGCCATATATGATAAGTCACTTATCAAATTTGACAGATTACGAAGCCAACTAGGATTTTTTAAATAGCGCTGTCACCATATGAGAACACCATTAAATAGTATTTTTTGGTCCTTTTACAAAAATAAATAATTAATGATCAAGTCTTAACTAAAGACTTAGATTTTAAGTCCTTACCAATATACAGGGCATTCAAATTATAAAACAAAATTTAAACTTTTAGGAAGCTCATTCGATTTACTAGTTTCCTTTTTGGCATATCAGAATATATTTTTCACAATTAAACTTTTGTGGATGACATATAAAATACGGAAATTTTCCACTTATCAAAGGACAGTTTATAAAGCCAACTAGGTCTTGCTAAATAATTTTTACACGTTATATAGAACTGCATCATTAAATAGTATTTTTCCACTTGTAAAGAAATAGGAAAATACTAAGTCGATAAATATCGGAAGTTACATATTTTCGAAAACGTACTAAAATATAATCTCTTTGGAATCGGTTAAATTTGACAAGTGAAAAATTTTTTGTTTAGTAGCCAAAGAAATTTTTCGGCAAGCTAAATACGAATATAGTAAATCTGGTGTGAGCCACTTAAAAGTTAAAATCGGGTCAATAACTTGAATACCTTGTATACCGGTAACGACTTGATGTAAATATCAAGTTACGTATTTTTATGAACAGACTTAAATATGCTATTTAATAGCGTGTCAATATGTAGAAGGTATCATTTAAAAGAAATCGTAGTTGGCTTTGGAATCTATCAGATTTGACAAGTGACAAATTTTTTGTTATCATATTTGATTTCCTCATAAAAAAACTAACTTTACTGGTAAATAAAAGATAGTAAATCACGTGAGCCTTATTGGTTAAAATTCCGTTCAATATTTTGAATGCTCTGTAACAACTCAAAATTGAAAAATAAAAAATGTTATGTTATCATATTTAGCTTCTTTGTGGAAAACATAAGGGGTAGTGAAAGAGTTTTTTTGGTATGTTTAATGGAAAAATAGTGACTAGGTGAGGCACTTAAAAAAATGTCCCTGCACAATTTGTATCTTATATTTCTTAATTCTAGTTAATTCTAATCTTTTAGTTACACTCATGTCACACGAAGTAAGGAATTTTAGAGACACATTAATATCGCAACAGAACTATATCTTCTGATGGTCACAAACATTTGGCAATTCTCCTGCAACTGTTGAAGATTATACCAACGTTGGGTCTTTTAAGTAAATTTGCTATATTGTCTATAATACATTATATGTAAAGTAAAACTGCATTATCTACTGGGGGATGCCTATTATAGTAATATCTTGCCTGGACGCTGGACATTTGAAGAGGTTAGATGAATGTTTAATATTGTCAGTGCAATATCCACTTCTTAACCACCTAGATTACTCTCCTACATATCGCTCCGTAGAGGAGAGATCATTCTAAATGCTGCGTCTTTTCAGACTATCTCTTCACATAATTGAAAATTCATAACGTGTTTAAAGTCTAATGTAACAGAGTCTGCCGCAGCTAAGGGTAATTGTAAGGTTCATAAATGCCCATGTAAGGGTCGATCTTAAAGTTTAAGACTAAAATTTTTTATTTTTTGCGCTCGACGCGCATTTCGCTAACCATATTAGCTTCATCAGGAGCTATAATTGACTCAATGAGTCAATCATTGCTCCTAATAAAGGTAACATGGCTAGCAAAATGCTCATCAAGTGCAAAAATGATGTGTTTGGTGTAGTGGTGATATATACCAAGAAGCGCCACTGTGCCAAAGATTCCACATTCTCAACATATTAAAAATTGTTTACAAACTTTTTTAATATAATTCTTAGCTATTTCGTTCCATAATAATGTGTTTAGTTTTATAATAATGGTTATACACATAATGTTCTTGACTGTAATGGTGTGTTGATAGCATATTATTAACTACACAAAAACCATAACTCATTTTAACAAGACCCAGAATTAAAATAAAACTGATAGCATGTTTCTTTTTTAGTTTTGTATTTTTATCGGAGATAGTTGAATTCGGATAAAAAACACTTTAGCTCTTCGAAACTTTCACAGAAGAAATCAAATATTCATTTTATTTTATTATTCATTTTCTATACGACTAGAAAAAATTCAGTCAATTAAATAAACAAAAGAAAATTTAAAACAAAAAAAATTTGCAGATTCTATTATAATACATAACAATAGTAAACTGAGAAAAATAGCAGATAAATAAAAAAAAAAATAGCAGCAAGAGTAATCGTTATTAATTAATTTTAGCTATTTTTTGTAAATTTACTTTCACACTCTTGTAGTAAACATCAGCAGTATGATTAACTACATCCGGATGGATTCACCGCCTTTAATAGTGGGCGTACTCTAAACATTTAGCCCACCTGGAGCATTCTCTTTTCTCCTCTTTGCTGCTTTCTTTTTTAGCAGAATATCTTTTAGAAGATTCTTCAGAAAGTCTCAGCACTGATATATTTGAACCTGGATAGTAGCTCCCAAATTCATTAAATTGTCGGCATTAAAGTCACTCCAACTCTAAAATATACTACAGACAAATTACAGACGCTATCTCTCTTTGTCTAAACTGTTTGAAAAGGTTACATTAAACCAACTCCAACAGAGTAGAATTTTTTAGTAGTAACTCTAAACGAGAAGCGCAATATATAATAGTCCACGCACAAAATGCAATAAGTGAACACTGAATAATAAATAAAATTTGTATTTATCGAACCACGCTAAAGACGTACCGAAAGGCAAAAAAATTCATCGTACTGTCAAGACGCTGCATGCACGCCCCACCCATCTCAGAAAAGTTTACTGAAGCGGTGGCGTTTATTGATATAAAATAAAAGTTTCACTCCATTTTGCGTGTTTACTTGTTATTTTTTTGTGTATTATGTATTAATTAGATATTGCTTTTATTTCTCATTTATCATGACCACGGCGAAGATTTATTTTGGTAATTATGTTTTTTTTTATATATATATATATATGCAGATAGATACTTTACAAGATTATAAGAAAATATTATTTCGTACTTTTTATTTTGTATTTTTTATCATTTTTGAACATAAAGATGATAGAATATCTTATGGTGGTTGAGGATGAGGCAGAAGAACCAAGAAGAATCACATTTGAAGCTGAGGGAAATAACTATATTCGAGGAGTTCAAGTACTTGAGAAGTGTAATTTTCAACAAAGGATCATCACATAGAGATCTAAAGTACAGAACTCAACAGGGTAAAAAATGTGTAGGGATTCTAAACTCTTTGCTTTGGTCAAATTAGATAAAAATGAAAACAAAACTGACAATCTACATGACGATTGTAGAGCCTATATTGACGTATCGATCAGAGTGCTGGTAAACGACCAAAAAAGATAAGCAAAGGATAGATGCGGTAGAAATGGATTGTTTAAGGAAATCATGTAGAATATCTATACATGAGTAATATGAAGAAATTAGAAGATGGCAGAAAGAATACATACAACAGCAGAAAGATTAGGAACTAGACAGTTAATTTGGTATGGACACATGAAGAGAATGTTCGACAGTGGATGGCTAAAAAGAGCATTTGAATATATTCCATCAAATACAGGAAAGAAAGGAAGACCAGCACTAACATGGATCAACGGAACAATGGACATAATGAGAGACGAAGCTATCCACAAGAATGATTCGAGAGACAGAGAGGCATGGCGATCGAATTTCGAGATGCGGCAGAAGGTGTAGGATATATATATATATATATATATTATATATATATATATATATATATATATATATATATATATATATATGTATATATATATATATATATATATATATATATATATATATATATATATATATATATATATATGTATATATATATATATATATATATATATATATATATATATATATATATATATATATATATATATATGTATATATTATATATATATGTATATATATATATATATATTATATATATTATATATATATATATATATATATATATGTCCTTGTCTGTGGATGGCGCTGCCTTACTAATGCTCTTCGTAGGGACTGATCTTTATATCCGTTTTGTTTGAGTGCCTAGTAATTTGTGTAATTTCTTGCTGTCTCGTGTTTGGTTTGATCTCCATACGAGGGTGTTGGCTACCGACTGGATACATCCATCCATAAGAAACATCCATCTTGAAAAGAGCCAGCTAGGCGCTTCTACGAGAACAAATCCAGGAAAAACGAAGAGATTGCCATCTCAGAGAAAGAGACTTTCTACCTACATCTACAACTGTGCAACCATACACACCCTCTACTGTGGTCTGATATTGACAAACTTTCATTCTGGCAGGCAGAATCTGATACCAAAGATGGTGCTAAAGTGAGTACCAAGCGAAAAGAGGAGAAGAGGGAGATCAAGAGCGACATGGTTTGGAGGTGTTCAGAGGGCAATCTCAGAGAGAAATCTAAGACCCGGAAATTGGGAAGATCGAAGCCGATGGAAATTGGGAACCGGAAGGCGAAGAACGCTATAAAAGACCGAAGTGATGATGATGATTTTACTGTGATATAAGTTTAAAGATAACTTGATGGAATACAAAAAGTTTGATTTAAATCGGCAGAGTAATTGTGTAGATTTTTAATGATGAACTTAAATATATCAATATACAAGCGTACATACACTAATATAAATATTCTCGGCAAAAAATAATTTAAGTAAAAAAGAAGGTATATACGAGATTTTTCAAATGACTTTCATTTTAAAAACCATACCTCAATAGCACAGTAAGACAAAAACATACTCTTATCCTTTCGCTTGAATTTTCTACATCTATCCACTGTAAAAATTTTGACAATAAATTCTTTAATTTAAAATAACTTAATGATCCGCAATAAGTTCGCGAATTACCTTAAAGCGGTAATCTCCGTTCCGCTGAGTGTTACTCGAAAATAATGTCTCCTCCAGCTCGGCTCTTTTGTATGCACTTCCATGAAATTAGTTTCCTCAAAGTTTTCGTAATGGGCATTGTTGGTCCCAGTTACGAATGCCACATTCTATTGTATCGCCTCGTTGATTGCACATTTTCTCTTTCGACAAAAGCAACAGAAGGCAAGAATTCTCTCATCTCAGATTCTAACTTTAAGATCGCCGTAAAGAGGAAAATGTAAAGGCGTGAATTGATGGATTTATATTGAAGGATCGTGGGTTATTTCTATTACTTTTTCTTAATAGTAATTTACATAATGAAATTCTCTGAAGTGTAATATTGCTTTTTTCCACAATCATGAAAAATAACAACATTTGTCCTTTAGTATCAGCGTACAGCGTAGTATTACCATGATATCTTGCGCGAAATATTTTATGTTCCATATCTCAAATTATTTTTATTTATTTATTTACAACGTTCTTTAGTAGTCCAATCACAAAATGATAACAAATAATATAGATCAGATCCCTGGGGCAATAAGTAAGAACTTTTTTTTATGGGTCTAGCACACGTGCTGCAGGGAAATCCCTAAAACGTTACAAGAGCGACATGTGTGCAAAAAGAGCGACTCACGTTGGTCTTGAATCGCTGTAAATTGTATTCGGTGGGAAATACAGTGCTGCGCAAATTATTGGATGAGGTTCTCCATATAAAAGACTGCTTGACTATTTGAAAAGGGTTGTACAAGGGGTAACAAGCTAAACCTCATACGGATGTGAAGTATTAGCGTGTGAAGTATTTCTAGCATGCACCGCTCCGGGAAGAATTAAGCGGGCTACATCCATCGAACACTTTCCATGAAAATACTTGTAGAATGTACTCAAGTCGCCAACCGTTCTTCAATGTTCCAATGGATCAAGGCCGCCGGTCAGTTCCGGGTCTCCAATCAGGCGAACAGCTCTTCTCTGAATAGAAGACGAAAGCAGAGTCTCAAATATGAGAGCAGTATTTCATGATTGGTCAAATTTGAGCTTTGTACGGAATTAACAGTTGTCGTGGAGTGTAAAGCTTTCTGGTTCGAAATAATATTCCCAGCTTTCGAGAGGCTCTCTTTGCTATGCTTGCAACATGTTCATGCCAAGACATATTTGCTCCCAAATTAACCCCCAACAAATTGAATGGCGATGCTAGAGGAATGGAGTGCCCCGACATAACTGTGTTGGGTTTAGCAACGTTAACTTTTTTAGAAAAAACCGCCTGGGTTTTTGTAGCGTTAAATTCCACTTGGTTACTGTCACCTTAAGATAGAATTTCTTCCAGGTCTGTGTTAAGTTGAATGACTTCCTGCTGTCTGCGGATATTCGTCTGAGTAGCCGATGTCCTGGTCTTTTCCAGCAGATCGTTAATGTAAATGAGAAAGAGAGTAGGAGATAGTATAAAGCCCTGGGGCACACCGGCGTTAATATTGAAGGTGTTAGAAACAAATCCGTCGACTGCCACTCGTAAAGAACGCTCTCTGAGGAAACATGAGAGTCATAAGCAGAACTTTTCAGACATTTCAGAATAGCGTAGCTTAGCCAACAATCCATCGTGCCAAACACGGTCGAATGCCTTGGATATATCAAGAGCAACCACTCGAGATTCTCCAAAGTGTTCAATTGCGTTGTTCCAAACATGTATTACATAAATTAGAAGATCTCCTGTTGATCTATGTTTTCGGAAGCCATATTGGTGGTCGCTAATAATGTTGAATCCTTCAAGATATTTTAGAGGATGCTGATTGCCTTCTCCATGACTTTCGATATTATTGAAAACAGTTCGACTGGTCGTTAGTTACTTGGCAAGGTCTTCTTGCCTTTTTAAGGTATCGGTTGAACTGTAGCACATTTCCAGTAGGAAGGAAATATTATCTTTCTGTGGGATATGTTGAGATGTCTACAGAAAACTGGTGCTAATTCCCTCGCATAGTTTTTGAGAACTATGGCTGGTATTCCGTCAGAGTCAGATGCTTTTTTCGGGTCTAGCTTCATTAAAATACGTTTTATGATACGCTGTCTGCTAAAATATTAATTTAAGAAATTAAAACGCTAAATGTTGCTCTATTGTGATTATAATTATATTAGGAATATGTAACAGCGATAGTGAATTGGAAACCAAAGTGTAAATTAAATATTAAGTATTCTTAACATATTGATTTAGTTGATTTTTATTATGCATATAACTCAATGTGACAATACTTATGTTATTGATTAGTATATTTATCGGTTTGTGTTTTGGCATCACTACCAAACAGCTCATTCGTTTCACATTTTGCAAAATTACATAACAAGTACGTTACAGAATGTAATGAACATAGTTAAATTCAAAATAACAGTATATTTTAAAAATGCATTCGTTTTATTGTAGCCACGCTGCAGTTGAAAATATCGAGTTGGTTTTGCCTTCGGTAAAATTTCTCGCAAATTTGAAAGGTAGGTGAAAATTTTAGGACAATAGTTTTTGGAGTTGGTAGATTAAAAATTAATAAATTACATGCGGTAGGTTTAGCCATATGAAAAAACAGAGGCTGCAGGGTTTTGTTTGTATCAGTTTCGTTAGATAATATTTTATATAGAAATATAAGTTGCGATTTATTTCGTCGAGACTCTAGGCTTTCCATTGAAAATCTTTCATAAGTATAACCAATTGGGGTGGTACTCCACCAAGTTTTAAAATTACTTACTTTAAATAATGTTTTTAAATGTTCTCAATACTTGGAATATACGGGCGATAAAAAGGGCATTAAATAGCCACTGAGTATTCCAGCCGAGATCTTACAAAACTATTAAAAAGCAATTTCCGTATGTCATATTATACAAAGTCTGCAACTTTACGTATGATAAAACCCAGTAGTTCGCCGTAACCTTTGCAATATGGTCTTGGAAATATAATAGAGTATCCAGCAAGGCACTCACTGACTGACAGCGCTTGAGAACTTGGCCATACTATAGTTATATTGTATTGACTTAAGTTGTATGGTTAGGGTATTAATATTGTATTTGGATATATTTAAAAGTAGTCTGTTGTCAGTACACGAATCGTTCATATGATTAAAGTCATTCTATAGTCTTACGCAGTCGTTCAGTTATTTGATTCTACAATACAACTTTACGTCATCCGTATAAAATAGGTGTTCAATACCTGCCGTAACAGCAATATTATTTATAAATTTGTTAAAAAATTAATAAGGTTTATATATTTTCTTTGTTTTAAACTCATAAAAAGTAAACTTATTGCTCACTTTTTATTAACTTATCACCAACAAATACATAGAACAGAAGGCAAATTTAATTATGAGTCTATTACAATAGCAGAACCAGCTTTCGACGCCACCAAGTCCGGTTTGCGTAGTCCTTGTGATGTTCTTAGGTGCGGTTCTATCTTCACTCTCCAGCCGGATTGCTTTAAGCCTTCGGATACAGCTGCTAATACGGCATCATGCTTTTTAATATACCGACCATGTGCTCGATGGCACAATTCAATGACGTGTGCAACTGTTGTTTGACAGCCCGCTCTGCACATTACATCCATTGTGTCTCTGCATATGCCTCTCGATGTTCTCATTCTGATAGGCAAGCGATCCGGTATATATACCGTCGGATTCCGGACCCACGATGTTGATAGGCTTATTTTTGACGCTTCTCTAAGCTCATAACCGTCGACATTATGATAAAGGCGATTTAAACACCATTTTTCTCGCTGCACCTTTAATACTAAAATATTATTTTCTTTTGTCAATACCTGAATTGCCCAATCAAGCCTATTAGTTATCCAATTATGTTCAGCAACCGCTCGCACAGCGTATGAAGTTGAATCTTTCCATGCGTCGAAGCAGTCTAGTATTAGTCCAGGTATGGTGGTTTCGAAAGACTGGATTCCCAAACTCCCATCGGCAACAGTGGCTTGGAAGAACGCCGCAGGCAAGTCATGCTGAAGGCGGAGCCATTTTTCAACTGCCAGATGGACCTGTGTCCATCGTCGCGCCAGACATCATAAGGCCATGGTATAATCTGGGCAGAAGGTAACATCGCAGGATTTGCAATCGCTGCTGCGGTTTCAGCGGCGCTTTAGTGAGCCTACCGAGGAGGGGAGCAATTTTAAATTTTATTATTTACAAAAATAACATTAATTATGCAACCAATACATGAACCAATATTTCTTCCTGCACTCATTGACGCAGCTCGAAATGTAGAGGTTAAACAACCACACAACCAATAACTCATTTTTCCTCTAGCATCGTCAACTTACTAGATGCTAACTTGAGACCAAATATGTTTTGATATGACAACGTTGCGTGCTTAGCAAAAAGAGCTGCTCAAAAGCTAGGAATACCTTTCATATTTACTACGCGTCAAACCCCGTAACAACTTTTAATCCTGTACAATGCTCAAATTCGATTAAGGATGTTCTCTTCCCTAGGTTTATGCACCAAAACATACATTGCATTTGTTAGATTCTATTCTAAAACTTCGCCTGGTTGAAGATCCAGAACTAATCAGCAATTTTCTTTCAATAATATCGAAAGTCATGGGAAAAAAGCTGTCAATCAGCATCTTCTAAAATGCCTTGAAGGATTCAACATTATTAGCGATCACCAATATGGCTTTCGTAAACATAGATCATCTGACTTATGTAACACATGTTTGGAGCAACGCAAATTGAACACTTCGGAGAATCTCGAGCGGTTGCTCTTAACATATCCGAGGCATTCGACCGTGTTTGGCACGATGGACTGTTGGCTAAGCTACGCTCTTATGGTATGTCTGAAAAATTCTGTTTGTGGCTCTCATGTTTCCTCAGAGAGCGTTCTTTACGAGTCGCAGTCGACTGATTTCTTTCTAACACCTTTACTGTTAACGTCGGGTGTGCCCCAATGCTCCATACTATCTCCTACTCTCTTTCTTATTTACATTAATGATCTGCTGGAAAAGACCGGGAATCCAATCTACAGCTTTGCAGATGACAGTATGCTTATATCTTCATTCACTCTGAACGCTCGGATATCGGCTGCTCAGGCGAATATCCGCAGAGAGCAGGAAGTCATTCAACTTAACAAAGACCTGGAAGAAATTCTATCTTGGGATGACAGTAACCAAGTGGAATTTAACGCTACATAAACCCAGGCGGCAGTTTTTTCTAAAAAAAAGTTAACGTTGCTGAACCCGACATAGTTATGTCGGGGCACTCCATTCCGTAGCATCGTCACTCAATTTGTTGGGGGTTAATTTGGGAGCAAATATGTCCTGACATGAACATGTTGCAGGCATAGCAAGGAGAGCTTCTCAAAAGTTGGGAATATTATTTCGAACCAGAAAGCTTTACACTCCACAACTGTTAATTCTTTACAAAGCTCAAATTCGACCAACTATGGAATACTGCTCCCATGTTGGGGGCTCCGCTCCCAAACATACACTGCATTTGTTGGATTTCTGTTCAGAGGAAGGGCTGTTCGTCTGATTGGAGACCCAGAACTGACCGGCAGCCTTGATTTGCTGGAACATCGAAGAACGGTTAGCGACTTGAGTCTGTTCTACAAGTATTTTCATGGAAAGTGTTTGGAGGATGTAGCTCGCTTAATTCCTCCCAGAGCATGTTAGAAGTACACGTCGCGCTGATACTTCACATCCGTATGAGGTTCAGCTTTTCAAGCAGTCTTTTTATATGGAGACCATCATCCCTTTGGAATGGCTTACCCAGGACTGTGTTTCCCACCGAGTACAATGTGCAACAAGAACAACGTGAATCGCTCTTTCCGCACACGTGTCGCTCCTGCAACGCTTTAGGGACTTCCCTGCAGCACGTGTGCTAGGCTCATAGAAAAAAAAAATTGATTTTCTTAGAACGCGAAAGAACAGTTGACGTAAATCTATTTTATAACTAATTTGATGAAAAATGTTCGATGAATGTAACTCGCATGATTTTTTCCAGAGTAAAATACCCGTCATGCGAATACATTATAGCCGCATGAGGTACAGCTTGTCACCATCCTTTCCAAGAATTCTTTCATATGAAGTATCTTATCCTTTTGGAATGAATGGTTCAGGATTATTTTTCCTATCAAAGTGAATAGCTTTTTCCGCACACGCGTCGCTCTTATAGCGATTTTGAATGCCATGCTTTTTAAAAAAATCTTTTAGTTGTGAAATAGATGAGACGAGATCTGAGTTTGATACTTTACAGTTTGTAATAGTAATAGATATTTTATTTTATTATTAATTTATTCCTTCACATATCTTTCAGCAACAGGCGACAATTTTCATCCTCTTTGTCGCTTTATATCAGATATGCCGCCCCTTTCATTGGTATGAAGTGTGGCTGACGATCTTTGAGAGCAATGTCCAGTGTGAGCTACGCAATTTGGTAACTTCAGATGTTTTGTTTGCTCAATTCATTCAACTTAGTTTGTGCACTTTTTGTACTATTTTACAAACAAGAGCCTAACCGTATTGTTTGGATGAGAAGCTATTTTCGATAAAGCTAAATATAATCTAATTTAGCTAATTGAGAAAATACAATGTATGTAAGTTTTATATCGGAAACCTTCGCAATTAAAACAGAGCCCTTGTCGTCGGTACCGTGGGCAGTCACTTGAAATGCCCGTAATTAAAATAATCTTAAAAAATTTTGAGCAGATGCATCAAACGAAACAATAATTACATTTTGACTATAATTATGAAATAGATTTCATTATCTTCTTCCGTAATAACCGATTAATTCCTCTTTTGTTGTTTTGTTAGGCTTCTTAACAGTATCCAACTGATTCTTTTTTAAATATAGGCCCAATTTGGTAAACATTCTAATATTCGTATTTGCCTTAATGTAAAGTGTTGATTTTAGCGTGGAACGTATTAACCATATTGCAGATACTCTAACTTTCTTAGACTTTCCGTAAAATATACCAAAAAACCGTTCTCAGACACTTTCCTTGTTTTATTTATATAACATCATTTTTTGAGTTGCCGATTTTTATTTTCCTAATAGTATCCAATTAATTCTTTTTTAAATATAAGAACAATTTAGTAAACTTTCTAATATTCATGTTTGCCTTAATGACAAATGATGATTTTCGCATGAAATATATTGAGCATAAGGGAGAAAGTCTAACTTTCCTGGACTTTTCCGTAAATTATGCTAAAAAAAAACGTTCTCAGAGACTTTCCTTGCTTTATTCTTAGAGTATCATTTTTTGCATTACTGAGATTTATTTTCATATTGTTTGCAATAAATTAACTGTTTTTTTATAATATTTTATATTAAAAAACGCTTGTTGGAGAAAAAAAACTTTTGCAACTCGTTCACGTTAAGTAAGTTATATTCTCAACCACTAAGGTAATATTTCAGGCAATAGTTGCCAAAGTAACTGTTTGATAGGTACAAGTATACTCATATTTTCATAAGCTTTTATTTGACACCCCACTCGATGGCAGAATCTTTTTTCGCACCCCCAAAACTAACTCCTTAAGTCAAAGTTTAATTTTCAAAACTACATGGCTCTGATTGGGCCATCAATTCTTATATTTGTGCCAAATTTCAACTTTCTATGCCAAATAGTCTCCGAGAAAATCGGATGTGACAGACAGACACCGAAGTGATCCCATAAATGTTCCGTACGGAACATTAAAAACACTAAATCATTTTAGGGTATAGTTACGCTGCTCTCCTGATAAAAAAAAAACAAAAATAATGATTTATTAAATATTTTTGACTTTTGTTTTACGAGCATTAACATGATATCCTAAATTTGGGCTTGCACCATGTTCCAAACATTCCAGACTCGCGAAAAAATACTGCTAAACTAGTATGTTTGTTAAAAGAAAATTTTGGGTTTTTGACTGCTTTAAATATTTTTTTTTTTTTCATATTTTCTCATATACCTATTATTTTACTGGTTACGCCACCAAACTTAATAAAACATAAAAGCAAGTACGAAAAATAACTACAAATTGAAAACATTTCATTTGAACTGTTTTGCTGGAGGTAAAAACATCATCATCGAGAGGGGAAAACGATACGTTTTCGAAACGATATTTTCCAATTTAAGCTCATTCTGTGTGCAGAAAGAGTCTTATAGTCTTTATTTTAATCAATTTCATTGTATGAATAATGAAAGAATTGAAAACCGTGAATTTATTTGTTGTGAATGTGGTTTTATTGAACAAATTGGATTAAAAATCTCAACATAGGCTGGCTTAATCAAGAATATCTATTAATAAAGCTCGAATTCATACAAAATTTTTTTCAAATATAGTGTTATCTTAAACATTCCCTAAATCTGTATATAAAAATATCTTAGGATTTTTTAAAATTTTTTAGTCAATTGCTTACTCATCCGTTTTTTATACTTCTCTCCCCTTCTACAGAGCGCTTGCTAAGTGAATGCGAATGTATCATGCGCTTATTTTTCACATGCCTTTGTCCTTATCGTTATTTCAAGCATGCGCAGTATTAACGCGAAGAATTTGCATAGTTAGGTTAGTATTCATTTTCTATAAACTTAGGGAATTTTTTTTTCATTCATTTCATGGTTAAGCACACCGGTTATTAGTATTAGATGGGTCAACACAAGTTTCTAAATTAAAGCTGTGTTTAGCAGGTTTTTATCACTTCCTTCAATATATCCAAGGTAATACGAATATGCGATAAATAAAATTTCTTTTGAAATTAGCACCAGCCACACTATTTGTGCCATCGTGCCAAAGATTTCAAAATCCCAACATAATCTGAGCACTAATTGACTGTTGTCAGTGTTATTTGCAATAAAAGATTATCATTTCAGTTTTACTGTATTTTCTTAATGGTTTGTACACCTAAGTAGGAAAAATACAGGCCCTACTATAATATCGATAAGAATAACGCACTTCAAATAACCTGTGCAAGCTCCAAATGGTGGGTGCATGCTTCAAATAGCGATGACAGCTGAGTTATTATACTTAATTTCTTCTCTTTACTACTGCGCAGGCTCCAAACGGTAGACGCATGCTACACATAAAAATAAAGACAGTGGCCTACCAAAATAAGTGTTGCAAAATCTCTCTATTAGAGATAAGCCTCTCTGTCTTTAACTTTACTTAAAGCATGCGCCCCACCGTTTTGAGCTTGAGTAGATCTCTCTATTAGAGAGATTTTGCAATACTTATTTTGGTAGATCACTGTCTTTATCTTTATTTGAAGCATGCGCCCACCGTTTAGAGCTAGCGCAGAAATAAAAGGCAGAAATTAAATATAAAAACTCAGCAGTTATTGTTATTTGAAGTACGCGCCCACCATTTGGAGCTTGCGTAGTATTGAAACAAAGTAAGAGAAACCCTTAATAAGGTTAACGATTTTCCTTATTTAGGAACTTATAAGAGAGGTTATTTGAAGGTCGTTATTCTCATCGCTATCATGGTAGGACCTGTTTTTTTTTTCCTTCTTAGATATACAAACCACTAAGAAAATACAGTAAAATTGAAATGATAATTTTTTATTGCAAATAACACTGACAATAGTTAATTAGTGTTCAGATTATGTTGGAATATTAGAATTTTTGGCACAATGGTATTACAGAGTTTGTAGCCCTAATTTCATATGAAATTTTATTTATCGTCCACGCGTATTACCATGGAAATATTGAAGGAAGTGATAGAAACCTGCTAGACACAACTTTAATTTAGACATTTGTATTGACCCATCAAATACTAATAACCGGTATGCTAACTATGAAATGAATGAAAAAATCCCCTAAGATTATAAAATATTAATACTAACCTAACATTGCAATTCCTTCACGATAAGACTGCGCATGCTTGAGATAGCGATAAGGACAAAGGCATGCAAAAAATAAGCGGTGCAATATCTCTCTATTACCGTAGTCGATTTGCTCTTATCTTATTTACTATATTTTCTAGATTAGAAGCATTGTTGATCTTTTTTCTGTATTGGTGGTTGAGCTGACTACTACATACTCTTCTTGCAAATAAGGAAATCTATAAAGCCAAAAGGATTTTCACTATACTATTGGTTACTGAGATCTTCATTGAAATATTACACGCAGTGAAGGATCTTGTTTACGTTTTCTCTTAAGTCCGCATTGAAACAGACTATAGATATATACATATATATATATATATATATATATATATATATATATATATATATATTTATATATATATATATATATAATATATATATGTATATATATATCTATATATATATATATATATATATATATATATATATATACATATATATAACATATACAGTGATTCCAAAAAATCTCCATACACCACCTGCCTTCCATACTGTTTTTCTGTTATGTTTAACTAATTAACTGGAAACTATGAGAAAACATGTTTAAATTAATATTTGAAACTTAACCAACGAGGATTGGTATATACGAACATTTTATTTAGAAGTTACATCAGTGTTATAAAAATGTAAACAAAATTAATGTCAAAAAAGTCTCCATACACTTAGCAATTACCAATAATAGTTTGACGGAGTTTAACGGAAAATAACGACTTCGTATAAACTAATATTTAGCGGACCGCCGTTGGCCTTGATAATCTTCTATAACCTTTTCGTCATGCTTGCAACCAGCTTTCTAGTAACTTAAGTTCCTCCCATAAATGCTTGATGGGGTTAACATCGGGTGATTGCGGAGGTGTATGAAGCTGCTGTCGCACATTATGAATCATCCATTCTCGCACCACCTTTGCGGTATTGTCCTGTTGGAAAATGTATCTTTTTTCGAGTGCTAATTTTTGGACACTTTCTCTTAAATTATTTCTCAAAGTGTTCAGATAAACATGCTGATCCATGATACCCTTCAAGCGGACATGCATCTCCAAAGCAGAACACCGCCACCCCCCCTTGTCTCACCGTGGAACAAATGTTTTTAATATCAAGTGCAGTATTCTTCTTTCTCCAAACTTTAGTTCTGCCATCATACCCAAAAAGGTTAATTTGAGTTTCATCATTAAAGATTACGATATATATATATATATATATATATATATATATATATATATATATATATATATATAGATATGTATATATACACGAGTATATATATATATATATATATATATATATATATATATATATATATATATATATATACATATAAATGTATTTGCTTTTTAAATTCTTTAGTTCCTTTTATCAGCTCGGTTGATTTATGTCTGTTTTCCGGTATCAAGTTGAAGGATTTATGTATGTAACATGAATATTTTCGTAAACACAATTATTATTTTCCTCGTGTCTCGGAAAAGCAGAGGAAAAAAATAAACATGTAATTTGACGATCTTATTAGCGATGTTGCCTAGTAAAAATTGATTATTTGTTTTTTTTTTGTATATTCAGGTTTGTCAAATTATTGGAATTTGAAATAAAATACATTATCCCTTAGGAAGGTAAACATCTCTTAGGCAACAAATTATTGAGAATTTATAGTGGCTCTTTTAGTCCAACAGTTGTTGGACATTTTTGAACATTTTTATGAAAATTAGAAAACTATAAAGGCATAGCAAAGGGCTCCATGGTTGTATACAGCAAAATTTGAATATTTTTTGGAAATTAATAGTACTTTTACAGTGTATCAAATTATCAGTAAATCCCTTGTTGTACCGACATATTTATAAGGATTCTTGAAAAGTTTCCGAGATATCACTCACAACATCATGCTTTGGTGTCAAGGAACATATGTAAACATAGTATTTATACCCCAGTCATATATAATTAATAAGGACACCCAAATATGCAAGGCGCATATATTGCATATTTTGCATATTATATGGCATTTTTCTAAATATTTGCATAAATGCTTTAAAAATAGCATATATGTGCATATTTGAAGGAATTTATAATAATGTAGGTCTTGGGCAGGCGTTTTTCATTCATTTTTCGGAATAAGGGTCAATGTTTAGGCCGCCGCCGCCGCGCCGGTGGTTTTCCCCAAATAATTTTATTATTTTATGGAGTAAAAACCAGTCAGTAAACCCCAGATGGCTATCAGAGCATACTTGTATTATTAATTTATTAGATTTCATTTTTGGTTGTGCTTTTAAAGTGGTTAAGTCGATTTGTGCTTTTTATCTTGTGAGTCGTATTTTACTACAGTGAAATGCCCAAAGCCAGTAATGTGTCAGTGTGGATTAAACCATACAAAGAACTAAGAATAGATATGGGGAAAAATCGGAATGTTATGGAAAAAAATAGTGGGTTTCAATTTGGCAGCCAAGTAGCTAATGTTTTAAAGGGGGATTTTTACTGATTCCACTGATTTAGATCCTATGCTATTAAATAATTTTAAAAACGCACCTATTACATCAGTCGATGTGGAAAGGAGTTTCTCAATTTACAAATTTTTGTACAACGATAGAAGACAAAACTTTTTAATGGAGAATTTTGAGAAACATTTAGTAGTTTATTGTTTTTATAACTAACAGCGACCCTGTCTTTTGCAATAACTGCATATTTCCGCTTACTTAGTTGCATCGCCCTGTATGTATCAAATTTAAAATGTATGTTTTATTATGCTGTTTACTACGTATATAAATTTTTATAATATGTACCTACATTATTATTATTATTATATGTTCATCTTTAAGTAAAGTAATAAAATACATTATTATTTATATTTATTTTTTTACTTTGTATACTATTATATTTAGATTTAGTTCATTCGCTCTATATGTTGAAAATTTAAAATGGGTCTTTTATCGCTACATTTGTATAGTACTCGTATCATGTAATGTGAAACAATAAATTTACATTTTTCAAGTCTATTTCGATTTTTTTTTACTGCATATTTTACAACATGTATGTGCATATTTTGAGAAAATTATTTGCATATTTATGCGCATATTTTAAAGTTTTTCACTTGCATATTTGGGTTTCCTTAATAATTAATATTGACTTATCGTCACATGAATTTATTGAAATGTACCACTTACGTGTATGGTTACAAAGAAACTGCATAAGCACTACTTAACGATGATTACTTTTGATCTTGTAATATATGAACAGCAATCACCAGAAAGCAGTAAATAGTCAAAATCATGAAATATATTTGAAGATATACTAAAAAACTTTTAAATGTAGATTTATCATAACAGAATTTACGAACTTTCAATGGTAATATGTGTACTTTAAATGTAGATTGTGTCAGATCTACTTTTCAACTTAAATTTGACTTGTATCATGTCATTCATATGATCGTATGGATAAATTAATTAATTTAAATGTACAATGACATGAGAATCAACAAGGGTGAACTGCAAAGTGTATTAAAATCTAAAACACTAATAAAAGCACTAAAACTTATATTGTTGTTTATGAAAATATGTTTTAACAACTTCTTACATAATATTTAATAAGTGTACGTTATACGGCTGTATTTTAAATGGGTATGTACATTTTATATTATTTGTAAAAATTTTGTAAATGTTGAAACTAATAAATTTAAGACATTATTTCCATTATGTTGTTTATTGTGGCAAGAATTGAACTAAATAATTGGAATAATTAGAATTTGCCAAGACAATAATGCATGACTCTTACTTTAAGCTTAAACTATGAGTACAAATTTATACATATATTATAACATAAAGTCTGAGATTTTTCATATTAAGTTTAATTAAGTAGTTAATATTGTAGTAAATTTAAAACATCTTTTGGGTTTTGCCAGGTCATATTTGACCATTTCCTCATCTATATGATTAGGATAATACTAAAATATACTGTTAAATATCAACATCAACTAAACTATACCAGCATTCATGTTGTCTTATTCGAAAAACGTTTTCTTTCCTTAGTAATTATTTTCTTCTTCATTAAAGCAAAGTCCCCTCTTGGGCTAATTATTAATTAATTATTTATATTTATTTATGGTAATATATATTTTAAAGTGTCGAGAAGCTTGGTTTGGGTACAAGGAATAGCAGAGGAGAAATGTTATGAAATTTTGTCAATGAAAATAACTTGTACTTTATGAACACATTTTTCCAAAAAGCCAGAACATAGACGATGGACACGGCAAAGTCCAGATGGAATAGCAAGAAATAAAAGTTATGTTTCATCAAATGACAAGAATATTATAATCGACACGACAGTCCTGAATGCGATAAGCATTGCATGCTCAGAGCAAAAATAAGAATAAAACTGAAACAGGAAGGATGTAGATTGATAACTCATACAAAGATAAAGACACTAACAGAAATAATAAAACAAAACGCAGACGAATATCGACAAGTACTGGAAAATCGTATAGAACACATAAACTACCAAACAGAACTTGACGAACTAAACACACAAATAACCAACAGCCTACTTATGGCTACAAAACAAATAGCAACATCGAAAAAACAAAAATTAGGTTAAGAGATACAAAATCTAATGAAACAGAAAATACTATTAGGACATGATCCTACACATGACACATTAGAATAGGCAGAAATTGACAAAGAAATCAAGGAAGACGTCAGACAGTACAGAAACTTGAAAACAGAAGAAACTATGAAAGAAGGAAAAAGTTTGAAACACCTAAACAAACAAATGAATGAACGGAGACATCAAATAATAAAACTTATAAGTAACGATAACCAAGAGATCGTACAAATGCAAGAGACATAGGAAGATACAGAAAAATATTATCAAACACTCTATGACTCGAAAAAATCACCACCGCCTGGAAAGGAAGAAGGAAATAGAGTGCTCTTAAGAAATCTAGGATCTGAAGAAATTCCCAGTATAACAACGGATGAAATAAAAAATCTGCACAACAACAAAGAACCAGGAGATGACGAAATAACTATAGAAATGATAAGGATATGGAGGGGTATAGACAATACACACTCTTTAAGCTCCATTTAACAGGTACTTTATAGAAAGTAAAATACCAACACCTTAGGTAAACGCCTTGATTGTGCTTATTTTTAAAAAGGGGAACAATTATACATTGGAAAATTACAGACCCATCAGTCTGTTATCGGTACCGACACCTGTTGAGAAAGCGAACTTGTTGGCTGAACTCTTTGCTTCATATTCTACTGTCGATTTCCAAGGAAAAACACCAACTAATATTCCCATAGTGCAGTCAAGGATGCCCGATATTGTCTTCAGGCAGCGTATCATAAAACGTATTTTGATGAAGCTAGACACCAAAAAGGCTTCTGGCGCTGACGGAATACCTGCTATAATTCTCAAAAACTGTGCGAGGGAACTAACACCAGTTTTCTGTAGACTTTTCAACCTATCTTACAGAAAGAGAATATTTCTTTCCTGCTGGAAATGTGCCACAGTTCAGCCGATACCTAAAAAAGGCAAGAAGACCTTGCCAAATAACTACCGACCAATCGCACTGCTTTCAATAATATCGAAAGTCATGGAAAAGGCTATCAATCAGCATCTTCTAAAATATCTTGAAGGATTCAACATTATTGGCGATCACCAATATGACTTTCGTAAAAATAGATCAACAGGAGATCTCCTGACTTATGTAACACATGTTTGGAACAGCGCAATTGAACACTTTGGAGAGTCTCGAGCGGTTGCTCTTGACATATCCAAGGCATTCGACCGTGTTTGGCACAATGGGCTGTTAGCTAAGCTGCGTTCTTATGGTATGTCTGAAAAGTTCTGTTTGTGGCTGCCATGTTTCCTCAGCGAGCGTTCTTTGCGAGTAGCAGTCGACGGATTTCCTTCTAACACCTTCACTATCAACGCCGGTGTGTCCCAAGGCCCCATACTGTCTCCTACTCTCTTTCTCATTTATATTAACGATCTACTGGAAAGGACCGAGAATCCAATCTACAGCTTTGCAGATGACAGTACACTTATCTCTTCATTCACTTTGAAAACGCTCGGACATC
Organism: Pachyrhynchus sulphureomaculatus; assembly: GCA_019049505.1. Taxonomy (NCBI): domain Eukaryota; kingdom Metazoa; phylum Arthropoda; class Insecta; order Coleoptera; family Curculionidae; genus Pachyrhynchus; species Pachyrhynchus sulphureomaculatus. The sequence continues at coordinate 197,625,088 of CM032447.1, read as the reverse complement.
GGCTACTCAGACGAATATCCGCAGACAGCAGGAAATCATTCAACTTAACAAAGACTGGAAGAAATTCTATCTTGGGGTGACAGTAACCAATTGGAAATTTAACGCTACAAAAACCCAGGCGGCAGTTTTTTCTAAAATAGTTAACGTTGCTGAACCCGACATAGTTGTGTCGGGACACTCCATTCCTCTAACATCGTCACTCAATTTGTCGGGCGTTAATTTGGGAGCAAATATGTCCTGGCATAAACATGTTGCAGGCATAGCAAGAAGAGCTTCTCAGAAATTGGGAATATAATTTCGAACCAGAAAGCTTTACACTTCACAACAACTGTTAATTCTTTACAAAGCTCAAATTCGACCAACTATGGAATACTGCTCCCATGTTTGGGGCTCCGCTCCCAAACATACACTGCATTTGTTGGATTCTATTCAGAGAAGAGCTGTTCGTCTGATTGGAGACCCGGAACTGACAGGTGGCCTTGATTCGCTGGAACATCGAAGAACGGTTGGCGACTAGAGCCTATTCTACAAGTATTTTCATGGAAAGTGTTCGAAGGATTGTGGCCCGTTTAATTCCTCCCAGAGCGGTGCATGTTAGAAGTACACGTCACGCTAATACTTCACATCCGTATGAGGTTCAGCTTGTTACTCCTCGTACAACGCTTTTCAAGCAGTCATTTATATGGAGAACATCATTCCTTTGGAATAATTTTACCCAGGACTGTGTTTCTCACCGAGTACAATTTACAGCGATTTAAGAACAACGTGAATTACTTTCTCCGCACACGTGTCGCTCCTGTAGCGCTTTAGGGACTTCCCTGTAGCACGTGTGCTAGACCCGTAAAAAAAAAAAAAAAAAAAAAAAAAAAAAACTATACAAAATCTTAACTATACTCATGACATATACATTAACGAACAAATTAGACAATTATCAACTATGTGATCAAGCGAAATTTAGACGCGGATATAGCACTTTGGACCATCTTCAAACAATTAGACTACTAGTGTGGAAAAAGCAAATGAATATAAGGTCACCTTATAGATAGCAATGGTTGACTACGAAAAGGCATTTGATTCGATAGAGATATGAGCAGTGCTTAATAGCTTAAGTAATAGCAGAGTCGACGAAAGATACAAATCTCTTCTTAAACGCATATATAAAAATGCTACATCACAAATAATGCTTGAAGAAAGAACAAATAAAATTAAAATTAAAAGAGCAATTAGACAAGGAGACTCAATATCCCCGAAACTGTTCACGTGGACTCTAGAAGACATGCCCAAATCGCGAAAGTGGAAAAATAAAGAAATACTAATAGGTGGTGAACGATTAAATCACTTAAGGTTCGCAGATAATGTCACTCTGATCGCCAACACAAAAGCAGAATTACAAAAATTACTGAAAGAATTAAAAGCAACTCTCGAGAAATAGGTCTAATTGTTAAAAGAAAGTGAAAGAATAGGAAATGTATAAACATTCATATATTTAGGACAAAAAATCGAAATATCAAAAAATAATTTAAAGGCTGACTTGGATAGATGAGTCTCGTTAGCTTGGTCTGCGGTTGAAAGTTTACAATCCACATTTAAATTGAACATGCCAAATACAATAAAAGGCAGAGTGTTCGATCAATATGTACTGCCGGCATTAACATAAGGCACTGAAACGTGGGCTTTTAAAAAAGGCATAATATATAAACTCCCGGTAGCCCAAAGGGCAATGGAGGGAAGAACGCTAAATATTAACCTCCAAGATCGTATTCCTAACATTAAGATACGAAGAAGATCAAGAGAGACTGATGTAATACAACGAATATGTACATATATTGGGCTGGGCATATCGCAAGGATGAACGATAATAGATGGACACGCCGTATGATTGATGGAGGCCTATAGAACATAAAAGATGCAGAGGTAGACCACAAATAAGATGGATGGACGACATAAGAAGATTAGCGGGACACGGTTGGATGTAAAAGTAAACAACAGAGCTCAGTTGAGATAACTTGGGAAGGCTTACAGTCTGTTATGGATGGAATAAGGCTAATGGTGATGATGATGATATTTTAAACAAAAATCTTTTTTCTTTCCTTTATCTGCCATTTAAAAACCTGTACTGAGTTTTTTAGGGTTTTGATGAACGTTTATATACTCAAAATATTATTCATATAATAAAGAATTTGAAACTGTTTTACGAAGATATTACATGTGATATAACTTGCATTTTAAGAATTTCTCATGATTCATGAACAAAATTTTACTGTTTACAGATTATTCTGTCAAGATGCGCATGTGTATACATACAACATGAATTTTACAAATTTTTTGCACCCTTTAGTAAATATCTACAAACAGTGACATTGTTTTCTTTCATATGATATTTATTTTGAAAATGTCTTGAAGGATGTGTAAATATTTATCTAAAAGAACATTGAACTCTGAACTAGAAATAAACTGATATATGCGTACTCGAGTTACTTAACTTACAAAATACAATGAGATAGAAATGCAAATAGTTCAATTATTTATTAAAAATTACCTATAAAAATAATGTTCCCCAAACAATACAATTTTTATTTAAAAAAATTAAATTAAGATTCAGATATATCTGGAATTGTACAATCAATTTAAATACGTACTAATATATTTAAAAGAAAAAACAACAAAACAAGTTTCTGTAGAAATAGATTATGCACATGTACATTCCAATTTTAACGTTGCCGTACAAATGCTTTAATTTTAAAGCACCTTTTATAAAATTGGCAATTTTGTACGTTTCTAAAATATTACTGAATACCGATAGTTTTCTGTTCACATGTACAGAAAATTCAAAAGTTACAGCAACATCAAAAATGATAGGGTTTGTTTGTGCAGTGAGCTTTGAACTAGGGAGAGCCTACCATACTAAAATTTGCTAAGTAAATTTCATTATTCAGATTGTTTCTAACTGGTTTGAAACTGCTACATGAATAATTCTAAAAGGATCTGAGCATCCATTTAAAAGTAATGTTATATTGTACTTATAAATAATATAAATTTACCTTGGAATATGAAGTATTTTCATAAGGTATCATGACGTGACAATATATTAGGAGAAAAATCCAAAAGCTGCACTACAGAGAACCTGAATTATTTTTAAAGGTATTGACTTCACTTAATATCTATTTTCTGTGACCGTTCTAGGTAAATAATGACATGGTGATTTTTCTAGTAAATTTTTTTCTTTGAAAATTAGCTAAAATCAAATATAAATGCTAATAAACATCAAAACAAGTCAGTCTTATAAGTAGTTAAAAATCATAAAAATAAGTAAGTACTAATTTTTTATATTATTTTTTATATTATTTTTTTATATTATTTTCAACTTAAGAATATACTTTGCACCAAATAAATATGTTTTTGCAAATTTTTCGTAATAAGGACAGCATTTTTAATATTTGTTATGAAATTTTGCGACGGTAGTAAAGATAGGTTTCTGAAAAATACCGTAAAACCCCATTTAGCTTATACATTCAGGGGGCCGTAATAAACTAACTGTGTTACCTCTGTCCAGAGCATTTTGTTAAGATTGCAAACCTAGTTCACAAGACACACTACCTTTAGGAGACCTTTTGGCTTTTGGCTTGGTTTATGCTACTTTTTAAGGCTGTAGAGTCTTATTTTGTAATTTGATATTATGTGGATGCTGCCCCTAAGGACCAAGGAATCACCAAATTTTTTCTAATAGTTTATTATATCACTCAGATTCTATATGTCAATTTGAAGATTTTTTTAATATCTCCTTTTGTACTATTCCCAACAGCACCTCCCGTACCTGGTATAGTTTTTATAGAGGTAAATGCAAGAACAGATATAATTTATAAACAATTACATTATTTTAAAAGTGCAAAAATAAATTAACCTATGAATATGAAAATATAACTAATTTTGAAGAAAAACCATTGTATATACCAAAAATTATAGGTTCATAGTAAATATGTAAAAAACGTATTGAGGAATTTTAAGTATTAACATAAATAAAACCCGTCAAGTGCAAGTCGAACTTGCGCAATTAGTGTTCCGCTCGATGATTGCTTTTGACATAAAAAAATGTTGTTACTCTAAGTGAGTTTTCAATAAAGTTTGTTTCCGATCTTTGTTAAACATTGACGACTTTGAATTTTTCTTTATATACCAGATAAATTATCAAAGGTAACGAATGCACTCGTGAGAATTTTCGTTCAATCTACACCTTGTGGAGAATATTCCAGAATTTTTTCAATATTTTGATCAGTACTTTTCGAGATCAAGGTGCGGACAGCGATATTTGGCATTTGTTTTTAAAATAATGCAAAGAAAAGTATGTGCAAGTATTACAACATATATATTTTAGAACTCATGTTTTTACAAGCTGTCATTTGACGCCTCTTTAGATGACCCGGTAAAAAAATTTTTTTTCACTTCCGACTTCACCCTTTAAGTCAAAATTTAACTTTCAAAACAAACAAATTTCAACTTTCTATGTCAAATAGTTTCGGAGAAAATCGGGTGTGACAGACGGACAGGCAGACGGATAGACACCGTAGTGTTCCATACGGAACACTAAAAATGGTCACATTTAAAAATATAAAAGGCAAATAGAATAATTATATAAAATTTCTTGCATTAGTTGCAAAAAACTTTGCTCAATGATCTTTTACAAAACAAATCCCACCTTATTCGAATATAGATTTACATATTATAACCAGGTTAGTTAAGTTAAAATGCGCCCTGTAAAAGTTTTACATATTAATTATCAATACTTACTTCTTTCCGTTAGCATTTTCTTATAACACTACGATAGTACGGTCTGATATGTTTCTCTCTTGATGAATATATATCGATATAAAAAATTCACAACACTACAAAGGACCTGCTGTATTGCTTCGAAATATAAAATCTTCAAGCCCAAACTTGGATTTCTTTCCTGGCAATATTAAGCTATAAAAATTACCAGACTTTTGTTATTATATAACAAATATTGAACACTGTGTGTTTCCATTTTACATAATACACTTACACTACACTTTAACTGTTTATTAAAAATATTTTAAAATTTTATTTATTGAGTATTTTATTACAAGAAATGGGGCGTAAATTGAAGGTTAAGTGCAAACTGTAACGATGAAAAGGATACTTTCAGTTCGAGTTCTAGAACATTGTCTAAAACTTATAAAATCAATATTTAGCGTCACATTACATTTTATTCAGGGTAAAGTTCCAGTTGTTCACACTGCACGTCACGCACTTTTCCTTCACTTCTTCATTTTCGGTGAACATATTTTCACGTAGGGCATTTTTGAGAGGTCCGAATAGGTAAAAATCACAGGGCTCTAAGTCTGGACTGTATACGGGATGAAACAAGGTCCCCCAACCCAGATCTTGAAGCTTTTCTTGGGTAAGCCGGGCCGTACGAGGGACAGCATTTTCATGTCGAAGAATGACTTCTTTTCGCAAGAGTCCACGGCGTTTGGTCTTGATAGTTAGCTTAGCTTTGTTATCATTTCAACAGTAATTCTTCTATTATCACAAATAAGTCCATCAATCCTCGATTTCAACGAGGGACTGGAAACTTCGACTTGATGTCCACTTCGCTGCTCGTCACACACTCTTGTTCAACCACTTTTAAACCGATCTATCCACTTGTAAATGTTCGCACAGTTCATGCAACTTTGTCCATACTGTAATAACATTCTAGAATGTATTTCACTTGGCTTAACACCTTCTCCTACTAAAAATCTGATGGCAGAACGCTGCTCCTCTAAGGTGCAGTCTTTCAATGAACTCGCACTAAACTGGATATTTTGCACATAACATAATCGAACAGCTGATTAAAACTTATCATAGAGTTGTCAGCTTGCACTCCTAGAAGTATGGAGCGGTTTCGTTGAATAAGTTTAAGCTGAGACCAATTGTTTTTTTACTTATTGAATGACCTTCGTATATTTTTTTTTTCAAAGTCAATCCTACCCTGAAAAAAAAAATGTTTTCAGTATTAAAAGAAAGGTTAATTATTTATAATGTACAAAGCACAAGTATCAGACTAATTGAAATTATTTTTTTATTTATCACTTAATCTTTTTCTCTTTTGAATCCATCTATTACGTATAACTTTTGTTACAGAGCAAAGGTTAAATTTACAGCTACCTGACCCAATATGACAGCATCCATCTTGTTTTATTAGTTGAAAGGCGAAAAAGGTCGACTTTACTTCATAACGTAAGACAAACGAGGTAGGAATACAAATGACTAGAAAAATGGCGAGAAAATTTGCAGAATATTATAAAACAATATTTTTTTATATGGCATGCCCCGGCTTATTTTGCCCTAGATAATCCTATTTTTATATAAAGTGGAAGAATATTTTTACTTGGAAATCTCTTTAATGGAATGGTGGTGCAGGAAATGGAATTAAGGAAAGCTTAGGAAAACTTAACATAAGCCTCGGTAAAATAAATTAAATATTAATTAAAAAAGTTTGCTTGGTTTATAAAAGAAATTAAATGTGTGTGTTCTATGAACAAGGAAAAATGCGGTCACCGTTATGATTTACGTGCCAATATTGCTAAAAACAAAAAACCACAGAAATTATTAAACAAGGGTTTAGAAGGTGTTTGCAACGATGAATTGTCGTCTCAGCTACCCTCTTATGGCATGTCTGAAAAGTTCTGTTTATGTCTCTCGTATTTCAGAGTTTTCAATAGTTTCTTTACTAGTGGCAGTCGACGGATTTCTTGCTTACATCTGCACTACCGACGCCGATATACTCCAAGGCTCCAATCTGTTCTACTCTCTTTCTCATTTACACTGCTAGAAAGCACTAGGAATCCAATCTACATCTTTGCAGATGACAGTACGCTTATTTTTGTATTTACTTTAATACCTCGAATATCAGCTACTTATGCAAATATCCGCAGAAAGCAGGAAATCGTTTAAATTAACTAAGACCTGCAAGAAATTCTATCTTGGTGTAACAGCAGCCAAGTAGAATTTAACTCCACAAAAACCCAGGCGGCCGTTTTTTCTAAAAAAGTTAACGTTACTGACCTCGGCATAGTTATGTCGGGGCACCCCATTCCTCTAGCATTCTGCCTTAATTTGCTGGATGTTAATTAGAGAACAAATACGTCTTGGCATGTTGCAAGCGTAGCAAAGAGCGCTTCTCAAAAGTTGGAAATATTATTTCCTATAAAGCTTCACACTCCACAACAATTGTTAATTCTGTACAAAGCTTAAATTCGACCAAGGATGGAATATTGCTCTCATGCATGGAGCTCTGCTCCCAAGCATATACTGCATTTGTTGGCCTGACTGGAGACTGAGAACTCACCAGCAAACTTGAAACATCGAAGAACTATGGGCGACTTACCCTTTGTACGTGGCCAGACCATACAGACTTAAATAAAAGTATACCGACCTTTTGCATCGTAAGCAACTATGGGCGACTTACCCTTTGTACGTGGCCAAGCCATATAGACTTAAATAAAAGTTTACCGTGTGCAACTATTATGCCACGAAACCACGGGCAGCTAGTTATCACCACTACCCCAAACACTTTATTTTTGCACTAGACGCGCGTTTTGCAAACCATGTTAGCATCATCAGGAGAGAATGCTGACATAGTAAGTGAAGCGCAGGTGAACCACAAAAATAAAGTGTTTGGTGAAGTGGTGATAACTATTGTGTAGTGTCATTACGCCGAAGATTTTAAAATCCCAACGTAGTTGCTGTAATTATGTTTCGTATATTTATCATTGAAAAAGTGGTTGAAATGTGTACAATGCTTGACCTAACACCAAATGTCGTTTTAGTCCCTCACTATTTCATTAAGAGTTAAGAGCGAAATTAGTTCAATTTATGGTGTTTTATTTTAAACTGAAAGACCGAAACCGCGGTTTAGGATAACGATTTGCCTCTTCAATATTTAAAGTGGTATTTATTACTTACAAGTTGGACGTAGCCCCCTTAATTTCTCTCAAAGTGGTGCATGATAGGAATACACGTCGAGCTAATACTTCACATCCCTATAAAGTTTAGCCTATCGCTCCTCGTACAACCCTTTTCAAACAGTCCTTTAGATGGAGAACCTCATCATTTTGGAATGATCTGCCCAAGACTGTGTTTCCTACAGAGTACAATTTACAGTGATTAAGGAAATATGTCTTTTTAATTTCAGAATATGAAGATGTTGCAATCTATGGGTTCAGTAGGTGTAAAGTTAAAGGTAGTATATATAGTCAATGAAAAGAAATACTATCATTGCCAACTGATTGTGATTCCTTAGAGAAGATAGAAAGGCTTCATCTCTAGTGGCTAGTTTAAATTAAAATGTATCGATAAACTGTATTTGATTGTATAAATAGTAGTTTAAGCTCATGGCGTCTGGGAACATAAGAGTAACAGAGGGAACAAAAAAAAAACAATTTATATCACCTACATTCAACAAATGTCAAAAAACTGATTTGAGGTTCTTAAAGTAGACACCAAGATCCGTTGGTATTTTCATTTTGACTGTCATAGTTATATAATACGAGACTTACGGTGATCTCGCTATATGAGAAAACTTGGTTCAAGGGATTAGACTCTGGCAATTTGGAGTAACTTTCTGATGTTAGGAGACTAAATCGACTCGAAGAAGCACAAGTATTTACAACTCATAGTGTTTACCGAACCATTAGCTAGTGAAACGATCGATTCCTTTAACTTTTATTTCTAGAAATTGGAAACAGAAGAAAGGGTTTCTCTTATACTGATGATATGATCTGTAGAGTTTTCGTGATCAGTTATAGCTGATTGTACAAGATGTTTCTTTTTGATACATCTTTCATATTCCTTAATTCTGGATGCTATTTGCCTAGCTTCTAGTTTCTACTATATACATTGTACCACATGAATAGGAAATTTTATAAACACCTGCTGTTTGTAAACGAATTGTGTCTTTTGGTGATCTCAAGCATTGTTTAATCTACAAGTAGTGAAATTTGGGCGAATGTTGAATCTTTCAAGTAGTTTTACTATTTGTGCTCTAGCAACGTGAAGGTAAGGTGAGACTGCACTACCGGTGGACACTTATCACTACCTTGTCTTTAAGTCGGGGTTTTAAAACGATCAAAGGAACGTCCCAAGATGCTGTTACTTTTCGTTTGTACCATAATATCTACGAGGCTGGTTTGAAAAGTCCGTGCAAAAATAAAAACTACTTATGTGTTTGGGGTAAACCTTTTTTATTTTTCGACATAGTCTCCTTTTAGTCTTATACACTTCGTCCAACGATGTTCTAGTTTGTTGATCCCTTCCGAGTAATAGGATTTGTCCAAGTCTACAAAATATCCATTAGTGTCTGCAATCACCTCCTCGTTTGAATAAAATCTTTGTCCCGCCAGCCATTTTTTCAAATTGGGGAACAAATAGTAGTCCGAGGGAGCCAAGTCTGGAGAATAGGGGGGATGTGAAACGAGTTGGAATCCTATTTCCATTAATTTTGCGACCACAACTGCTGAGGTGTGTGTTGGTGCGTTGTCGTGATGGAAAAGGACTTTCTTGTGGGCCAATCGCGGGCGTTTTTCTTGCAGCTCGGTTTTCAAACGGTCCGATAACGATGAATAATATTCACCTGTAATAGTTTTACCCTTTTCCAGATAGTCGATGAGGATTATCCCTTGCAAATCCCAAAAGACAGTCGCCATAACCTTTCCGGCCGAAGGAACGGTCTTCGCCGTTTTTGGTGCAGATTCCCCCTTGGTAATCCATTGTTTAGATTGTTGTTTGGTCTCAGGAGTATAGTAATGTATCCATGTTTCATCCACAGTGACGAAACGACGCTTAAAGTCCTCCGGATTCTTCTGGAACAGCTGCAAACCATGCTCACGCTTGACCAAAAACGGAATCGTGTGAAGTGTTGCAAGGAAAATTCATCGCGTTGGTTTTTTTTATGGGCGTGGCTAATTTTTCCCCTAAATTAGTCAGCTACGCAGACATATTTAACGATAACTCGGGAACAACGTGTCAGATTTTTATAAATAAAACATTAAAAAATGCGTAACAAAATTTTATTAAAGTTGATTCAATATTATTTTATTCTATCTTTTATCGTTTTGGAGTTATTTAGAAATTAATGGAGAGAAAAAAAAATTTTTCGTGTAAAATTCATTATTTTTTTCGGTAAAAAAGCGCAATAACAAAAGAAAAACAAAATATTCACATTTTTCTGACAGCTGCGTATCTGGAAAATAAAATAAGGTATTAATCATGAAAATCGGTTAATAAATGTGGGTTTTATTCACAATTTACCGCAGGTACTCAATATCGATAAAATTTGTGTAATACAGCCATCCTTGCATATCGCGGTAGGATTGCATCAGCTTAGCAGGTAGATAACGGAACTAAAGGGCAAGGGTATTTTGTATGGTTATTAGAATTAAAAATTATAATACAGTGTCTTTTATTTAGCTGCATTTCGCTTACCTGTATTTTTTGTCCAGCTGCACGAAACATTGTATAACAAAAACAAAATATTCTGCGTATGTGCACGAATTTTTCTACAAACTTGCATGTGCAACTAAATGAAAGACACTGTATTATTATTTTTAATAATAACCAGATGAAAAATCATTTATTGCATTTGTCAATTAAAAATAAAACAATTAATCCGTATTACTTAGTTTTATTGACACAAAAAGGATAAACTCAAATAATACCTGCCTTTCAGGTAGGTAACTTGTGCATTATACATACATAAGTAGTTGGTATTTTAAAATGTTTTTGATTTTTACATATTTCTTGCTGTTCGGTTCAAAAAAAAATTGTTTTTGAAAATTCCAGTCAAAAATTGTTTTTGTTTAATTTTAAAATAAATGTTATAAATGCTCTGTAATAAATTTAGCATAATGACACTGACTGTAATTATAAGTAAAATAAAAATACTCATTTATTGATAAAGAAAAATTTACAAGTCAAGGTTTACATGCTTAGTACAAGCACTACATAACTAAAAATAGTAGCTGAACCTAATAATCATCATCAGAGTGTTCTGATGAGTCGTTTACTGTATAACCGTCATCATTTTGTGGCATCGTGCGACAATATGATGACGATTCCAATCTTGACTCATCTATGCTAGGGCTTACAATTAACTTTAATACATATTTTTTCCGGCTTTTTTTTGGGAATCTCTCGAAGGCTATTGATCAAAGGATCAGATGTTATAATTAACATGCACAGTAAGTCTCTATTCGTGGCAACACGCGAGCACTTGCGGGTGTTGTACTCCTTAAATCTGCGGCAATCTTTGTTCCGTGCTTCTTGAGCCTCTTCGGAAAGCTGCCCAATTGGAAGCAATGCCGCTTTGATGACTTCTGTGCTGTGAATTAATATTTTATGCACCGTAGCAGGCATACAGTAACACGAATAGAGACTAAGATAATGTTTTCTGGTTTCAAGACAAAATTTTTTGAATTCAACTACAACATCCAACCCTGTGATCTGAGCACTCATCTCAGCATTCTTAAAAAAGCGACGGGTTGTATTTCCATCATTTGAAGAATCAAATCTTGGCTTTGGTTTATCTACAATGAGTCCCATCTCGTTCTTAAATTTCAATTTGATTTCCTCGGAACGAACCTTGATATCTGCTTTGTCTTCGTTGCTTCTAGCCTGCCATTTCTTAATATTCAACTTGTAACTGATATGTAAAAGACATTCGAAGCAACGAATCCAAGCATGAAGTGTAGATAAACCAAAACCAAAATGTTCTTGATTGCTGTTAAACATCGCGGGGTCATCGTTCATCGTCTTGGGGGTGGCGCCACAGATGAAACACTTTTGGGATGAACTAGTTTCCGTTAAGGCGTTACACACCTTTCCGTCTCTCATTGTCAGCAAAAGTTCGTGTTTTACGGAGATTTGAGAATCACCAAAGTTGATAAGTGTTGGAAGAAGAGCATTAACTTCTTCCCACAATCTATTTGTCTCCACTAACGTGAAGTCGTTCGTTTCTTTGGCAAATATAAATTTGATTGGGCGACAATACAAAGTTGATGAAGGCCGAGGATTTTGCCAAATAATTTTAGACCCATCACATAACTTAAGGGGAATTAAAGAAAATGCTGAAAGAAAGTCGTCCGTATATTCAGTGTTCTCAAATCTCTGTTTGTATGTGCTGTGCCCAGAACTTCCATCACATCCCCATTTACTAACAAGTGAAAACGATGAACTTGTTGGGAGCACACTGCTGATAATTTCATTCTGTGCTAATACTAGACGTTCCACTGTTTTATTTAATAAGGCTTGCAAATTTATTTCAGCACGAGTTTCTGTTATAGCAATGTGCTCCTCTGCAGGGTAACAGGCCTGTTTGGACTTTTTTAAATTAAAATATGACGGAAACACATTATGCCCCGCCTTCATGGACCACTTCCTAGTTTGTTTGTAAGAATGCGTTGTTGACTTAGAATCTATATAGTAAGCTAAGGCTTCGTCACTACTGAATTGCCTAGGATTAACGGAACTGGTATTTTTAGACTTAATAATATTATCTGGGCTCTCACTAATGTCTCTAATCACATTGACAATTTTCCTTTGCTCTGCTGAACGCACAGCAATTTTGGCAGCAGTCACCAATTCACTGACACTTCGGGATTCTACGAGATCCACGACGCGACGTTTCTTCTTCTTAAACGACGATTCCTCGAAATCTTTGCGAGGTCTTCCTGCAGGAGTCACATTCTCACTTGATGTTGAAGGTTGTGGCGTAAAAGAACTCGCAGTAAACTGTATATCTGCTTCATCCAACCAATTCTTATTTTTAATTAAAAAACGCTCCTTCGACTTTCCTGAAGCCAACCATTTGGCACCAAACTTATTCGACAAGTTGGATATCTTCAACTTTATTTCATTTTGGCTGCTTTCAGTAATGTCACCAAAGTGAAATTTTGAAGAAAGAAAGTCATATACACGCGAGTTTTTTTCATTCTTCGTGTGTTTCAACCACTTCTCAAAAAAGGCTACCCTTGAAATATAGTAAACGTGTTCTGGAAAAAAAAAAGAAAAAAAAACATGTTGTACTGAAGTGTGCTAAACAATATGTGTAGTTTTACGAAGAATAAAGTTATTTCGGTGTAATATCTAAAAACTAGCCCGGATAGAGGTGAATGTCTGTATATCCTGAACTTTCAAAGTTTTTTTTTTAAAAAAACACGCTAAAAATATATAGGCTATTTAAAAAAAAATACTAAAAATTCAAATTAATAGATTCTGATTAAAAAAAAATACATTAAAAAATAGTACTTACCCTCAGTTTTAATATTCATCACAAAAACTTTCACAATAATACAATATGTCACTATTAGACGTGCACGAAAGTGTCGCTAAATTGCAACTGATTGATTGAAAGAGCTGCATTAAACTCATTACCTGACTTCTGACGCTTATGACTCGCCACTTGCAAATTTGATAAACAACCTTTTTCTCGGAATTCGGGGTTTGGTGGTGTTGTTTACGTTTTGCAAATAAGATTTCCTGGAAATCATAACATGAATTTTGTCCACCTAGCATGTTCTACGCGACACACTCTGCATAGGTAAGATTTTGAAAATGTTGCGTTTAAATTCATCCAAAGATTCATTAGCAGAGGGAGTTTGTCTAACTTCAACGATGGTTTTTATGGATTAAAACGTTTCTCAAACTTAGTTTTATAGCTTTGGTAAAATACCCCAAAAATGATACCAGCAATGCAATAAATAATGCATTGCAATAAATGTTAAATTTTCTTACTATTTTTATTATTATAGTACTTTAAATTTTTACTAGAATAGAAAGGTTATTATTGGAAATAATTTAATTTTATTACAGGAAATAAGATTGTGAAAACAGATATATATATATATATATATATATATATATATATATATATATATATATATATATATATATATACCCCAAAGTAATGAATACGTATTTTCTTACTTTTCCTTTTCTATATGATAAATTAATATTTATAAATAATTTGAGGATGAAACTAAGCAACTCATTTTTTTTCAGTAAATTATATTTAATCATAAAACATAAGACGGCAAATATATGCATATATTCAGGAAAACGACTAGAAACTTTGAGGAACAATTATCTAATTTTTTAAATTGATGGTTTTTATATTTTTTATCGGGTTTTGAATAAACGTTTTAGAAAGCAAGATTCCCGAAAAAGAAGATTTCTAAAACTATGATTTAAAAGAAAATTTTTTAAAGAGATTAATTTTTGAAAAACAACATTCTCAAACTTTTCGAAACACATTTTTGATAAATATAATTTTACTCTGATTATTTGGTATGGTTAGGTGAATCTTAGCTACTTAAGGGTAGGTATTAGTTCAAATTAATTTAGAGAATAAAAAATTAAGGCAACGAAACAGATTTCTGACTAGCAGGTGGCAGCAGAGCGGTTCTGCAGCTTATTTGATTAACGCGCAGAGACCTATATATTGAGATCGTGGATTCGATCTCCCCCGGGCATCCAGATACTCTTTTTTAATCAACTTGTGAATGAATCTTTAATACATTTTCCTGTTTAATAATTTATTATTATTATAGGACCTGACTTACGTCCACGACCAGCCAAGATTCACAAAATCAAACGAGTCACAAACGCAAAAGTTAGTTCAAGTATAGAAATATGACTCTCCTTTATGTGATGCTATATAGCATAAAAAATATATACACTTTTAAGAGCCCTAATATATCGTTTTTTATAAGCACGAAATATGTAGGAAATAAACTGAAAACTTGGTTAGAAAGTAATTTTAATTTCTATATGACTTAAAATTTAGTTTCACAAGTCGTACATCATAGATCAATGAACTTTTGTTTAGTCGGGTATTTACTTTTCTTACGAGTGACTCAAATTATGCAGTTTTATTGCTCAAGAACGTGACGCCATCTGTTTACGAGAATGTTAAACCATCACTTGAATATGAACAATGAAAAGTGTGGTTTCTAGTTTTGAATATTTTTTTGGTTTAAATGAATTTGAATTACAATTTTTTTTTAAATTACTGAGTTCAGATTAGTTTGGTTTGATTCAATTTACTCTTATCTAACCTAACTTGAACTAAATTAGTAATTTATATATCAATAAAATTCTTAGTTAAATTTATTAGTTTGAGAGTTAATTTTCAATTACCTAAAGTCATTGCAGATATGGAATTTATGTTAAAATAAATTAAATTAAACTATGACTAAATTAATTGATTGAAAATTTTTAGTGGCACTTACCTGAACAAATTTCTGTCTGCTTTATTTAAGAATCAGATTTTTAAAATAAAGTGATTCAAGAATTTTTCTTGTTGAAAATTTGCTTGCGTGAAAATTTATTGATTTGAAAATTGTGCTTCCGAAAACTTCTCGCCTAACTTCAAATCACAAATAGTAGCCGAATTCTTTTTATTAAGCCTTTGGAATACTCACTAATTTATCTATTATTACTTGTTCCCTGCATCCAATAGACTTTGCTTAGTAAATCAATGCAATTTAATGCATTATGGTAGAAAATTACAGATTTAATGAATGGGTGTCAAGTTGTCATTACTGTTTTGAGGAAAAGAAGCGAGACCACAACTAATTTTTTTAACGAGATACTCAAATTTAATTATAAAATATAATCTAAATAATTTTATATTGTTTCCTTTGCCTTGAAGTAAGGGAACCGTGATGGTTAGAATAATTACGATAATTGAAAAGTGAACCAGGTTTTCAGTGATCTACGAGGGTGGACTGATAAGTTTTCTACGGGAAATTTTGTTAAGCTACATGACTGTTAGTAAGCAGGATTCTTGTAATAGTTATATCCAAATTTTAAACAGATGTAATGCGAAGTTGTTTGTTGGCAGTTATTGTAAATAATCAGTGTTACACGTTCCGTAGACATGGATAAAGCCAGGTATCGTGCTGCGATAAAACATTTTTTATTTAAAAAAGTGGACTATGGCCCAGATATAAACTGAATTGAAAGAAGTTCGTGAGGACTCTGCACCAGCACTAAAGGCCATTTATTACTGGATTAATGATTATGCTGCACGTTCAGGATGCCCGATCGAGGTATCTTCTGAAGAAATGGTAGATAAAATTTATGGTAACATGAAGGACAATCGTATCAATAAACTTCGTAAGATTGCTAAGATGTCAGGCATCTTATATGAACGAATACATAATACCATGCATGAAGTTATAAAAATGAAAAAGCTGAGTGCGCGATGGGTCCCGCGTTTGTTGACTCCAGACCCAAAAACGCAGAAAGAAGGACATTTGAAATTCTTATTTCGAAAAGTTGCAGGGTAATTCGAGGAACTTATGACATCGTGACTATCAAAAGAGTGAGTAGATGAAGATGAAATTGCAACGAAAAACCGAAAATAATTTTATCGGCGGGAAAAGTGATGCCAACTGTTTTTTAGGGCTCGCAGGGTATCATCATGATTCACTATTTGTGAAAGTGTACAACAGTGGCTCTTATTAGGCAATTTTATGGAATCATATGCGCAGTGAGTTGAAGCGGAAACGACCAAGATTAGAGAACAAAACAGTGCCCCTTTACCAGGACAATGCACTTGCTTACACATCGGCTGTTGCAATGGCAGAAGTGAACGAACTGGACTTCGAAATATTTCTCCACCCACCCTATTTCCAAGATTTGCCCCGAAGTGACTTGCTCTTGTTTCCTACGCCCAAAAATAGCTTGAAGGAAAAACATTATTGTAAAATGAAGAGGTTATTTGTACTGCAAATTAGTATTATACCCAGTTGGAGCCATTTTTTTTTCTGATGGAATAAAAAATTTGGAATCTATTTGGACCAGATGTATTGAGCTCAAAGGATGATATTGTGAAATAAATTTTTATTTTTGGAAAAAATGTTATTTACCTTGTTAGTGTTCCGTACGAAACACTTATAAGATCACTTCGGTGTCTGTCCGTCTGTCTGTCCGTCTGTCCGTCTGTCTGGGAGTAATATAGGAATTGATGGCCTCATCAGAGTCATGTAGTTTTGAAAGTTAAATTTTGACTTAAGGAGTTAGTTTTGGTGGGTGAAATCGGAAGTGAAAAAAAAATTTTTTTACTAGGTAATCGAGTGTGGTGTCAAATGAAAGCTTGTGAAAACACGAGTAAAAAAATATATATATGATGTAATACTTGCACGCATTTTTCTTAGTATTATTTTTAAAAAATCGCTGTCCAGCCACCTTATCTCGGAAAGTACTTATCAAAAAATTTTGAAAAAATTCTGGAATATTCTCCATGGGGTGTAGATTGAACAAAAATTATCACGAGTGCATTATCTGTAATAATTTATCTGGTATATAAAAAAACAGAAATTTCAAGGTCATCAATTTTCAGTAAAGATTGGAAATAAACTTTGTTGAAAACTCATTTGTGGTGTGTTTTGTGAAGTCACTGATCATTTTATACCACCCTAAAAAATTTTCTATTTTAAAAACAATCGTACGGAACACTAATTGTGCAAGTTCAACTTGCACTTGACCGGTTTTTTTTTATTTAATCCACTCTCGTATTTACTAAACACTAAGCCTTCCCATATAGATATCTATTAATTTTTGAATACACTTGTTTGAATTGTCTTTTATAATATAAAATATCATATGTGGAATATAAAAAACTAATGTTATCATCCGTCTTTATGTTTTTCAAGTATTTTATACTTGCGACTGATAGATAAATATATCTAGCACAGTAAGCAAGCGATTGTTCTAATTATATTTGGTACAGTTCTTTGTTTCGACTTCGTCGTTGTATGAGCACACAAATCTTGTCTAAAAAAGTTTAATTTATATGCATTTAAACTGACTCTTGCCCCGAAGGCATAAAAATTTAATTCTTTAAAATATTCTTCCAACGATAAAAAAAGATTCAAATTTTGATTTCTGCCAGGTATTCTATTGTTAAACACATACATTAGATTTTTTTATTGAATATTAAAAAAAAAATTGCGTTGTCTAACATTTTTGTTAAATATTATATTTTCCCACACAATTTATAACAAAAATATTTAATAATTTAATAGCTACACTACACACACTGAAAATTCTTTCGAATGAAGATATTTTGATGTGTACATTCTGAAAACGAAATTCAGGTATCAAACTTAGTTTTTCTATTCTTGAATACCAAAATGTCCGTTTGTTAGAAGTTACCAGAAGGTTCCCATCTTATGATTTTAAACTATTTCTTCTTCTTTATCGTTATTTTAAAGAATGTATAGTGTATCATAAAAAATCACCTTCCGAGATTTTTTTATTTTATCACGTTTAAGGATCTCTAGACTACGGAAAGCATGGTCTTCAATTTATATCGGTTTGTCAGTCTGTCAGTCGACCTGCTTGTCTGTTGGCAGGATACGTTTAGAACGAAGTGAAATATATATTTGAAATTTGATAATATAATGTCTGAACTTGAAATAATATTGACAGTTATTGGGTAATATCACATCATAGAACGGTAGCAAAAGGGATAAGGGACAATAATTTTGTGTAATTTTAATGATATATACATAAAATTTTAAGTGAAATTATTTATAGTCAAATAGATTAAATCGGTGACTGTCCTTCTCTGGGTGCTTGGAGTTGAGAAATCAGAATATTATGTTCTTTTTTCATAGATCCTATGTTAACATAATAAATACAAGTATATAAAGGGATGTGATTATAAAGTGACTTTAAAAAATATATTGACTGTACAACGTGTATTTGCAAGTACTGGGTAAAAGCCGAACTTGGTGTAGAATTTTCAGTTATCATATGCACTAAATTCGAACACATATGAAGGGTATCCCATAAATAACTTCAAATTTATCCTAGTTATTCCTTGAACGCAAAAGGTAGCAGAAAGGCTCGGTTCTTGAAGAGTAGTTTTCATAGAGCATTTTATTAAACCAGAGGGGTGTTGGTTTGTGTGCGAGAATTTGACAAAAACAATAATTCTGCTACTATTATAGGACGAAAATTTTGATTTCAAAATTATCTACGCAGTCTACACAGTAAAGCCCCGAGTGTAAAAATGATTAAACAAATTTTGTAGCTGGTATGACTTCAAGTAAATATGGAGCAGATCGATTAAAGACATCAAGATGTGATAGAATTGTGAAATATTTGAGTGTCGATTCGAGACAATTTCAACATTTCAATATACAAAGTATAGTCAGCAAGTGCAAGAATTAAAGCTATCTGGTACTGCTCAGAAACTCAATAATTTCCATTGTGCCGGACACATCAATAAACAGAACTTCCGTTATTACAGTTCGACAAATAGGGGACTAAAGCGTCAAAATTCTGGCGGCTCGTGGCCAGGTATAGTTAGGATGAAAAGGGATGGCAGTCGGCTTAATGTATCCTCTCCATAATTACGAGCATTTTTTCTGGTTTTCGAATGCACTAATGAATAAATTTTAATCTTTTACGTTTCTTGTTAATGGAAACTATTTATTAAAATGTGAGGATTTCTAGGTCATGAAAAACATAGTCACTTATTTCTGGTAGGCGTCTGTCAAATTGATAACTTCCAAATGAAATAATAGATCGATTTCAAATTTGGTATACATACAGAACTTGATTGAGGAATGGAACTTATAATTTTGGAGCAATATTGGTATAGTCAGGGTGAAAAGGGATAGTAGTCGATAAACTTTGTTTATCCTTTGCATTATTATGAGAATTTTTTTCTAGATTTTGATTGCATTAATGAATAAATTTTAAAAATCATTATTTATAAGATTAAAAAAGATTTAAAGATATAAGGTTAAAGTAGAGGGATATGAAGTTAGAGGAGTTGCTTTGTACATATGGTATTATAAGCCATTTTTTTCGGGATTTTTACCGTCAATAAATCTAGAAATTGTGTTAATTTCCTTTTTTTTATTAAGTCAAACATCTATATATATATATATATATATATATATATATATATATATATATATATATATATATATATATATATATATATATATATACATTATTTACAGTCTAGAAAATCAGAAAAATATTCCAGGATTTTTTTCATCTATGTAACCTCCTTTGTTTTTAATTACCGCTTTACATAGTTTCGGCATTCTGTCCAGTAGTTTCTTCAGAGTTTCTTCGGTTATTTTAACCTATACCACTTGTAAAAGTTCTCACAAGTGATTTTCTGATGTTGGATTGAGTTTTCGAACACGTCTATCCAAATGGTCCCACAGCAATTCGATGGGGCTCAAGTCGGGTGATTGTGGTGGCCAAGTCATCACTTCCAGGACGTCATCGGATTTCCATTGGTCCAAAAGTTCTCTAATTTATTTAGCAGAATATTTAGGATCGATCGTTGTCATGCTGAAAAATAAATTTCCCCTTAAAAATATCTCTTCCAGAAGAAAGCATTTGAGTTACCAAAATTTCTTGATACTGTTCTTTTCGCATGATTCCTCCTATCCTAAAGATTTTTCCAACTTTACCGTGGCCAAAACAACCCTAAACCATTACTGAACCTCCACCATATTTTACTGTAGGCAACTGACAGGCTTCCAACATCCTCTCTCCAGCTGACAGCCGCACATAATCTCGTCGATTTGAACCAAAAATTTCGAATTTGGATTCGTAGTGCCAAAGGACGGAATTCCATGGTTCTGATGTCCAATTTTCATGTTCTCGGGCCCATGCTAATCGTTTACGTTTATTCACTTGTCTAAGAAGTAGTTTCCTCACTGCAACTCTCCCGTGTAGTCCATCTTCTGCTAACCTGTTCTTCACGGTTGTCACGCTGATGGGGATGGGCCGCTCCAGGTTTACTTGAGCCGTGATTTCTGGTGCGGTTAGGCGGCGATTACGTCTGCTAGACATTGTTATAGCTGTGTCTTCAGAGGGAGTCGTTTTTCAAGGTATTCCTGAACGTTTTTGGTTGCGAACTCCATGTTCCGCAGAAAATTTTTGTACGATGTAGCCCCCCGTTCTCCTTGGCATCCGCATATCACTCGCGATTTGTCGACTCGAGTGTCCATTTTGATGCCTCGCAATTATCAGAGCCCGATTTTTAACTGAAACTTCTTTCGTTTTTGGTATTTTTATAAAACATTTAATCTATATCAGTGACAAAGTACTGTTTGCGAATAGTTAATTTCCAAAAGGGCAATGGTATTTATAGCATAGTTTTTATAATAAAATATCACTAGGAATTTTCATAGTCCCTAGAATCTTGAAATGAGTCCTTACTTCAACTGGAATTCTCAGAAATCGCCTCAAAATGATTATCATGCAAAACTTGGAAATTTGTTCTAATTGGTATCTAATTTGTGATATCACCAAAAAGGCTTATCTAAACAATTTTATGATGGACACTTAAATTTACCTATATAATAAAAGGATTTAATTAGGTATTAAATTTTGGCAGTAACATTAAAATTTCTAAATGGGCAAATACTTGCTGACGGTATATATATATATATATATATATGTATATATATATATATATATATATATATATATATATATATATATATATATATAATATATATATATATATAAATATATATATATATATATATATATATATATATATATATATATATATATATAAATATATATATATATATATATATATATATATATATAAATATATATATATATATATATATATATATATATATATATATATATATATATATATATAATATATATAAATATATATATATATATATATATATATATATATATATATATATATATATATATATATATATATATATATATATATATATATATATATATATATATAAATAAATATATATATACATATATATATATATATATATATATATATATATATATATATATATATATATATATATATATATATTATATATTATATATACTAGCCAGGCCCGCGGCTCCGCTCGCGTGGACTTGATTCACCACTATCGTCACTGCTTATTCCTTATGTTACCCAACGTAATAAAATATCTCCCATTATTTCCCCTTATCTCTCAATATTTCCCCTTATCTCCCATTATCTCTACATAATTTCCATTATCTAGGCTTATCTCTGCTCATCTCCCATTATTTCTCCTTATCTCCAATTATCTCACCTTATCTCCCATTATCTAGGCTTATCTCGACTTATCTCTCAATATTTCTCCTTATCTCCCATTATTTCTCCTTATCTCACATTATCTCACCATAACTCCCATTAACTATACTTATCTCTGCTTATCTCCCATTATTTCTCCTTATCTCCCATTATTTATATTTATCTCCCATTGTCTCACCTTATCTCCCATTATCTAGCCTCTTATCGAATTATATAGAACATATGTATAAATTTATAAGAACACATAAATCGGATAAGTGGTTCTCAAGTGATAAGCGCACTAACGGACAGACAGACAGACAGAGAGACATTGCATTTTATATATATTCTAGATAGAAGATTATAGATACCCTGGCCAGAGAACAAATGTATGAATTAAAAAAAAAAACACGTAAATCGGATAAGGGGTTCTCGAGTGATAAGCGCACTAACGGACAGACACACAGACAGAGAGACGTTGCATTTTATATATATTATATTCTTGGCTACATGATATTGTTCCATATTTAATGCTTTAGGCAGCGTATTGCAAGAGAACGTGCTAGCGGCAAACTTTTCTCCGACTTGATTCACTATTATCGTCACTGCTTATTCCTTATGTCACGTTACTTAATAAAATATATCCTATAACCTGGCCAGAGAACATATGTATGTTCAACAAAACAGCACGTAAATAGGATAAGTGGTTCTCCAGTGATAAGCGCACTAACGGACAGACAGACAGACACAGAGACGTTGCATTTTATATATATTATAAATATTCTTTGCTACATGATATTGTTCCATATTGAATGTTTTAGCATGTTTAAAAAAAAAGCACGTAAATCGGATAAGTGGTTCTCCAGTGATAAGCGCACAAACGGACAAATAGACAGAAATACGTTGCATTTTATATATATATTATAGATGTAATAAAATATATATCTATAACCTTGTCAGAGAACATATGTATGAATTTAAAAAATCACGTAAATCGGATAAGTAGATCTCGAGGGATAAGCGTACTAACGGACCGACAGACAGACAGAGAGACGTTGCATTATATATATTATAGATATAGATTATTATTATTATTATATAACCTGACCAAAGAATATGTGTATGAATTTTAAAAAAAGACACATAAATCAGATATGTGGTTTTCGCGTGATAAACGCACTAATGGACAGACAGACAGACAGAGAGACATTGCATTTTATTTATATATCATAGATTATAGATATTCTCTGCTACATA
Organism: Pachyrhynchus sulphureomaculatus; assembly: GCA_019049505.1. NCBI lineage: Eukaryota > Metazoa > Arthropoda > Insecta > Coleoptera > Curculionidae > Pachyrhynchus > Pachyrhynchus sulphureomaculatus. The sequence goes on along the minus strand of CM032447.1, from coordinate 197,601,720 downwards.
ATATTGTTCCATATTTAATGGTTTAGGCTATGTATTGCAAGGGAACGCGCTAGCGGCAAACTTTTTTCCGACTTCATTCACTATTTTACGTCACTACTCATTCCTTATGCTACCTATCGTAATAAAATATAGCCTATAACCTGGCCAGAGAACATATGTATGTTTTAAAAAAAAAGGGACGTAAATCGGATAAGTGGTTCTCCAGTGATAAGCGCACTAACGGACAGACAGACAGAGAGACGTTGAATTTTATATATATTATAGATATATATATATATATATATATATATATATATATATATATATATATATATATATATATATATATATATATATATATATATATATATATATATATATATATATATATATGTATATGTATATATGTATATATATATATATATATGTATATATATATATATATATATATATATATATATATATATATATATATAAATATATATATATATATATATATATATATATATATATATATATATATATATATATATGTATATATGTATATATATATATATATATATATATATATATATATATATATATATATATATATATAAATATATATATATATATATATATATATATATATATATATATATATATATATATATATATATATATATATATATACGGAAAGCGTTGTCGAGGAAAGTTCTAAGTGTAGTGTATAGCTATTGAAACAAAGACTGGTAATTTCTGCATTGTACTGTCAACAGTAAGATAAAATAATTTATAACCTAAATGCAGTATTTGGCGCCAAGTGTTCATTACTTCAGTGCCTCGTTCGAAACTCAGGACAAAGTATAAAATTGATTCAAAACGCGTAGTAAACATAATGACTTTAACTTGTGTTTTTTGCATGGAAGCAATAACCTCGTTTTGTTGTGAGTGCAAAACAGCCTGCCACATAAACTGCGTTCATAAATCTGTCGATGTTGCCAACTTAGTCTCAGAGATCGCTGGATTATCCTGGAGGTGCCCAGATTGCGTGTCTAGGTTTACCCTAGTAGACAGAAAAGATATAACGAAATTGGTGAATGAACAAGTACAAGAAGCTCTCGCTTCTATAACTACAGCGGTGGAATGTATAAAAGCTGATTTAATTTCGGTAATTTCCGAAAAATTATCTACTTTAAACATGAAAGAAAGAAGTGAGCCTGTTAGCTACTCATGTGTTGCCAAGAATAATACTCAACCTGCAATATTGGTTGTGCCTCGGAATCCAGAGCAAAACGTAGAAAGAACAAAACTGGACATGGCTGAATGAATTTATCCCGCAGTCTCAAATATCCAATTAGCAAAGGTGAAATCATCTAATAATGGATCAATACTTATTGGTTGCAAAAACTCGGAAGAAAACAAAAGATTTAAAGAATTGGCCGAAAAAAAGCTTGCCGACTCATATGAAATACGGGAATTACGTGGCATTAACCCGAGAGTTCGAATTGTTGGTTTTTCCGAATTATACAATGAAGAAAGCCTCTTAACTGTCATTAGAAAACTCAACTCGGACATTTTTTCCACTGCAGCAACTTGTGAAATAGTAAAAATATGTAAATTAAGGAGGGATGCCAAGCGTTTTCAAGCTGTGTTGCAACTGGATAGAAATACTTATGATAAAGTAATGAGGGTGGGAAATGTTTTTGTCGGATACGATGCCTGTAGTGTGTTTGATGGTGTTGAGATAAGTCGATGCTATAATTGTAATGAATTTAATCACACTTCTAAAAACTGTTCTAAATCTATCTGTTGCCCCAGATGTGGTAATGGTCATCCAGTTAAAGAATGTCAATCTCAATCCCTAAGCTGTTCTAATTGCGTAGCATTTAATGCAGCCGGTCGAGGTAACGCTGTAGATATTGCCCATGCTGCTTGGGATATAAATAAATGTTTAGTTTATAAAAATGCATGTTCAATACTTCGTGCAAATATTTTGGCGCAATAGCAATTAACCATGACGTCCACACCTATTGTAGCTCAGAATAGATCGATCAGTAGTGCCTACTTCAGCAAATCGCTTATTGCTTAATAATTGTTTTTCAGTCTATTATCAAAATACTCGTGGACTTAGAACTAAAACAGTTGACGTGCTTAGTAATTCAACTTGTTCTTGTTATGATTTAATAGCGATCACAGAAACGTGGCTGGACTCTTCTATTACTAACAACGAAATAATTTGTGACAGGTATAATATTTTTCGTAAAGATAGAAATTTTTCAGAAATAAATAAATCGCGTGGAGGTGGCGTGCTGATTGGTGTTGATCAAAGCTTTAGAGCAAGCATGGTTTCAATTCCATATACAGAACTTTGCCCGGAAATTGATCTAATAGGCGTTAAAATTACTTTTGACTACTCGTCTATATATCTGTTTGTTGTTTACATTCCCCCGCCGGTATCTACTTTTCTGTTGGAAAATTTGTTTGAGTGCTTAATTTCGTTGCAATGCCTATCTAATGCGAATGTATGCATACTTGGTGACTTCAATGTATCTCGTTACTCTGACTTCTTAGATAACAAAACGGAAGATAATCTTACAAAGGTTCTTAAAAATTTCCTAAATAGCGTCCGTTTTACTCAAAGCAATTACATCAGGAACACAAATAATAGAATACTAGACTTGGTGATGCATAATAACGAAAAGTGCGAAGTTGAAAGGGCAGTCGATGTGTTTATTGAAGAGGACGCTCATCATCAGTAGTTACATTTAAATACTGCCAATCGATGAATGCTAAAAGCGATTTTCAAATAAATTTTCAAGGCAGCTATAATTTCAAAAAAGCAGATTATACTATATTGTATAACTCCCTTATGAAAATCGATTGGTCAATTCTAAACAATATTACATGTATTGATGAAGCCTGTGACAGTTTCTATAAAAAATTATATGAAATAATAGATGAGCATGTACCGAAGTATTTAAAAGGTCATAGCAAGAAATACCCTCCGTGGTTCTCGCGTGACGTAATACTCAAGATAAAGCAGAAAGCCTTATGTCATAAAAAATATAAAAAGTATGGAGACATGGATCAGTTTGAAAAGTTCAAAACGTTGAGATCGGAAGTAAAACGAGATACTACAGAATCTTATAGATGCTTTATTCAGAGAACAGAAGAGAATATAAAGGTTAATCCGCAGCAGCTTTGGTCATTTGTCAAAAACAAAAGAGAACAGAAGGGTATACATAGTAGTATGACTTATACAGGAGTAATTTGAACTCGGCATCAGATATTCTAAACGCTTTTGCAACTTATTTCGAACAATCATTTTCCCGTCCAACCTTGAATAGATTAATCAGTGAGGATGTCGTGGCTTCTTGGCCTATTGTCGCAGTCAGTACCTTTTGTGAATCAGACGTTATTAATGCCATTAGAAGACTAAAACCAAAATTTACTGCGGGCCCGGATTTACTCCCAGCATTTTTTATTCGTGATTGCAGATTTGTTTTAGCCAAACCACTGTTAACTCTGTTCAACTTAAGCTTAAAGACGAGTACTTTCCCGGAATTATGGAAAACCTCTAAAGTCAGCCCTGTTTTTAAAAAAGGAGATAGATCAGATATCAATAATTATAGGCCAGTGTCAATAATATGTAATTTTAGTAAAATCTTTGAATTTTTATTACACGATCATATATTTTATGCTACGAAAAACTTGATAACCCCTCATCAGCATGGTTTCTACAAGGGTAGGTCTACATCTACAAACTTAATTACTATAACTCAAGAAATAGCAGAGGCAATTGACGAGGGTTGCCAAATGGATATCATTTATTTAGATTTCACCAAAGCCTTTGATCGGCTGGATTTTTCTCTCCTACTTAATAAACTACTAACTAACTTTGATTTTTCAGGCTCATTAATATCTTTGATTCATTCTTACCTTACTAATCGTAAGCAATATGTGGAAATTTATGGCTCCAAATCAAGATCTTATGATGCTACTTCTGGGGTTCCCCAAGGATCTGTACTGGGACCATTGTTTTTTAATCTCTTTATAAATGATATTGGAAGGGGTTTAGGTGCTGGTTATTTACTCTATGCCGATGATGTAAAATTATACAGCAGGGTGAGAGGTATTCGGGATTGCATAAATCTTCAGAAGGACTTACAGATAATTGGCCAATGGTGCGTAACAAACAATTTACAGCTTAACATTAAGAAATGTAACATCATGTCTTTCTCAAATAAAATCTCACCGATTATTCATAACTATTTGCTGGATAACAGTAGTATCTCCCGTGTGAATGTCTTCAGGGACTTGGGCGTAACATTTGATCCAAAACTTTCTTTCACAGATCATATAAACACCATAATCTCCGAAGCTTTTAAAACATATGGCTTTATTGCACGCTGCACCGGTGACTTTCATAATCCTGACGTAATTAAAACTTTATATATTTGTTATGTTCGTTCTAAATTGGAATACGCTGCTACGGTCTGGTCTCCAGGCTATGACACCCATATTGATAATCTGGAGAGGGTCCAGCGCAAATTCTTAAAATATATTAGCTTTAAACGAGATGGTATCTATCCACAACAGGGGTTTCCGCATGAGGTACTACTTGCAGATAACGGCTGCTCGTTATTAAAGGTTCGTCGTGGTTACTTGCTCCTGACGACTCTGTTCAAAATTATGAATAATGATATAGATTCTCCCGCTATTCTGTCAAGAATAAATTTTAGTGTGCCGCGTATAACTAGCAGACAATATAACGCTTTTTATCTACCTGTTCCAAGAACAAATATATTAAAATTTTCCCCACTTTTTTCAATGTGTAGTATGTATAATCAAGAAATAAGCATCGACTTTTTCAACACATCTATGTTAACGATAGGTAAAATATTGCAACACTGAGGGGCTGTGGCATCTTTCTTTTCTTATTGTTTTAATATTTAATTGTTTTTATTATTATTATTATTGTGATTGGAATTTGTATCTGCTTAATACTCTATTATTGTATTACATTTCTATGTATAGTGGCTCTTATCTGTATCTCCGGCCTTGTAGTTGGGTCTTGTAACCTGTAAGGCATGTATGATAAATAAATAAATAAATAAATAAATATATATATATATATATATATATATATATATATATATATATATATATATATATATATATATATATAAATATATATATATATATATATATATATATATATATATATATATATATATATATATATATATATATATAAATTCCTTTTAGTGTTCCATACAAAACACTTATAAGTGTTCGGTGTCTGTCCATTTGTCTGTTACATCCAATGTCGCGATAATTTTCGCTTAAGCTACACCTTGTGAAGAATATTTGAAGATTTTTGTCCAGTACTTTTCGAGATAAGGGGAGGGACAGCTATTTCTGGCAATTTTTTAACACTAATACAAAGAAAAGTGTGCGCAAATATTACATCATATGTATTTTTAAACTCGTGCTTTTACAAGCTTTTATTTGACACTCCACTCGATGACCCAGTAAATTTTTTTTGTCACTTCCGATTTCACCCCACAAATAAGACAAAATTTAACTTTCAAAACTGGACGGCTCTGATGAAACCATCATTTCCTATATTTGTGCCAAATATCAACTTTTTATGTCAAGTAGTTTCGAAGAAAATTGGGACGGGCAGAGAGACGGATAGACGGACGAACAGACACCGAAGTGATTTTGTAAGTGTTCCGTATAGAACATTAAAAACAAAAATTTCAAGGTCGTAAGATTTCAACAAAGATCGGAAATAAATCTTTGTTGAAAAAAAATTTTTCCATACGGAACACTAATTGCGCAAGTCTGACTTGCACTCAGCAGGTTTTTTTTTATTTATTTTATTTTTATTTTTAGCGGAAATAATACGTACAAAAAACTCATACGTGACTATGAGTAACTTCGGAAAATCATTAGCATTAACCTACTTTCTGCTTGACAATAGTTAATTTTAAACAAATCATGCCATTGCCTTCCCAAGAGAGCCGACCGTCAATTTGTAAATTTTATTTTATTTTTTAATTTTTTAATTTTTTTTTATCTCCCGAGCTGAGATACTCAGGTCGCTGGCGTAGAAAGTAGACACCGTATCCGGTAAGCTATGGCCTCCCCTGAAGAATTATTGTATATTTTTATTTCCATTTATTCTATTTTTTTTATTATTTTTTCTATATTCTATTATATCTATTATTTTTTTATTTCATACAATTTTTTTTTGGCAAAGTTTGAAATATAAGAGCAGTTACCAACATTGAAACTAAATTTTAATCACAATGTTACCAATATTAGAAAACGTAAAGGGTAAAAATATATAAAAAAAAACGAATTCTACATCTATCACGTTAAAAAATGTTGAATTCATGACTGAATTCGAGCCTTCAGTTATTTATACAGGCTCTTAAATATAGCGTCTGAAATTACTGATAACCGTCATATCCTGAAACTCCTTGTATTAATAATGACGTATAAAAGATTGCTATTATAATTTGCAGGGCATATAAGGCTGTCAAGAAAACATATTATTCTAAACTCGCTCTTGGCGGCCTATTAATGACACCCAATAAATATTAATTAATTAAAATTAATATTAATATTTATCATTAAATAAAATAATAAAATCTGAACCTACGAAATTTAAAATAATAAGTTTTATGGAATTTTAAGGTATACTGTTGTAGTTTAGACATTTCTCGTCAATACCAGATGCAGCAACTTCTACACCACAATAATTTGGTTACATATTTTCATGCCAAGATCTCGCATTTATGATGGAAAATAATAGAAAATGAAAAAACTAAGCTAACAATACAAAAACGAGAAGAGTTCTCGCTGTTGCTTTTGAATTTTCAGTGGGTATCGGCTCACTTTAACGGCAACTAGACTACTACAACTGTGAATTGTATCTTTGCTTAAATGATTTCATTACAGCTCCTCTTATTAAACCATTAAATGATAGAAACCGTTACGTGGAGAGATTTATGAGCATGATTGTGATTCACAAAAAATAATCTATTTTTTTGTCCGAAAAAAATTATGCAATTTTAAAACAGCTTTCTTCAGTAACTTATATCTACATATATTTTAAATAAATTAAATCCAGAGTCATAAATGATATATTCTGTTGAAAGAACCATGGAAAATAAAATTGATTTAGGGGTTTTCCGGTCCATATGAACTGCACAATATAACTCGCACAAAACTCCGTACGGACAATAAGAAAACTTTTCCAGAAAATTCGATAATCTGAAGTTTGCTTTAATAAAACTTTTAACAATATTTCTGCGGTTTCCTATTGCTTTATCTATTTCGCTATTGTCATCAGATTACTAACCAATTATGTTTCGTTTTTAGAAAATATATTTTAAAGAATTATTAAAGAGGAAATTTTAAAATTGTTTCAAATCTAATCTTCTACTAACAAATAAAAAAAAAAGAAATTTTATATTAAAACAGCGACTTTTGAGAGAAAACAAATTATTCGTTTTACGAGGGTATTTTTTTAAGTAACTACCCTCTACACACACACAACAAAGAAGAAAACTTTCGGCCCCTGATATTTTTCTTTAGATATTTGAACAAAAAGAAATCATGTCAATGTTGTAACTCGGTGAATCTACGACTTTCAGTAATTGCTTAAACTGTGTTAAAATTGTGGACCTTGCAGTTATCAGACCGCAAATTTTTGATTTTTTTTGAATTCGGACGTTTTTCCTCTAATTGCCTGCTTCAGGTTTGCCTTTCCGTAAATATCTCCATGAATTCTAGACTCTTTTTCTCCATGTTCAATAAGTAAAATTCCTTCGCAGTGGCAAAGAAGCTCGATCCTAACAAACTTTCCAAAAGAAAGCTTACTTTTCGCATTTTTAATGTTCTGTACGAAAGACTTATGAGATCACTTTGGCATCCATCTGTCTGTCACTACCGATTTTCTCCGAAACTATTTGACATAGAAAGTAGAAATTTGGCACAAATATAGGAATTACTAGCCCAATTAGAGCCTTATAGTTTTGAAAGTTAAATCTGGACTTAAGGGGTTAGTTGTAGGGACATGAAATCTAGATCCTCGAGTGGTGTCAAATGGAAGCTTGTGAAAATATGGGTTCAGAAATATATATGAAGTAATACTTGCACACCCTTTTCTTAGTATTATTTTTAAAATATGGCCGAAAATCGCTGTCCTTCCACCCTAGTCTTCAAGTATAGATTGAGCGAAAATGATCACAAGGGCATTACCTTTAATAATTTATCTGGTATAAAAAAAATTAATTGGCTTGACAATATGGTGGAGGTTTTTTAATATATGTTTCAGTACACACTCTAATGAACATTGAATAGGTACCCAGACAATATAATTTTATTTTATTTGTTTATAATTAAACAAATATTTAGGTAGTAAATATTTGTTTTACACTTTTATTACTAGATCGAGTTAGATTGATTTATTGGCTTTAGGTACCTAACATGCTATATCTATTATACATTATTGACTAAGAAAAAGCGTAAAAATACATATTGAATCTTAAGATATATGCGTGTCAGGAACTTTCTTATTCTGGTTGGACTGATTAGCCTGCTGAGTCAAAACCTGACTTGTCATGTTTGTAATCTGGGCTCTTAATTATTTTATTGAAAACTCATTTAGAGTGTCTTTTGTGAAGTCGCTGATTATTTAATACCTCCGTAACAAAAATTTTTATTTTAAGGGCAATCACGGTACGGAACACTAATGACGCAAGTCCAACTTGCACTTGACTGGTTTTTTTAGAGAGAGCTTATGAACCAATTACATCTACTTCTGCTTCATTGACGAATACCGTCTGTGGAATTCCGCCAAAAATATTAGTCTTTTCCCTCTAATAGAGCCAACTATTCTTCAGAAATGTATTTCCTCATCAGTTTCTGCTCTGGTGTAGGGTGTTGAGTGATCCGTCCTGCAAGACCATCCTTAAATCTTTATACACAACTTTGAAAACAATAGTTTCAGATACTTCAGCTTCTTAACCAAGTACTGTGATCTTTGTTAGTCGATCTGACAGCAACAAATCCACAACAAACCAGGTTTTGCCCTCAACTAGTCTTCCTGATCTGGGGTTATCGTGAATTGATCCTGGGCACCATTGGAAATGTTTAAACCAAAATTTTACTTGGAAATAAATGGGCCGCCGTTACCATATATCTGAGATATTCCTTCATGAGTAACTTTGCTCATTTCCCTCTATGGTGCGAAACATCATCTCTGTATAATATTTCTACGAGGGTTGTATGATTAGTACCTGGCCTCGGCCAGAGATGGCGCTACTACTATTTAAAAATATATTTTTTCGTAAACATAACCTTTCGCAAGGATCTTGTCAAATTTTCAAGTCGCTGTGTGATTTAGTTTGTGAGTGGCAGCCATTTAAATAGTACAACTTTTGTGATTTTACAACATTGGAAAAAATGGAATATCGAGCAATGATAAAATATTTGTTGAGAAAGAAAATGAATAATGAGATAAAAGCGGAACTCAGCGAAGTTTATGGAGACTCTGCACCTTCGTTAACGAACATAAAATATTGGACAGCTGAATTCAAACGTAGCGCTAAAAGCGTTGGTAATGAAGAACATTCAGGTCGCCGAAATGAAGCCACCATATCAGAAATGAAGGAAACAATCCGTGATATAGTGATAAATGATCGGAGAGTGAAAGTGCGTAAGACTGCTGAGACTGTGGGCATCTCTACTGAACGGATTCAGAACATTTTAACAACTAATTTGGATATGAGAAAGCTTTTTGCAAGATGGGTGCCGCGATTGATCACAATTGACAATAAACACGCAGGTGTGTCAATTTCAAAAGAATGTTGGGCGATGTTAAAGCGCAATCGGATTAATTTTTGGCGTCGATTCAAAACTGTTTACGAAACATGGATTCATAGCAGCATACCAGAGACCAAAGAATAGTTCAAACAGTGGATTTTCCGTATCGAACCGGCACCAAAGAAGACCAAGGCGACTTTATCGGCCAATAAAGTCATGGACACGGATTACCTTGAAAGGGGCAAAATGATTAATGGAGAGGATTATGTCAACTTATTAGATCGTATCAACCATGCTGTAGACGAAAAACATCCGCATTTGGCGAAGAAAAAAATTCTCTTTCATCAAGATAATGCACGCGTGCACACTTGTGTTATCGCCATGGCAAAATTCCATAAGTTAGGATACGAATTGCTTCCACATCCACCATATTCTCCAGATTGAACCCCATATGTTAAAATTTCTTACTTCTTATAATAAAATATTAAAATAAATTATTTTAAAAGATAACAATTATAATTGATTTTTTGGGAAAAGCCTAGTCAAATCTCGCAACACTCTAGACGTAACCTTCTGGTTACCGATCGAACCTACAGTGTAGGTATATGGTTTACCAGTGGCCGCAATATTCATGTCATCATTCCTTCACGGTTGATTTCTTCTTTATTGGGAGATCCGCTATTTGAGGTGAATTTTCGCAATCGATCTAGCTACAAGGAGGAGCCAGTTCCAATATATGCATATATATATATATATATATATATATATATATATATATATATATATATATATATGTATGTATGTATGTATGTATGTATGTATGTATGTGTATATATATATATATATATATATATATATATATATATATATATATATATATATGTATGTATGTATGTATGTATATATATATATATATATATATATAAATTATATATAATATATTAGTAATACTATTTTTTACATATTTTGTTGAATGTCTGTTTTATGATCTCTTATTTTACACTGTTAGTGCAGTAAAAAAAAGCATTTGATATTGCACAGTTGAGATACAGCAGTATTAAGATTTTATTCTCTCAGGAGTATTGTCCTGAGTTTTGGAACTTAAAAAACTTGTGAAAAAAACCTGCAATAACCGTTTTTTTTTTTCATTTTATTGTACAGGTCGACTAAGTGAACTGATCGACTTGAAACTTTCAGAAAATATGACTTTTATTATAGCAAAAATACTCTGAAATTTTGGCAAAAAACTGTTGAACCCAGTGGGCACAATTAAATTTATTATTTAAAGTTTGCATTGCCCGCTATTTTATGCCATTTGGTCCTAAATGGATCTTTTTTTCAGAATTTAGGTCTTGACACCAGCTTTCCGATCCCATTGAAAAAAGTTTTTTTTGAAGTAATTTAAACGTTTTTTTTTTTTACATTTCTTGCATTTTTTCAGTTTTGGTAGAAAATCGTGATATCTTTATTTTTTTAAAAAAATCACTTTCATTAATTTTTTTTTTCAAAATGACAATTGTTATTTGATTAATTGACAAATGTAAAAAAACGGTTAAAATCATTACAAAATTTTTTTTTTTATTGCATCGGAAGCTGACGTCGAGACCTAAATTTAAAAAGAAAAGATTCATTTGGACTAAATTGCTGGCAGTTCAAATTTTAAATAACAGATTAAATTGTGCCCACTGGGTTAAATATTTTTAAACCAAAATTTTATTTAGGTATTTTTGCGATAATAAAAGGCATATTCTCTGAAAGTTTCAAGCCGATCGCGCTTAGTCGATGTGTAGAGTAAAATGAAAAAAAAAAAAACAGTTTTTACCTGTTTCTTTTAAATTTTTTACAGTATGTACACATTTGAAGCGATTTAAAACTAGCAAGGATTTATTTAAAGTTTAAATACGAAGAGTTTAGTTTTTTATTTGTTTCGTTCCAACTTACATAACCGGAGTTATTCACATTTAAGCCCAAAAAAAAAAAAACGGGTTTTGAAAACTCAAATTGTCTATAAACAAAAGAGTACAAGTTTTTTGAGGTCCAAAACTCGGGACAATACTCCTGATGATACCTCAGAGAGGATAAATTCATAATATTATTGTATCTAAACTACGCCTATCATTATTTTGACCTTTTTTCACTTCACTGTATTTATTCTATTGACACTGGTATTATTTAGCACTAAGTATCTACCTTGCAGCAATTGAGAATAAACTACAGATATATTCAGTTAATTTAATTTATTTATAACAACGTAACAGCAAGTGTAAGACTCCATGAATCCACAAGTAAATGCCCAGTTGAACGTGGAATTAGACAATGTGATACGATTTCTCCTAAACTTTTCATGGCAGTGTTAGAATATGACTTAACTAGAATAGAAAAGGCTTAAACATCTATGGCAAATACCTAAACCATCTGTGCTCTGGTCATGATATTGCCATCATAGCCCACAATCTAGGTGATGCTCAACAAATGCTTACTGAATTGCAAGTAACATCAGCAAATATTGGTCTAAAAATCAATTTTTAGAAAAACAAGTTTATGACTAATCTTGTTACGATCAATAATATGAAATTTAATGAAGGCTAGGTGAAACAAGTCAAAGTTTACCAGTATTTGGATCATAAATTACAAATTGGTAAAGATAACCACACCCATAAGGTACACTGTCGTGTCGGTTTGTGATAGATGGTTTTTGAGAAGCTTAGAGATTCGCTGCAGGGTCATTTGCTAATGTTCTTAAAAAGGAAAGTTTATGAACGATGTGTGATATTATCCAAAAAATTACGAAATCTAAATGAAGATGAGCAAGTAACATACCCGAGGGGATAATAATCGATGGTGTAAAAGATTACTAGAATAGCGACCCAGAGAAGGCAAAAGGAACATACATAGGTAGACCACCAACTAGATGGAGCGATGACATCAAAAGAGTGCCAAGAAAAAAAGGGAACACCGCTCAGGACAGAGATCGGTAAAAGTTCTTAGAGGAGGCCTATATCCAGCAGTGGATGAAGACGGCTCATGAATGGTGATGACAATGAATATAACTTGGGTATGGTCTGATTACTCACGTTTAGTTTAAAATTTAGCGGGTCGAAGGTAAAGTTCTTACATTTTGTCTGCTTAGGAAACGTATTTTTTATAATCTTTTCATAATGACCTGTTTCAATTAGGTTTTCTACACCTTTAAAATATTCTTTTTTGTAAAATATAACAATTTTATGGCCTTTATACGCTTTTAAATAGAAATCATCTTTCGTTTTCAGTCCTTTAATTACTTTGTTATTTTTTTTTTTTTTAATTCTAAATTTGTATTATTGTTTTTTTTTGAGATTTGGTTACGATATGCAACCCAAACAAATGATTTAATAGTTTCGAGAAGTGTGACGTTGGTGCTTTTAATATTACCCATTATTTCTGATAAATTGTCTCTAGAAGGGGGTACTTGAAAATTAGGACCTTGGTGTAAGATGGAAATTTCATTAAGTATAAAAATACGCAAATAAATATATTATTAATGTGTTCACAAGTTATGTTCAAACAAAAAATGATGTTGTTTTTATAAATCAATCATAATATTCTGATAATCTTATTTACAAATAAACAAAATATTCTTGTTGTAAATCCACTCACGTAATCAACAACATCTAATTATTCAAGAATCGTACTTTTCCAGGCCGTAAATTTTGATGACATCGCGAAAAACACCGTTTTCAATTCGTATCGAAGAAAAATCGATGACGTGGTAAATACAAGTTTGTTTGTAATACAGAATATTATTTCCTTACTGATCATTGAAAAAAAAAAACAAATAAAACTTAAATCGATTTTTTTGCTAAAGGTTAGGATTAACCACTTATATAACAAAATTAAAATGACAAGACGGATGAAAGTGAACAATTTCCACATTTCAAAACCACTTTTAACATGTAGTTTTTATCTCGATCATCTCCCCGCCTCAATAGAAATTTATCCCATATCATGAAGATTATGGCGAGATCCTGGTGCAGAAAATCGTAGCATATTTAAATATGAATGGAAGGATAAATGCCCAAAAAACTGCAGAAAGTTAACTTTTTGGGTAGACAATGAGAATCTGAGCCACAAACACTGTTTTGCTTTAGAGCACACAATTTAAATATTATGGCAAATGTCAATATCTCAAAAACTATTTAAGTTAAGTATAAGTATATTCTATAAAATGGTTTTGGAATTAAACGTAAAATCTAAACATTTTAAACTGTAGATTTCAGTCACATATTTTTCTGAAAATTTGTATTTATAAAGTGAAACTTTATTTCTAAACAATGAAAATGTTTTAAATAAAAGTGTTAAATACTATCCAAATATAATTTTATAATCGGAACGACATTTCACAACAGTTTCCTGTTTTGTGAGCTGTAATCATTTTTGAAATTCGACCAACCTAGAGAGGCACACTTCAGAACGTTAATGTGCTACCTTGTTTATTCGTCGCGTCGGTGCAACCTATTCGATAAGGTACACAGGTAAATGATTTGAATATCTTCTAACTTCTTTTACTTGGAAAACTCAAAACATTTTGTAGACTAGAGACCACCATGTTGAACGCTGCAGTTACTTTAGTCAGTTATAATGTTGAATCATTGTATACAAATATTAAAATTAGCGATTAGGTTTCTACAATACAAAACATTTAGACATGTTCACCTTGAGTTACGAACACATCCAATGTTTACATATTTCATATTTAAAAAACTCCAGAAAGAACCATGGGTGCACCGGTATCTAATGTTGCCATAAACATTTCGATGGTAACCTTTAAAAATAATGACCCAACTAAATCCCATTTCATATATTTTTTATGGGTATAGCACCCTTACCGCAGGGAAATTTCTAAAGCGCTGCAGGAGCGTCGCGGGTGAGGAAAAAGCTATTCATGTTGGTATTGAATCGCTGTAAATTATACTCGGTAAGAAACACAGTCCTGAGCAACTCCCTCCAAAGGGATGAGATTCTCCATACAAAAGACTGCTTAAAAAGGATTGTACGAGGAGTGACAAGCTGAAACTCAGAAGGAGGTAAACTATTCGCGTAACGTGTATTCTGAGTATGCACCAAACACTTCCAATGAAAATATTTGTAGAACACACTCATGTCACCAACCACTCTTCGATGTTCCAAGGAACCAAGGTTGCTGGCGAGTTATGGCTCTCCAATTATTCGAACTTCTGTATAGAACCAAGCCTCAAATATTGGAACAGTATTACATCGTTAATTGAATTTGAGCATTGTACAGAATTAACAGTTGGTGTAGACTGTAAAACTTTCTAGTTCAAAATAATATTCCTAGCTTTTGAGAAGCTCTCTGTGTTATACATGCAACATGTTCGTGCCAAGGACTATGTGCTCCAAAATTAATGCCCACTGAGCCTGATGTTAGAGGGATAGAGTGTCACGACATAATTATGTCGTGTTCAGCAGTATTAAATTTTTAGAAAAAGCTGTCGCCTATGTTTTTGTAACCTTAAATTCTGCTTGATTGCTGTACCCCGAAGACAAAACTTCTTTCAGATCTTCGTTAAGTTGAACGACTTCTTGTTGGCTACGGACATGAGTAGCTGATGTTCGAGCATACAAAGTGAACGAAGACATAAGTACATGTCACCTGTACAGCTGTAAATTGAACTCATAATTCATAAGAGATGGTAGGAAACAATATGGAGCCTTGGGGCACACCTTCTTTGAGAGTGAAGATATAAGAAAGAAATTTATCGACTGCCAGTCCTAAAGAAGGCTTTCTGAGGAATTATAAGAACCATAAAGAAAACTTTTTAATCACACCATAAGAGCGTAGCTTAGCCAACAATCCATCATGCCAAACACTGTCGAATGCCTTGGATCAAGTGCAACTCCTTGAAATTCTCCAATGTGTTCCAAACATGCATTATAGACGTTAGAAGATTTTCTGTTGATCTTTGCTTGCGAGCGCTATATTAATGGTCGCTAATAATATTGAATCCTTCTAAATGTTTTAGAAGATACTGATTTATAATCTTGTCCACAACTTTCGCAAGGTCTTTTTGCCGTTTTTGGGTATCAGATAAATTGTCGCGCATTTTCAGCAGGAAGGCTATCTTCTTACTATGGTAATAATAATAATATTAATCTACGGGAGTCCCACCTCCCACTCCACCTCCAGTTCGTGAAGAGTATCCCGAAGGTGCCCCATTTACCTCCTTATACCCGGGGATACCTTTAACTCCCCTATTGTGCTATCTACATTTTAACTTATTATATATTCAGCTCCCATTGTATATTTATTGACTACTATGGTAAGTGTTCCATCAACACCATAAGCTTTTCTTGAGCTCTGTCTTCATTAAAATACGTTTTATGATACACTATTTGAAGATAATGTCGGGCATTTTTCTTGGAAATCGACAGTAGAATATGAAGCTAAGAGTTCAGCTAACAAATTGAGCTTCTCAACTGATGTTGTTGCAATAGTATTATCTGGCCATGTAAGTGTGTTTAGTCGAATTTTAACTAATGACCTTAGCAACTGTCTAAAACAACCATGAATTGTTAGGGGTTAGGTTCATCGATAAATACGGACAATATCAGTATTTTTCTGTGCACATAGTGAAGAACAGAAGGCACGTTTTGACCACTCCAATGAAGAGTAGCATTCACACCTAAGATTTACAATGGAAAAGAAATCAGCTAACGCCCTTGCCATGGTAAGTTTTCTTCTTCTTCTTCTTCTTCCTACGTTAGGACCATGTCCTGTGTTCACTTCAAAGGTTTCCCAGAAACAATTGCGATGATGAAGACCAGCTCTCATACCATCTTATTGGTGGTCTCCCAAGCGGTCGAGGTGAGTTTGGTCGCTTCTCTTTTGCAACCTTAGCCAACCGGTCATTTGGCATTCTGTCCACATGGTCTCTCTATTCTCTTCTCCTATTCCTTGCCCATCTCACCACATCCTGTATTTCATACATTTCCTTTATTTCTTCACATCTCTTCCGGTCAAATAAGGTATGTCCTGTTATCGATCTAAGTGTTCGCATTTCTGTTGTTCTTAGGAGTCGTTTTGTTATTGTGTTCTTCGCTCTGGTTTCTATCGCGTACGTCATGATCGGTCTTACGCATGTTTTGTATATTCTTACTTTGCTCCTGGTGCTCATATATTTGTTTCTCCAAATTATATCTCTTAAGTATCCTGATAATGCCTTTGTTGTTTGAGTTTTTACTTCCTCCTTAAGGTTCCTGGTACTTGTTATGTTTGCCTCTAGATATCTAAAGGACATCACTTGTTCTACACTCTGATCATAAATCGCGAGTTTGCATCTTTTCGGTTCTTTAGATATTGTAAGGGATTTTGTTTTCCTTACAGATATTTGCATATTAAACACTTTTGCTGTTTGTTGGAACTTATGTAGGAGTCTCTGTAAGTTATCTTCGTCTTCTGATATGATTACTGCATCAGCGGCGTAGCATATTATTTTTATTTCTTTGTCTCCCAATCGATATCCTCTCCCAGTTTTCTTTACTTCGTTTATTATTTCATCCATTATGATGTTAAATAAGATTAGGCTTAGGCTATCTCCTTGTCTGATTCCGGTTGACATAGGTATTTTATTGCTTAATTTATTTGCCACTCTTACATATGTATGGTTGTTGGTGTTCAACTCTTCGATAGTTTTTATTATATTCGGGTGAATTCCCCTTTTTTGTAGTAGGTTTATGACATCAGTTAACCGTACCCTATCGAATGCCTGGGTAAGATCAATGAAACACATAAAGGCTATCTTATTAAACTCTATGGCTTTTTCGGTAATTTGGCGGATTAAAAATATGGCGTCTATAGTAGACCTGTTCTTTCTGAATCCTTGCTGTTCTTCACAGATTCCGGTTAACATTATTTCTTCTGCTAAAATTTTAGTGAACAATGTTAGTACCGCACTCATTAAGCTGATACCTCGATAGTTCTTTGGATCCGTCCTTTCTCCTTTTTTGAAAATTGGTATCAAGATGCTTTCTTTCCAATCGGATGGTATAATCTTGGCTGTGAGTATTTTGTTAAAGAAAATCCGTAATTCTTCTAGCAATTTATCACCTCCATATTTGATCATTTCGTTCTTAATTTCGTCCATGCCCGGGGCTTTTCTGTTTTTTAATTTCGCTGCCATTGCTGTATTTGATTCAAGGAAATGGTCCTATTTGGTTGGGCAACATTTTCATCTTCATGCTGTATTTCCTGTGTTAATGAATTGGTTTCTGATGGACTATAGAATTTTTCGAAATATCTTTCCCATTTATTGGTTTTTTTTCTATTTCTCAGTAGATTCCATATTTTTTTTTTGTCCTCCGTACAGATCATGTTCCATATCGTTCGAAAATTTCTCCCAATGCTCACTTTTGATTCTCTGGATATTCTCGTTGACCCTGCTTCTTACATTTTCATAATCATTGTATGTTATAGCATTGGATCTGTATTGTAGGTACGATTTTCTTTTTTCTTCAGCTAATGTGTTAACTTCTTGCTTGAACCAAGGCTTTGTGTTTGGTTTTCCCCCTTTCTTTATAGTTCTTCTTCCAAATGCTTTTTCTGCTGCTTCTAGCATATTAATTTTTAGTTTTGTCCATGCCTTCTAGCATATTAGTTTTTAGTTTTGTCCATGCCGGTAAGTATGATACAAAAAGACATAAACGGCACGTAGGAACGTTGGATTTAAAAAAAAAATCAACTTATAAAAGTGGATAGCGGAATATTAGATTATTCCATCATTCATGTAAAAAACTCAATAATTAACTTATCAGTATTTGGAGGTCTATTAGTATGTCTTGATAAATTTATCAAGTTAAATACAATGTTCTAAAATACATGGATATTATAATACGGGCACTGGATATGCTTTTAGCAGTTTTAAAATCCCCAGCCATAAACAATATAGTAATAAAAATCTAGCAGAAGATATTACACTTTTACCCTACTTATATCATATAGACAAGAGAGCTAAACTATCTAAAATATCCAAGACGATATAAAATCTGTTAATAGTCGACGGTCTGAAATTATTATAGAATTCTGAGTTCTTATAATAAGGTATATGTGAGAAAAAATAGAAAATTAAAATTCACTAGAAATAGCTCCCCAAGCGACGCCTTTACACTTGGATATCTCCTGCTGAGGATAACAGCGGTGAACCTGTTAGGAATCAAATTGATTATATATTGATCAATAGACGATTTAGAAATATTATCAAGCGAATAACCACATACCCCGGAGCAGATGTTGGCTCTGATCATCTCCCATTGATAGCCGATTTGAGGGTACATCCTAAATCAATGAAACAGAAAATGCAAAAGCGAAAATGGGATATATCTAAATTGGGAAACGCCTCCATCAAAGATCAGATGCGACAAGAAATCACCAGAGAACTCAATCGAGCAGGAAATACCAGCGGCGATGTCCCATCCTTGTGGAATGGTCTCATGGGCAAACTAACAAACGTTTGTAATAGATACTTGAAATCCGATACCAGAACACGGAAAAAGAGATGGATGACCACAGACATTTTAAGCTTAATGGAGAAGAGGAGACTGGTTAAAGCAAATAGGGAAGAATATAAAAGACTTAGTAAAGTGATTCGAAAGGAAGTAAAAATGGCAAAAGAACGATGGATGAGAGAGATGTGTGAAGAGATGGAAAAGAAACATGATATTTTCCAAATGCACCGAAAGGTGAGAGATATAACTGGTATGTATCGAAAACAACCAGCCTATGTATTATTCGATTCATCCAATCAACCTATTATACGGGGATGAAGAAATCAAAGAAGCTTGGGAAACATATATCAACGAACTTTTTGATGACAACAGAGCTTCCAAAGGAAACAATGACAACTGTTTAAATGGGCCCGAAATCTTAAAGGAAGAAATCCTTCTTGCAATCTCTATTACACAGAATAAGAAAGCCACAGGACCTGACGAAATTCCCATTCCCAATCAAACTTATAGCAGAGGAAAATATAGGACAAATTGCAAAACTGTTTAATCTAATATACAGCACAGGTACTATACCAGAAGAATGGTTAAAATCAACATTCATCACAATCCCCAAAAAATCACATCCCAAAAAGTGTAGTGATTACCGCTTAATCAGCTTAATGAGTCATCTCTTAAAGGTTTTTCTACGGATCATCCATTCCAGAATTCGTACAAAGTGTGAGTTCGATCTAGATAATAGTCAGATGGGGTTCAGAAATGCATTCGGGACGCGCGAAGCCTTGTTCGGTGTCAATGTGCTCTTGCAGAAATGTCGGGATCAGCGTAAGGATGTGTTCGTTTGCTTTGTCGACTATGAGAAGGCTTTCGATAAGGTTAGACACGACAAACTAATATCAATACTACAACAACTACAGCTGGATGACAGGGACATTCGAATAATTGAAAACCTATACTGGGGACAAACAGCCGAAGTCCGCATAGGAGAGTTGAAAACAAATAACATAAAAATTAAGCGCGGGGTCCGACAGGGCTGTGTCCTGTCTCCACTCTTGTTCAACCTATACTCGGACAGGATTTTCAGGGAAGCATTAGAGGATGGGGAGCTGGGTGTTAAGGTTAATGGGGTTGTGCTGAGCACAATAAGATATGCTGATGACACCCTCATTATGTGCGATAGACTGGACGGTCTGCAAACTATGGTTAACAGAATTGATGAGGCTGGACGGGGTCTGGGCCTGAATGTCAACGTTGGCAAAACCAAGTTTATGGTGTTTAGTCGAAGCCAATATGATGATGCGAAGCTGGCACTCAACAACTCACCGATAGAGCGGGTTCATAAATTTAAATATCTTGGAAGTATAATAACAGATGACTTGGATCCTGACATAGAGATAAGATGCAGAATTGAAACAGTTCGTACAACTTTCAGAAAAATGAGCACTCTTCTATGCAATGACAATTTGAACCTCAAACTGAGGCAACGGATGGCCAAATGCTATATCTGGGCAGGGTTGTTGTATGGAGTGGAGTGCTGGACCATAAAAATAAGCACATTGAACCGACTGGAAGCTTTTGAAATGTGGATCCACCGTAGAATGCTTCGAATACCGTGGACTGACTTGCTGACAAATGAGGAAGTCTTGCGTAGAGCAAACTCTGAAAGACTGTTGATCAATACTATAAAGTGTCGCAGAATTGCTTATCTCGGACATATACTACGTGGAGGAAAGTACGGTCTTCTCCAGCTCATCATGAAAGGGAAAATTGAGGGAAGGCGCGGAGTTGGTAGAAAACAAATGTCCTGGCTAAAGAACATCAGAGAGTGGACAGGAATCCAAAGCGCTGGAGATCTTTTTAGATTGGCCGAAGACAGACAAGCACTCTCCATAGTGATCGCCAACGTCCGGGCGACCGGATATGGCACATGAAGAAGAAGAAATAAGAAACGTCAACGATGTATCCAAAAGAAAAACATTCTACATTAGCTGGAAAACCAGACTATGAGGGATCCACCATCCGCGTAAGAGAAACCAAACTTCTTCCTTTGATTTCCAAATTTTATAGTCGAAAAGTTGAAGAATCTATCGAATTTTGCAAAACCTTAACGCATGGAAAGTGATTATCACACTCATGGTGAACACTACTCTAATTTGACCGAACCTAATCTTGAAGACTATAATTTCTCGTTTAACTAAACCCCGTAAAAGCTTCCGTTCCAATTTCCTTATTTGGTTAAATGTTCTATTGATGTTTTGTCCAAAAGAGACAATCCATACAACGGCAATTAATCTCTTTTTTTCAATCGGAACTTCAAGGGCATTAGCTTCCTTGTTTGCTTCGTAATCCTGGATTTTCTACCCTCCATTGCAGCAAATACTTCAGTGTGCTAAAAGGTTTAACAAATTTTCCATTAGCATTCGATTTGATTTGAAAAATAAAATTACATTTATCTCGCTACATATAAAATTAACTGAAATTGATGACTTTTTGAAAAATATTCATAACAAAAGACAATAGCTTTTGTGATAAAAATAAGCGTTGTCTATTTCAGTTTGTAATACATTGTAAACTGAGAAATCCAATTTTAGTAAAGCATCAACAAAGGATTAACATATCTACCTACACCGTATAAGATCCAGTCACTTCTACTCAATTCTAGCAAACTGTTGACGACTTTCTAAATTAAATTATAACAATGCTAGTTTGATGCAAATTTAATTATTTTATACTTAAACCTAGTAAAAATTTAAATATCTAGAGCACTTAGGATTTGAAAAGTTTTACTAGGGCGGATTAAAAAGTTTGCAACGTAACCAGGAAAAATTAATTTTTCTTAGACAGACAAAATTTACTAGACCTCAATATACTAGACCTAACGTTTCTTCAGACTCTTCAGTTCCTCAAAGTGACAGTTTATATTTAAATTTAAAAAATCACTACATTTCTTCTCAAATAGTTGTTTATTAAACTTCTTCTATCTTTGGTGATTATGGTGAATAAGGGATCAACTCGTAGTAAATTTTGTGCAATTTTGACTCTAAAAATGTTTATTTATGTAATACGTAGGCTGAAAAGTTTTTTTGTCTGAAACATAGATGTCGCCCTTTTCAAAAAAATCCATATGATTTTTAGGAAGTAGAAACCTTCAAACGATACGTGTCAAAATTTCTTGACATTTCGATAATTAGTTTACAAGTTAGCTGGTTTTAGTTATTTTCAAAATAATAGAAAAAATCGAATTTGGTGTGTTGATTAAACACTCTTTTTTGATGGGTAAAAATACAGTTCAAGCAAAGCAATGGCTTGATAAAGGTTACGGGGACTCACCCCTGGAAAATTACTCATCATTTACTGGTATGCTGAATTTAAACGCGGTTATACAGAGACATATGATGCTGAACGCTCTGAACGTCCATGAGGTGGTTACACCGCAAAACGTAAAAAATATTTTCAAAATTGTTTTGGATGATAGTAAAGTGAAATTGCGTGAGATAGCTGACACCCTAAAGATATCAAAAGAACGTGTTGATCATATTTTGCAGTAAAGCGTTTGCTCACAGTGGACCAAAAACAACAAAGTGTTGATGATTCTGAGCACTGTTTGGGTCTGTTTAAGCGCAATAAAAAGGATTTTTTTCATGCGATATGTGACAATGGTTGAAATGTAGATCCACCACTATACACCGGAATTAAATCGGCAGTCAGCTAAATGGACAGCTGCCAGTGAAAATCACCCGAAGCGACTAAAGACACAACAGTCGGCTGGGAAAGTTTTGGCCTCTGTATTTTGGGATGCGCATGGAATAATTTTCATCGACTATGCTAAGAAAGGAAAATACATCAATAGCCAATATTATATAAAGTCATTGGTGCATTTGAAGGCAGACATGGCAAAGAAACTGCCCCAAATGAACAAGAAAATAGTGCTCCTTCATCAAGACAATGCACCGTGTCACAAGTCAATGGTTACGATAGCAAAATTGCATGAATTAAAGTTCGAATTGCTTCCTTATCCACCATATTCTCCAGATTTGGCCCCCAGCGACTATTTTTTATTCGCAGAGTTCAAAAAAATGCTCGTAGGAAAGAGATTTTGCTCCAATGAAGAAGTTATCGCCGAAACTGAGGCCTATTTTAAACGCAAAAACAAAGCCTTCTACAAGAAAGGTATAGAAATGATAGAAAAGGGTTGGACTGATTATATCGCTCTTGAAGGAGACTATGTTGACGAATAAAGTCGAATTTTGCAAAAAAAAAAGTATTTTAAGTAGCTATACCAAAAACTTTTCAGCCTACGTGTCACGAGTACAATACAATGGTTAGATCTCTTGGCCTAAACTTTGTAATAATCTTGAAAAATATTTTTCTGTGATGGTTTTACTTTTTTCTTGAATTAAAAAATTACTAAAATCCGTGGTCATCATCTTGCTACAGCTCTCTTTCGCCTCCTTCCGGGTTGGTCTTTGGCAGTGCACTGCTTCGACTATTGTTTTGTGTCCGAAGTGCAATAGTGAACCTAGGCTGTATTGAAAGTAACGAAATGTCAAAAAAAATCGTTAAGCCACACTAGTTTTTGAATAATAGTAGATAAACGCGTCACTCAACGTGCACTTTGCTATTTTATAACGAGTTTCTTAGGTAAAATGTTGTGTCAATCTTCATATGAGTTGCCAACAGTCTTCAACGGCCCGTCACGCTTAGGCCAACGTAGTCGACTACTTACTCCATTTTTTTGGTTCTTGTTTCCCTAGAGCATCACGCACTCTCACGTTTGAACAGAAGTTCAAAATTTCACAGTTTTAAAATAAGAAGGGAATGTTATCACTACACGGTACTTCAGTTTATTCATTCCAAAGTATTATCTACGAGAAATAGACTAATCGTTAAAACGTGGTCAGATTTAGGTTTCTTTCACCACCATTATTGGATTAGTATTGCATTTTGTTTGAAATATTATGTCTTGTTTTGCTAGCCAGAAATATTTCAATCTACCATCGTAAATGCCACACTTAGTAAAAATAAAGTAACATAAGAATCTTAAATACTAAAACCTTCTTTTTAAGAAATATAACGTAGAAATATATTGACTACCTTGTTTGTTAAGAACAAATAGACCTATTTTTATTTAAAAATACATTTTCAGATTTGGTATTGTTTTTATAATTTAGGATTTCTAAGTAAGTAAGCTAAATTAGAACCTTCGTACACAATGAATGCGTTGAGTGTTTCTTAAAAGCAAGTTATCATTTGGAAAAGATACAATTTTTTTGTCAGTTCACACTACTACGAGTAGTTTTGAAACTGCATATTAACAGTAGAACAAGAAATAGCGTTAGATATACACCCGTCTCTGTAAAATGTTGATTTTTCAAAGAAGGTGCACTTTTGTATACTTTGAATTAATACTTTTCAGGTAAGTGCCTAAAATGTTGAGCAACTTATGCAAAAAGTTCATTCGTTTCATTTTTTGTGTGGTCAGTAAGAGCTAAGAAGAGTGAATAAACTTTTCTGTTGTCTATTTATTGCTTTTACGTAACAAATTTTCGAGAATTAGGTAGTTTGTGTCTCTAGAGCAGGTATAGTTTTAATTATAAATAATCCCTTGTATCTCTACTCCATATCTTATAGAATAAATAATTTTTGAGTAGAGAATATGAAATATTTGTTTAAATATTTTTTTTTTTTTACTAATGAACTAACACGACATATGTATTCTGTGTATTTTATCAAATATGAAAGGTTATTATTTGAATATTTTAATAGTTACATAGTGTTATTTGAATTCAGTTAGGTTTGGTGTTGGAAAAGTAAAAAAGGGTTTTTATCAAAGTTTATTTTAAACGATTTTTTGGTTATGGAAATGTAAACATTTTCGTTAAGTATTTCTTTCAGTCCATGTTATTTCAGTTGCATAGTATTAGTTTCGTCTACAGTTACAAAATGATGCCAGAAGTCGTTCAGGTTAATCTGCAACTTTTCCAAACACCGTTTTAAAATAATCTTCTTCGTGTGTTTTTGATTAACAAACGCAGCACCCATCACGTACTCAGCTTTTTCATTTTTAGAACTTCATGCACCCATTCATACAAGATGCCTACCATCTTAAAAATCTTACGGAGGTTAATGCAACGATCTTCCATTACGATACCGGCAATTTTATCGACTATTCCTTCAGAAGAAATCTCAACTTACGACCACGTTTACATTTATTTATCCAGTAATAAATTGACTTTAGTGCTGATGCAGAGTCCTCAAAAGCGTCCTTCAGTTCAGTTTTTATTTGGCCTCCGTCTACTTTTTTAAATAAAAATGTTTTGTCATCGCATGATACTCGGCTTAATCCATTGATACGAAACATGTAAGACCGATCACTTAAGATAGTTGTCAGCAAACAACTGCGTGGTGCATCTGTTTGAAGCTTTGAACATAACATTTTCAAGAATCATGCTGCCTACTGCTTATTGAGTAAATTTTGATCCTTATTAACTAACTGTAATTTCATGAAATAATTGTTATTTATTAATAATTTGAGGATATTATTCGCACCTCAGTCTAGTCGACGTCTTGCTGGGAATCTTCATCATAATTTTTTTTTTTAAACTTCAAGCTGTATTGATTCAGTTGCTATTCGGCATATCTTAAATGCTGGACGTAAACATGAAGTAGTGGATCTGAGATAAGTACTAATCTATTTATTACATCTATGTATCACGATATCTATTAGGTCGTGCAGTTTAATCTCAAGGCATGTATCCGTTAAACGATACAATTCCCGTTTAAGTTAACATTCAATTAACGCATTCTGAAGCTACCAGTAACTAAGGTAGGTTTCTTTGCATGTTCTTTGAATTATGTTGTATTGTATGAAAGGTAAGTTGGATTCCACAAACATTGCGTCAGTTTCCTGCAAATTAAATTCTTAAGTGGTCTCGCTTTTACCGACAGATGTTAGATTCATTAACATAATTATCATTAATTCCCAATCAGATACGTGTTTTCTTAATTGGCGTGTTTTAGCAGTCTAGTACAGTTTCTACTTTCTTAGATAATTTTTGTAGATTATCCCGGTCAGTAACTATGAAGAGCATTTAATGAATCGATCTTCTTTGTATGAAGCCGATGGCCATTTATTTATGGATGCCATTTAAAATATTTCAATTTGAGTTTAAAGGTTCTAACTTCACATGGTGGATAATTCTAAGTAAAAAAGGCTATGAGAGTTCTGGCGCAAAATCCTCTGTATTTTCTTATGGATCTAAAAATGCATTTTTGGTGCCATTTCTTGTTGTATGTGCACATGTATGGGGTTGGCCAATGAGCGTTGAGCAGAGTGCAGTATTAGTTGCCTATATGCGGACGGGGCGGGATTGACGTAACGGAATATGCGGCGAAGGAGCAAGGTTAATGCGGAATTAACTATTGAAGTATTTTAATATAAATAAAAAACATTAGACTAGGATTCGAACCTTCATATCGTCGATTTCCGTACTGCAAATCTCGCATCTATGCCACTGATCCACTGAGGCTTCTTATAAGAAAATGTTAAAAAAAAGTTATTACATTCGAAAATTTTAAGGTTATGGTCGAAAGGATCTTACTAATTTTTGGTCTAATATTTAATTTTTTTTAAAAAATACCGTAAGTTATGACATGTACGAATGCATAAAAGTATTGTCTTAAACAAATGATCAAGAAAGTGGTGTGAAATTATGTAAATAGGGTTTCTGATAAAATAATAAGGAAAAATTTTGTTTCTCTACAGTTAATTATTCTACCTAATATTTTATTTTCGGCAGTTTTTTTTAACACAAAGTAATTATGGATATTAATACGACTTTTATTTTTGAATCACTCGATTCGAGTTAACCAAAAGAGCCTTATTGAGACATAAAGTGTGTGTGTTAACAAAAAAAAAGGTAGGTGACAAAAAGGCAGTACCTGTCTGAAGAGATAGTTACCGGTCTTAAGAAGTAATTAACTATTTGTACAGGTAAAAAAGCGGCCAAAAAGGCCTTGTAATAGCATCGCCAAAAAGATTTTATCGTGAAAGACTGAAAAAGGTGTGTTCTAGCAGGTGTAAATGGGTAGTAAGCACAGGTAGACAGGTTAGTCCAGTAAGTACAAATAAAAGCCAGGTGTAATGTCAGAAGGGCCCTTAATCTGTGGCTGTATAACTTGTGCTAAGAGGTAATTACCTGTCTTAAGTACGTAGTTGTTATTTTACAGGTAAAAAAGGTGTCAAAAAGGCATTGTTTTATATGAGGGGATAAAAACGATGTCAAAAAGGACTTCTTTAGGGGGTTGGTGGTGAGTGTCAAAAAGACTTTGCCAGGGGGTAGTTTTTTAGGGGTAGTTTTGGTATGATGTAAAAGAGACAAAATGAAATATTTTTTTATGAAGGTAACTCTAACACCCCTTCATTTTGGGCATTAAGTATTTAATTTAAATTTAAAAAAGTCCTCTAGAAGTTGGGATACGAACCTCCTACCTTTCGTATATAAGTCGGATTCTATACCTATCAGTCCAACCTGAACGTTCAATAAAATTGTTAAATAAAATGTAGACTATAATCAAAATAGTATATTAAAGAGGTCAGCAAACATGATAAGAAAGTTCAAACTCATGGATGATAAGCTGTTAGATGGATAAATTAGAGAATGTAATATTTATATATATATATATATATATATATATATATATATATATATATATATATATATATATATATGTATATATATATATATATATATATATATATATATATATATATATATATATATATATATATATATATATATATATATATATATATATATATATATATATGTATATGTATATATATTCTAATAACTTATTACTTATTTTCCATAAACAGCTTAATTCAATTTTTGTTTAGCCTTTCATAGAGTTGGCTAAAACGGAAGAATTATGTTTCTATTACCTCTTTAGTAAGGATGTAATTTAATTTTAGTATCTGTCAAATTGCATATGTGTACAATGGCTGCTGAAAAATTATCTCCCCAGGTTTCTTTTTCTTCTTGAATAGGTGGATATAAGGTTTTTGTCACATATTAGTAATTGACCTCTTCGTTCTCCAGATTTTTTTTATTTGAAAATCTTTATTGGAATGGTTGAATAAGCTGTAAAAAAGGTTTTTTTTATTATTTTTCTTTCTTTTATTTTTTTGCAACTGCTTAACCTAAGAACATATGTATCTTTTTGTTGTTGAACCTGCTTCCTCTTTTTCCATGCAAGCACGGTGATTTGTAAATTTTTTTCTGTTTTCATCCCGTGACTTTTGGAGATTATTTTTACATTATGTTAGTTCACCATCCATTTTATTTGTCGTAGCAGAAAGATTTTGTTTCGGATTGAAAATTTCTTCTCGAAGATCACCTATTAAGAAATTTCCCGCTGTTTTTTATTGGCATACTTGTAGTTGATCTGTTAGATTTCTCTTGAATATTTGTAAATCTGATTCCAACTTAATATTTTCTTTTAATAGCTTAATATGATTTATATAATTTATGGAATTAGTTAAATCCTCGGTGACACTTTGGTAGTCTTTAATTTTATTTAGACAAAAACTTAATCAAATATTTGAAAGTCTATAACCTTTTATAACTTAAAGTCTATACATTTTTAATACTCCTTGTCTTAAGAAGCACTTAACAAGCAGTGAATTGACTCTGTTACAATATTTATTTTTAATTATAAAGTTTTAAAAAAAAAAAATGACAATAATACACAGTTAACCGTGTAAAAACCAGGAAGGTACACTTAAATGTAGTACAAAATGGAGAATATCCAGTAATCACTTAAATTATTATTCTTAGTGTCATATTTTAATATTTGATAGTAAATCTGAGCTTCTAATGAATAAAATTGTTTCAAACACATCAAGTCTTTATATTTTGCTTGACTGAGAGGTAAAAAAGTCTTTGTAAGAAAACTCAGGAAGCAGGAACTTATCGAAAGATTCTATATTTTTATTTTTTTTTTATTCAGTACATGTGTTTTCTCCCTTGTTATTGTACTACAAGTTCATTATCATCAAACTGTCTTTCTCTAATACACCACCACCAGCAATACTTTTTAATTTGTACAAAGTATATTTTATATTATATTTTTGCTTAGATTCATTGAAATAAAACGAACAAAATGATGAATAAAATTACTATGTTTTTTATTGAAAAAAATATATATTTCCATGCAACTGGCAGTTAAATGTTCTAGGAGTCTAAAATAAACCAAAAATTATGGTATATTTTTGTAATAAAAAAGAACCTTATCATGTTAAGAGGTCTTATTTTGAAAAAAATACCGAAAGTAAAATGGTATTATTTAAATAGGCAATTTCTATATAAATTAACAAAGAAAATTATGTTTCTACATAGTATTTTTCAATACTTTTAAATAATTTGTATGGTTAAAAAATAATTTAAACTCGTAATAAAAAGGACAATGATTACCAAAAGTAAGTAATTATTGTTGTATTTTTAAATTAATTCAATAAATAATTTAAACTTGTGTTTTATTTTGTTTACACAGGCTAGGCTAGGCTGCTTTTATTAAAAAAAAAATAATAAATAAAATAAGAAGATGAAGTGATCAAGTTCTGCCATGTCCTTAATTTTACATTATTTCAGTTAACTATCCGTTTTATAAATTTTCCTTTCAGATTTAAAATCTTTTCCCGAAGATCACCTATTAAGAGAGTTCCAGATGTATTCTTTTTCTTGACATACTAGTAGTAGTTGATCTGTTAGATTTCTCTTGAACATTTGTAAATCTGATTCCAATTTTTCTTATTTTATTTTATTTTTTTTTATTAGAAGTAACCTAGCCTGTGTAAACGAAATAAAACACAAGTTTAAATTATTTATTATATTAATTTAAAAATACAGCAATAATTACTTACTTTTGGTAATCATTGTCTCATCTTCGAGAAGAGATTTTAAATCTGAAACTAAATCTTTCCGCTACAACAAATAAAATGGATAGTGAACTAACATAATATAAAAATAATCTCCAAAAGGCACTGGATGAAAACAGAATATTTTTTACAAATTTCAGTGCTTGCATGGAAAAAGAGGAATCAGTTCAAGAACAAAAAGATACATACGTTCTTAGGTTAAGCAGTTGCAAAAAAAGAATAAAAGGAAGAAAAATATTTAAAAAAATAACTTTTTGACTTACTTTTTATTCAACCCTTCTAATAAAGATTTTGAAATAAAAAAATCTGGAGATCGAAGAGGTCAATTATTAATATCTGAGAAAATCTTATATCCACATATTCAAGAAGAAAAAGAAATCTGGAAAGATAATTTTTCAGCAGCCATTGTACACATATGCGATTTGACAGATACTAAAATTAAATGACATCCTTACTAAAGAGGTAATAGAAACATAATTATTCCGTTTTAGCCAACTCTATGGAAGGCTATACAAAATTTGAATTAATTTATTAGAAATAAAAAACATGCCCTATTCCACGTTAATTTAGTTCTGGGGTTTCACCTAAAAAGATTTTAAATTTTTGGGGAAAAATATCTAATATTGTGAATTGGTTGCATGTGTAATTTTATACATAGCATGTCAATATACCTGATTATAAATTTGTACTGTAATGAAAATATCGAAAACATTCTAAGTATTAAAATAAATTTATCGTCCCTTAAGAAATATTAATTTACTAGTTTTTCTTTATGTTTTGCAGTAAATAATGGCACTAGAGTATCCTTTAAAAAACAAAAAACCTCAAACTGCAAGTAACAGGGTAAAAGATTAAATTATTATCAGTGCGACTGCTGCGGTTCTACCAATATCAGAATTTTTTGTTTAATGATTTTAAAACAAGTAAAATATAACTTGAAACCAAAAAATAAATTCTTGAACCAATCTGACAAATATATTTCAAATTCAAAAAAATAAAAATTTCCTTATGAGCAAATTTTTATTGGTTAAATACTGATAAAATAAAATTTTTGTTTAATTTATTTAAAATTTTGCTTGCTATCCTAAAATGAAATTTCAAAGACTTTTTCCTAATAAATGTTTTCAGTATTTTAATAGAGTAACTTTTGAACTTTAAACTTTAGAAAATTCAAATGTCCAAACGAAAAATGACAATCAGCACTGCAAATTTATTTTTTTTGGCTTTCAAGTTTCATAATACAGAAAAATCATATATGTCGTACACTTTTTGTTTGTACATAAGTATTACGACGATCTACAAATTTATGTTCGGTACAGCAAGGATTGTATTTATTTAACAATAACACTGTGCTATTATGATTTTTTCTTTTACACATCCATTGTGGGGCTTATAATCTATTAAGGTTAAAACTATAAAGTTCAATTTTTTGTTGGAAACTGGTGGAAATTCATGAGAATTTTTAAAATGTTCGTTTGCCTCATTTTCCATGCGTAGTTTTTATCGGAAAATACGATTTATGCTCTTACCTGACAAGCATGAAGCAAGAAGAATTCCTGTTATTTATTGTCATAATTCACGGTATTTCTTTAAAAAAATTAATTAATCTACATTATATTAAGTATTAAATATTAGACCAAACAGTAATAAGACCATTTTGACCATAACCTTAAAATTTTCGAATGTAATAACTTTACTTACACTTTCTTATAAGAAGTCTCAGTGGATCAGTGGCATAGATACAAGATTTGCAGTACGGAAATCCAAGATATGAAGGTTCGAATCCTGGTCTACCTTTTTTTCAATTATATTAAAATATATCATCAATAGTTAATTCCGCAACAACCTTGCGCCTTCGCCACATATTATGTTACGTCAATCCCGCCCTGTCCGCGTATAGGCAACTAATACTGCACTTTGCTCAACGCTCATTGGCCAACCCTATGCATGTGCCCATACACCAAGAAATGGCATGAAAAGTGCAATTTTTTAGGACCATAATACATGTGATTTTGCGTCAGAACTCTTATAGCCTTATCTACTATTATAAATCTGCGTCAAAATATTTTCTGTGTATATTCTATCTTATATCAACTAAATGCTTTTTATATTGCTTAACATAAGTGAAAAGTATTTTTCTACTCGGCTTCTTTGCGTTGCAGTCAATTTCAAACACACATTGTTTACTGAAACTCTTAAATTTAAGTAATGACATTGTTAAATCCATAACCAATTAAAATACTTGCTAACACTTTTAGAAAACACAGATTCATCATAAACAGTTTTTCGCGAAGATGTGTAGAATAATAAAACATGAACGTTGACAACGAATAAATTCAGAGTGATAATCCAGAACATATAAGAAAAAATCAATAGTGAATGATGATATAATGTAAGGTCAGTGAATAATTTTGAAAGCGAAAATGAAACAAGATGAATTAATGAGTCGAAATACATTTATTCTTCAGTATAATGTCCCTTAAGCTTAACACATTTTTTTCAATGATTTTTCAATTCATTTACCCCATCTATGAAGTGGTTTTCCGAAAGACCTTCAAAATACCCATCTACGGATGTTATCACCTCATCGTTTGTTGAAAAACGCTTTCCGCGTAGAAGTCTGCGAACAGATGGAAATCAGGCGGATCCAGATCTAGCAAATAGGATGGATTTCCAACAATTTATACTTTAATTCGACCAGTTTTGCTGTTGCCAAAGCACCTCTATAAGCAGGTGCATTGCCAAGATGATTTTTTTCCTCTGCAAACCGGGCCTTTTCTAAAGAATGTTCTCATCCAGTTGGTTCAAAAGGTTTCAATAATACGCTCCTGTGATTGTTTTACCGGTTTGATGGTAATCAATTAACAAAACTTCTTTTGCATCCCAAAAAACTGATGCCATAATGTTTTTGGACGACTTTGACCATTTTGGCTGCTTTGAAGCTGAACAACCGAGCTCAGTCCACTGTGCCGTTTGTTGTCACAGTTCAGAATCATATTGGTAAACCCATGTCTCATCCATAGTTACAAATTGATGGACAAAATCACGTTCATTTGGTAATTTTTTAGTTTTTAAGTTTCGCACTCACAGCAAATGAAATTTTCATCAACCCAACACATATTTCGTGAACATATCTCTTAAGGAAATACATACACAGTCCAATGCCTAAACTTGTTCTCTTTGGCATACGAAACAATACCAAGGGCTATCACCATCATAAGAGCTATCAGCATATGGAACGACACGTTCGTCTTCAGTTTCGGTTTCACTGGTTTAGTACAATCATTCTCACAATCTGTTTAGCTCCCAGTATCCTGCAAAACTTTTCTTTTCGCTTCTCCTATATTAGGCTTTTTTCTCTTCTTTTGCTTATTTTTATTCATTTTTCTTCTCTTAGATATCCCACTGGGTGTTGAATCATCTGTAACGTCTTTTTCTGGAGTTTGCGTTAGTATTTTTGTTTGTCCTGGTTGATGGCTAGGCCGTGCAATAATGGTTTTGGACGACTTTGACCACTTTACCTGCTTTGGAGCTGACCAAGAGAGCTTAGTCCACTGTGTGGTTTATTGTCGCAGTTCAGAATCATAATGGTAAACTCATATCTCATCCATACTTACAAATCGATGCACAAAATCAGTTTTATTCTTTATGAAACGAGCCAAATGTTTTAGAAAGTTTTTCTCTGGTACGTTTTGCTCTGGTGTTAGCAAATGCGGCACCCATCTTGTGAACAGCTTTCTCATACCTAAAATATTAGTTAAGATGTCATGTACTGATCCATGTGACTGACATGATTTAGCTCCAGCTAAATCATCCACGGTAAATCGACGGTCTTCTATTACCATATTTTGTACTTGCACAACAATTTCTTCAGTGTTGTTAAAGTTTTGAGACGTCCGGAACGTCGATCATCATTGACGCTTGTACGACCACGTTTAAACTCTGTAGTCCAATAGTTGAAAATGAAGGAGCAAACTCTTTTAACACTTTCATTAATTTTGCATGGATTTCAGAGGCTGATAAACTTTCCAAAATTAAGAATTTTATCACTAGCCGATATTCAATTTTTTCGATTTTTAAAAATACTCAGATACTTTATCCAGATATGAACATTGAATGACTTGACACGTCGCCTTAAAATTTAGGGTGTGGTCATATGACAGATGAAGCTTCAAAATGATATTCAATATTTGGTACAAGTGGTACTCTATAGGCGTCGTTTTCAAAACTTATTGACTGACCTGTATGATGTCAAAGACATCTCGTTTGCAAGTATTTTTTATTTTTATTTTTGGCCAATTTTGGAAATTAAATACCCCTTGGTCCGCCGTTTCGATTTCTAAATAAATTCGTGACATTTTTAAATTTAAGATTTTGTTATCTATTTGGAAGATGTTTCTCCTGAGGACATGAAGAAGTGGCAAAGTTTATTAACGGCTTTTTTAAATTCATAAAAAGCACGGATATACTGTAATTAAAAATCACGGCTCGTAAGTAATATAATATTAATAAATTATATACACAATTTAAATATCAATTTCTGTATCTTAACAATTCTTCTTCGCAAATGAATTAATTTAAAGTTATCTTTATAGTTAGGTTATAATTAACAGATATTTCCAGCTGTGTTTTACTTCGTATTTACAATTGAATTTGTTGTAAAATTTAGAAATACACAGAAGATAAAATGCCTTAACAGATCGAACTCAAGTACGTAATTAATTCGAAAAAAAAAAAAAAAAGATTTCCAGTATTTATGCAAATTAATGTAATTAAGGCAGAAGCTTTCAACAGGAGTTTTGCATTTGGTTTCGAATATATAAATATTCAGTTGATGCCGAGTTTTCGTTCAGCTCAATTATTGGGGTTTTAAAGGTATTTAAATTTTGTTAATCGTTAATTATTAGGCAGGAGTCTAACTCGTATAAATTTTTGATTTATATTGAAAAGACTTAGTCAACATGCACAATTATACCTGTATTATCCTAGGAAAGCTACAAAGGACCTAACTTGGATATCTTTAGAATATTGTAAGCTGATATACTATGAATGTTGGCAACGTAGGTTATATTACGCTGAAAAAATATTTGCTTTAGCAATTTTTTTAACTTTAATTTTGAAAATAGAGTTCAAGACGTTAGGATAATTATGACTATAATTGTTGTTTAAAGATGGAGATAAAAGGGTAGCAGCAAAGTACAGAGGAGAAAATCGTCTAT
Source organism: Pachyrhynchus sulphureomaculatus (assembly GCA_019049505.1). NCBI lineage: Eukaryota > Metazoa > Arthropoda > Insecta > Coleoptera > Curculionidae > Pachyrhynchus > Pachyrhynchus sulphureomaculatus. Next base: position 197,566,263 of record CM032447.1, on the reverse strand, counting down.
AAGAGAAATAACAGAGATTCAGAACAGGGAGATTGTAAGGGGACTCCATTTTTATCACAAGGTGACAGAATACAATGGGTTATCATTCCTACATTTCATGGATTTAGAAAAACCCTTTGATTCAGTACATCTAGGAAACGTAGTACGTCTCTCTTATGCAGGGCATCTAGGATACATCATCAAAACCATAGAAAATATTTAATCGATAATCGATATTATGACTAAAATAAAGGATAAACTCAGAAAGGCAGTAGAAGTAGAAAGAGGGATTTGTTAAGGAGACTTATTGAGTTCACGAATTGTCAATATATTAATGGAAACAAATTCGTATTGTTGGGAGGTTATAGAATCGGATATAAATATAAAAATACAAATAGATTACTTTACCAATTAAAAGAAGAAGATAATTTTAAATAATAATACCGGTAGCAAAAACAAAGTGCATTATAACATCTAGAACATTATGGAGGCACAGATATAACGAAGGTTTTTGATATCCGCTTAGAAGAAACACTATTCTTAGAACTTCTTTGTTTATTAAATTTAGTTCTTGTTCAAAAGATTTAACATCCGAAAAATTGAGTGAAAACTGTTGCTTTTTGGGAGTTAAATTCTACTTGGTTACTACGGCCCCTTTCAGGTTAGTTCATTAAGCTGTCTACGAATAGGTAAGTAATAGAAGAAATAAATCTGCTGCTTGAAGATTCTTTCGTAGGCATTAAATTAACTGTTATCTTACAAATATAAATAAATATATGAAGTGTATTTTTCCTTTTACAACAACAAATAATAATAATAATAACTTAATAAAGCATGATTATATTTTAGCTTATAGGGGAAGTCCGGGAGAGTTGAACCGCCTTTTACTCTAACATGCATAAAATTGTAACTATGACTTGAAACTTGACAGCTCAATAACGTATACAAGGCATTAGTAAATAGGTACCATTTTCTAATGTCAAAGTTTCCGTAATCCACTAACTTGAGCTGTTAATTCATTATTTTTTAAATCGATTTGTAAAAAAATAAAAGTATCTCAAACGTCAACAACAACCATTTCTAATTGAAAAAAGGAATAGTAGGTATCATGAAAACAGTCAATATTGTCGTTTTATTAACAAATTACTATCTAAATAAAAATATAACAAATAAACAATAGACATTTTAGCCTTTTTTAGAGAAAATAATGTATAAAAAACAAATGTTATTCTAATTGAACTTCTTAGTTAAAGAGATCAATAATTAGTCTCTAATTTTGTAAAGACATAACACATGGGCTGAAAAGTCCCGGGCCTAACAAAGAAAACACGGTTTTTTTGGTTCAAAATTAGCTTTATTCATCAACGTAATCTCCATCAAGAGCAACGCAATCATTCCAGCGCCGCTCTAACATTTCAATACCACTTTTGTAGAACGATTTATCTTTTGCCTCAAAATAGGCCTCAGTTTCAGCGATAACCTCTTCATTCGTGCGAAATTTCTTACCGGCGAGCATTTTTTTCAGGTCTGCGAACAGCCAGTAGTCGCTGGGAGCCAAATCTGGCGAATACGGTGGATGTGGGAGCAATTCGAAGTTCAATTCATGTAGTTTTGCCATTGTTTTGATTGACTTGTGACACGGTGCGTTGTCTTGAAACAAAATTTTTTTCTTTGCCATATGCGGTCGTTTCTTTACAATTTCGGCCTTCAAACGCTCCAATAACGCTATATAATATTCACTGTTGATGGTATTTCCTTTCTCAAGATAGTCGATGAATATTACACCACGCACATCCCAAAATACCGAGGCCATAACCTTTCCAGCCGATTGTTGTGCTTTCGGGCGCTTTGGACGAGGTTCACCAGTTGCTGTCCACTCAGATGACGATCGTTTTGATTCCGGAGTGAAGTGATGGATCCATGTTTCATCCATTGTCACATATCGACGCAAAAATTCCGGTTTGTTACGTTTAAACATGGCCAAACACTGCTCAGAATCATCAACACGTTCTTGTTTTTGATCAACAGTGAGCAAACGCGGCACCCACTTTGAACAGAGCTTTCTCATAGTCAAATGCTCATGCAATATAAGGCCAACACGTTCTTTTGATATCTTTACGATGTCAGCTAACTCACGCAACTTCACTTTTCGATCATTCAAAACGATTTTATGGATTTTTTTTATGTTTTCTGGTGTTACCGCTTCATTTGGACGTCCACTGCGTTCTGCATCATCGGTGTCTCTACGACCACGTTTGAAGTCAGCAAACCAACGTTTTATTGTTGTTTCTGATGGAGCGGAGTCCCCATAACACTTTTCAAGCCATTACTTCGCTTGAACGGTATTTTTTCCCATCAAGAAGCAGTGTAAAATTAAAACACGAAATTGTTTTTGATCCATTGTTTTGAAAATAACAAAAGTAGCGTCACTCTTAGCACAATAACTCACAAACTAATGAATAGAATATCATGAAATTTTAACAGCTGTCTTTTGAAGGTTAGTATTAACTAAAAAAAGGTGACTGCAATAAAACTAGCGCCATCTATGTGTTAGGCCCGGGACTTTTCAGCCCATGTGTTATGTAAAATCACTTTCATTTTTTAATTTTTTAGTCTAAGTTTCGCACATGTGGCATATGAAATTTTCATTATCTTTATTGGTCAACCCAACACATATTTCGTGAACATATCTCTTACAGGAAATATAGAGTCCCATGCCTAAGACTTGTTCTCTTTGGCATACGAAACCAAGGGCTATCACCATCAGTAGAGCTATCAGCATATAGAACGAGACATCCGTCTTCAGTTTCAGTTTCACTGGTTTGGTACAATCATTCTCACAATCTGTTTCGCTCCCAGTATCCTGAAAAACTTTTCTTTTCGCTTCTCCTATATTAGACTTTTTTCCCTTCTTTTGGTTATTTTTATTCATTTTTCTTTTAATAGATATCCCACTGGGTGTTGAATCATCTGTAGCGTCTTTTTCTGGAGTTTGCGTTAGTAATTTTGTTTGTTCTGGTTAATGGCCATGCCGTGCAATCTTCTTGGGTGTAGCTTTTGGGTATGGTTTTATTGTTTCTGGAGTTACGACTGAGATTTTCTGAGGAGTGGATAAGGCTCCAGCCTCAGAACCACCAGCATCATTTTGGTCTCGTAATGGTGAGACTTGAGTTAGAACTGAGATCTCTTGACAAGTGGATGAGGCTGGGCCAACGTCAGCCCTACCTTGGTCACTTATAGCTGATTCAGCAATGACCGAAACCTTCTGAAGAACGGGTGGAGCTAAATCAACATCATCATCATTTTTCTCTCGTAACGGTAACGGCTGAGGAATGTCTGAGCTTTGCAGATCATTTGCTTCGGTTTGGAGTATGCTTGGAGATGATTGAGAATTGCCAGAAGAGTTTAGTTCAGGAGGAACATGAGGAATGCTATCCAAATCGTGCTGCGAAGATTATGAATCTTCCATATCAGTGGAGAAAATAATTTGAACTTGACAGTTTTTAAATGAAGCGGGATCTGCACTTGCGACCCCCCAAAAACATGTTTAATTCGCTCACTGTCGGACAGGCGTAATGACAGCCAATATGGCGTCGCGCATATGACAAACAATCAGCGAGCGTGCAGCGACCTGTCAGCGCACCAGATAGCGCGAAACTTAAAATGATTTATGCGATGTGAAGCATCCCTCCCACCTGAGCAAGTCTCCTGGATTCCCCCTATGTTATACGGATTTCCTAAAATAGATAATAATTTATTCGCATACAAATACCAAATTTAAAAATAAAACCTAGCGACATAATAATAATATTGTAAAAAATAATTACTTGCGGTTATACCACACAAAACCTCAACTATTTCAGTTTATGAGGAGAGAGAGGGCATAATGCATTTGTTATATCAGGTTGTAAAAAACTGAACTAATATTACTTTATTTGGTAAAACTTTTCGGTTAAATCAAATTGTGTTATAAGTAATAAGTCAAATACTAAAATACCTATTAGCTTTTTACTAGTAGTAAATTATTGTAAAAACAGACAAATTGTTTTCCTGTTTTTTTTTTTGTTTTTTGGCTCGGTTCAATTAGACCATAAGCCAGCTCCGATCCTTTTCGTGCTTAGGTAGAGCACAGGCGACCCTTCGGTGATGCGTTACACAACCTCGAGTTTGGATCCTTTTTTCCGTGGAGAGCAACGTAGTTTCGCTCTAGGCGATAGTTGCTCTCCTAAATGAATATATTCTGTAGTTATGACAAGTTAAAAAACTTAGCAGTGGGGGAAAGTTAGTTTTCAACATAAGGATAACATATACAGACAATGACTGGAACAAAGGGATTTTTCATTGTCAATTACTTCCATTTTCTGTCAATTTTGATATTAGTAGCAATCGTTTGGATATTTATCGTTAGATTGAAACCTAGTTTCCCAAATGCTATATAAATGTCAAATCCAGGTATTTCATTTTCGGGCATTCGAAAAAGATATGGTTAATTTCTTGAATTTTTCCACAAGGGCAATTTGGAGAGCCTATAATTTTATTTTTATATAAATGGGCTTTAGTCGAGTTGTAACCATTTTAAATTCTAACCTCTGAGGTAATGTGTCGTCTGTTAACAAATTCTAATTCTTTCCACCAAATTTATTGGAGAAGAAACTTCTTATGTTCGATAGTTAGATCTTAATATTATTGCCAAAATTATTTTTTGAATGATTGAATATTAATGATTGGTTGTCGACTTAAGGTTTGTTGGATTTTTACCGAGAGATTTATATATTATATTTTTAATTTTTAATTGTTGGGAAGAAGATAAGGCATTGAATTTATTTTGGAAATTATCCACTAGATCTGACTGATTTGCATAAATTGAAATTTGAAAGAGGAATTATCAGTTATTTCAGAGTTATTTACTATGTATATTTCTTTAGTACTAGGGCCTGGTTCAGATATGTTACTGTTGTAGTTTCTACCATTATGGTTAATTAAAGAAGATTGCTGTCCAATTTTGTCATATCCTTTTTCAATTACTCGTTTTTTAGTGGGTTCATTTAATATTTGTTAATAAGTTCTTTTAGAATTTGGATTAAATTCAACACTTCTTCTTTGTGGTGGTGGGATCTTCTAATTATAATCGTTTGTTTCTTCCACATACCTTTGTTTGGGTTTAATAGTCGGGAAGGATGAAGGATTATGTTATTGTCTGACTTTGAGTTGTTTTTCGGACAAATAGCATTGGCATCAAAGAAGGTGAGGTTGTTAAAGGCCATGAGTCTTATTACTTCCTTTTGTCTTACATATTCTACACAACTTTTATTGTTTGATCTATGTTCATTACTATAGAAGTGGTACATAAGGTATCACAACTTTATAGATTCTGTTATACTTCTTCATTGTTAATAATTTTTGTATTTAACCTAGAAAATTTCTTGACTGATGCCTCGTAAGATTCCATAATTTCTTTCTGTGAGATGCTTTTATGAACTCCTCGGATGATTCCATTACATGTGATAAAGTTGAAGGGATAAAAATTTCGTATCCTTTATTGGATAATTTCGAGTTTTTAACTATATTGTTAGCAGCAATGTAGTCTTTAAATTCAATTGAGACTCTGTTTTTGCCCTTGTTTTTGATATTAATCACATTTTTAAGGTTGAGATTACAAATGTCTTTCGCAATCTTCAAATCATTAGATTTTTTAGTTAAATTAGTCCCATTTTCCATTGCCTCCACGTAAACTACGTAGGGACCCGGGTCTTGGCACCTATATAAGTTTATATTTTTTTCTTGTTTATTTTCGTCAAAATCATTTTTGTCTTTAACGGAAATATCAAAAAAAATTGTTGAGGTTATTCACCTATCTCCCTCCCCCTGATCGGGTGGGATATGTGTTTCCATTGTATTTCAATTAAATATTAAATAATTGAAATGTAAATCAGTAACTTAAAGTTTAGATATATGTATCAAACCAAGAAAAACTTTAAATTCTATTGAGATTCTGTTTTTGCCCTTGTTTTTGATATTAATCACATCTTTAAGGTTGAGATTACAAATGTCTTTCGCAATCTTCAAATCATTAAATTCGTTAGTTCAATTAGTCCGATTTTTCATTGCCTCCACGTAAACTACGTGGGGTCGCGGGTCCTTGCACCTATATAAGTTTATAATTTTTTCTTGTTTATTTTCATCAAAATCATTTTTGTCTTTAATGGTAATATCAAAAAAAATTGTTGGAGTTATTCACCTCTCTCCCTCCCGCTGATCGGGGGTGATATCTGTTTCCATTGTATTTCAGTTAAATATTAAGTAATTTAAATGTAAATCAGTAACTTAAAGTTTAAATATATACCCAGAAAAACTTACAATATAAAAAAGAAGAAAAAAAATAAGGCAAAAAATCACAAAGGAATCAAGGTTTTAATTCACAGCACCACTGCTCACGACCGAGATTGCAACGCGAATGTGACTCTTCAGGAATTGTAAATATTATTAAGGAATCTTTTTTGAGAAAAACTGTCAAAAATGAAGTCATTTCCTCCGACTTAATAAAACAGTTGGAATATTTTAAAATTTATTATGCTTTAGCCTGGTTATTTATTTGTTTATGCATATAATAATATTTAATTAATTTTAATATTTTCTTGGACTCTTATTTCTGACAATAATGTCTTCTTAGATATATTTTTTAAATTGCCAAAAAATATATTTATGCGGATTTTTTTTTTTTTTGAAAAAAGAAATTTAATAATCCCTAATTCTACCTTTTTCTTATTATTTATTCTAAAAGCTAATAAATTATTTTACCGAGCAAAAAAGTTGGTATTTTATACTTATTTCGGAGGGTTAGTCGTTTTTAAATTTTAATTAGTTTAAAAGCTAAAAAAAGAGACCTTAAAACAAATTTAAATACATCCATATTGATTAAATATTTAGGTTGCTGTTGTAATCTTAAAGTCAGAAAAGTCGTGATCGGCAAATTATGAAATATGTAAATTCGTCCATAAATAATATATGGAAAGCAAACAAATGTTTTGGTAAGGTCAAATTTCAAAGCATGGCGATAAATTATTACATTGAAATGATAATAAGACTAAAATCATTGTGTGTTTTACTACTTTTGAAATAACGATAATTTACCAATAAATTGTAATGTAGATTCTTACTGCAAAGCTACAGATGAATAGATTACCTAAAGAAAAAAAGGAACCTTTAACAGTGAAAGCAAGATAGAAATGTGTCTGTTATAGGGCTCCACCTGCCTGAACTTTACGACTAAGATAATTAAGTACCTATTTTTATCTAGGAATATATACATATATTGGTGGAAGGAAATGTAGCGAATCTTGGAAATTCATAAACAAAGTAAAAACCGATGAAAAAACCAGTATCTCACTTCAATTAATACCGACAGAAGAATGGATTAGACATTATGAAAATCTCCTAACAGAACACAGGCCTGAGTACATTCAAAAAACACCAACAGAAGTACAGATAGAGGTCGAATCCATATGTATCTATATGAAAATGTAGTAAAAACAACAATAAAACAACTAAAAAATAGAAAATCTTCTTGTCCAGGTGGAATAAAAGCAGAACTAATGAAGTGTGGGACAGATAAATTATACAAATCGCTAACATATATATTCACTAAATGTATTAATGGAGAACAAATAGCTGAAGTTTAGGAAACAAAACAACTGCAAAAACTATCGCTGTATAGCAGTAGAGTATACAGAATAATTTTAAGAGATCTGATTAAAGCAGCATATAGAAACTATGAAGAGGACGAGCAATGCGGCTTCCGTGCAGGCAGATCATGTACAGATAATGTGTTCTGCTTACAACAGTTAATAGAAAAAAAAAATAGGAAGAAACAAAGCAACACACATACTTTTCATAGATCTGCAGAAAACGTATGACAATATCCCTATAAAAAAGCTCTGGGAGGTGCTCCAAAACACCAACATCAATCATACAGTAGTTAAAGCTGTCCAAGCCCTATATAATGATATAAAATCCGCCTTAAAAATAGGAAATAAAATATCGGATTCCTTTACAGTGAACAAAAGCTTACGACAGGGGTGTTGTATCTCGCCGATCCTATTTAAAATCTATGTCGCGAAAGCGCTCGAGAGATGGAAAAAGTAATGCGGTGGTATGGGTATCCAAATTGATGACTACACTGGCCTATATACCCTTCAGTTTGCAGACGATCAAGTAGTATGTGCTAATGACAGAAAGGATCTACAATACATGACAAGGAAACTGAAGGAAGAATACGAAGTATGGGGTCTACAAATAAATATGGAAAAAACCCAATACCTCTGTAGAGGCGAAGAAATAACGGAAATAAAATTAAACGATAACGAAACAATAAAAACGTGAGAAGAATATACATATTTGGGAGTAAATTTTAACAAACAGAGGACAGATGATAATGAAATAAAACTAAAAATAAACAAATCCAGACGAATAACTAAAGCATTAAACGGAATATTATGGAGCACAGAAATAGATAAAGAGAGGGAAAAAAAATCTATGAATGTATGTTAAAGAACACGTTGTTGTATGCAGCGGAAACATGGCGCATAAAAGAACACATAAAGAGGAAAATAGAAGCCATGAAAATGGACGCCCTAAGACACTCAGCGAGAACATCAAGATTAAAACGAGTTAGGAACGAAAGGATAAAAGAACAAATGAATGTAAAGGAGACAGCCATGGAGAGTATAGAGATGAAACAGCTTGTATGGTATGGTCACGTTCAAAGGATGGGAGAAGAGAGATTGCCGAAGAAACTACTAAAATGGATACCACCTGGGAACAGAAGAAGGGGAAGGCCAAGGAAATCCTGGATCGAGGGAATAAGAAGGTCAATGAGCGTGAGAGGCTTAAGTGATTAAAACTGCAATGATAGACGACGCTGGCATTTGACAATGGGACAACGTCGCAAGACGTTATAAACCGAGTTTATATATATATATATATATATATATATATATATATATATATATATATATATATTATATATATATATATATATATATATATATATATATATATATATATATATATATATATATATATTAACCTAAACAGTTTCGTTGGGACCAAGATCCAGTTCAGAATGATCATGCATGAAAACGACCGGTTGAGGCAACAACTGAGGAAACTGTTAGACTTGCTGAGGGTTTGCTACGGCCAGATCTACGAATGAAGATCCTTGTTCTGTGAAAGAAGCTGGAGTATCCAAAACTACAATTTCTAAGATTATGCACGAAGATTTAGAGATAAAAAGAGTGCCAGCACTATGACTCCTCAAACTCTTTACTCCAAAGCAAAAACTATTATGTTTTGCGAATTGTGACAGGCGATAAGACTAAAAGGTTCTATTGGATTCCAGCAGAAGTTGATGAAATGGGTTCCTAATGACCCTCCCATCTCCAAAGAAGGCGGAAACTCGCCTTCTGGAAAGTTCATGGCTACCGTCTTTTGAAACTGCGAAGGAATTTTATAATTCCATCTATCGAAAAAGGATCCACAATTAATGGAGAGGTTAACGGAAGACCGATTTAAATCTCAAAATAGGCCATTGGAGGAAAAATCTCCGAATTCATGAAGAACAAAAACTTTTCTGTTTGACGAAAAGTGCAAAATTCACAAGGCTTTCACTGTTTGAGTCATTAACGAAAGTTGTGGATTCGCCAACATCATCCACTTTAAAGCCCTGAGTTAGAAATACCTTAAGAAAGCCGCTGACTAAGTGTAATAATGTAAATTCAATTTAAGGGAAGTAATGAATTTAAGAACGTCAACTGGACCTTCTTTCTAAGTTAAAAGCGAAGAAACAAGGCCTACTTCGTCAGCCAGATCTAAAGCGTTAAGATCGGACGAATCATCATCTGTCAAGACGTTTTCGAGATGTTTGTGTTTAAGTTTATAAATATGATATAAAAATTCAAAAGAGTCATTATGACTATTCAGTAGGTTGAAACTTAGCTCCAATACACTGATTGATGATATATATTTTTTAAACTCTGAGAGTTCTAGCTTCATAGCTAGGTAGAAAACTTAAAAAAATCATCATCTTCGTATTTGGAAAAATAATTAAGTTTGTCAAAGTTTGTTGAAATTTCCTAGTTATGAATGGTGCTGTCTTCAGACATTTACCATTTAATCATGTATCTTTCACGCCCGAAGGGAGGGCCAAAACCTCGCGGAATGGAGGGGACGTGGTGGGGGATGGCATATTCGTTTGGTACCATACTCAGTGGTGACTGATTATGAGTATATATTTACATTCAATAAGGAAACTGTAAGTATGGAGCAAATTGAACTTCCCGCTGTGATAAAGTTTCTGACCAAGCAACGAAAATCTGCTCAAACTATAATGAGCAAAATGGGAGTCGTTTATGGAGAACAGTGCCCTGGTAAAACAATGATTGTGGCATGGTCTACTGAAACGTGGCCTAGAAGCGATTGAAGGCAATAATTATTATTATTATTATTAATATTATTTTGAGGATCCTACACGATCATCTTGGCATAACAAAAGTCAGTGTAAGATAACTACCAAGAATGCTTCCGCCACCTCAAAAGCAGTGGCTAACCAACGCGTCTAAGCACCTTTTAGAGCTATGTGGCGACGAACCTAACTTGATTTTGAAGCGGATTGTGACTGAGGATGAAACATGGGTTCATCACTTCGAACTTGAGTCTAAATAAGAATCGATGCAATGGCACAAAAAGGGTATACCAACTCCTAAGAAATTTAAGTTGTCGTAATCGGCCGGAAGGTTGATGGCTACAGTTTTTTGAGATTGTGAAGGAATTTTATTAAAAGATTATGAAGAAAGAGGTACCACAATTACTAGAGAGTACTACGTTTTCATATTAGAAAGACTTAAGGAAGCCATCAAGGAAAAAGGACGGAGAAGATAGACCAAGGGTGTGTTACTTTTGAAAGATAACACACCGGTTCACCAGAGCAAAGTTTCGATAGCTGCTCTACACAAATAGAGGTTCGTACCACTGGTTTATACACATTACAGTCCAGACTTGGCTCCTAGTGACTTTTATTTATTTCCAAAAGTAAAAAAGGGGAAAGGGGGAAGAAAATTTAATGACGATATTGAGGTCAAAGAGGCTATTTCGACTCATTTTGAGGACAAAGAGAAAAAATGTTTTTTTGATGGCTTAGAGAAGCTAATTTTACGAACTAACTAGTGTGCTCAGGGGTGACTATGTTAAAAAAGAAGAATAGTTTTGTTGTTTTATTTAATTTACAACCGTTCCATTTCGCCGACTTTTGGACCTCCCCTCGTATATAACTAAGAAGACCCAAATCTTATGTACAAAGTACCTTAAAATGTGAAACGGTACAAGCAGTTTGCGTCAGATATTAGACTCTGACTAACAAGACTATCGGCCTATCGGGTCCAAGGAACTACAGTACATTTATAGCATAAAATACACAATGAAATCACGATTTGGGACATGGGACACAGGCATGGGTACAATTAGAGTCCGCTGTAATAAAAGTGATCAATGTCTTGCTGTTTGATTTTAGATTATTCTTAATCATCTTCAACAATTCCTGCCTGTTGTAAGATATGTATAGCGTACGTTCTCAAACGCTTTCTAGTAGTCTATGAAACATACAAATACATCTATTCTTTGATCGTAATTTTTACATGAGCATATGCATCCAGTAGAGGGTTTTCCATATACTCAAACTATTTTTAAACCCAAGCTGGGCTTGGCATGTTTTCTCTTCATATTTTTGATATTCTTTTATAGATTATTTTCAGAAAGACCTTTAATATTTAGCTTATCAGGCTGATATGTAGATGTTCTTAGCTATATTGTAAATTTGTTTAGGATAGCAATAAAAATCGACGTTAGCCAGTAAGTAGAAGTATCGCATGTATTTTATATTGTCATTGAATAGTTTGTTCATTTTTTCTTCGTGATTACTAGTTTTAATGCACCTGACCCTGAAGACGACGTATAATACCATATACCCTTAGATTTTTAACAGCTTCTGTGTTTTACTCTTTATGTTACACTAGCCGTGAAGACGGCTCCGCTCGCGTGGACTTGATTTACTGTTATCGTCACTGCTCATTCCTTATATTACCTAACATAATAAAATATATCTTATAACCTAGCCAGAGAACATACGTATGAATTTAAAAAAAAAAAAACACCTAAATAGGATAAGTGGTTCTCGAGCCATAAGCGCACTAATGAACAGACAGACAAAGACGTTACCTTTTTTATATATATTATATAGATTATTATTATTATATAACCTGGCCAGAGAACAAATGTATGAATTAAAAAAAGAAAATACGTAAATCGGATAAGTGATTTTCGAGTGTTAAGCGCGCTAACGGACAAACAGACAGATAGAGAGACGTTGCATTTTATATATATTATATTCTTTGCTGCATGATATAGCTCCATATTTAATGGTTTAGGCAGTGTATTGCAAGAGAACGCGCTGGGGTTAAACTTTTTTTCGACTTGATTCACTATTATCGTCATTGCTTATTCCTTCTGTAAGATAATGTAATAAAATATATCCTATAACCTGGCCAGAGAACATATATATGTTTTTTTTTTTTTTTTTAATAAAGCACGTAAATCGGATAAGTGGTTTTCGAGTGATAAGCACACTAACGGACAGACAGCTAGAGAGACGTTGTATTTTATATATATTATAGATAACCTGGCCAGAGAAAATATGTATGAATTTAAAAAAATTGGATAAGTAGTTCTCAAGTCATAAGCGCACTAACGAACAGACAGGCAGATAGAGAGACGTTCCGTTTTATATATATTATGTAGATTATTATTATTATTATTATTATTATTATTATATAACTTGGCCATAGAACATATGTATGAATTAAAAAAAAAACATAAATCGGATAAGTAGTTCTCGAGTGATAAGCTCACTAACGGACAGACAGACAGAAAGACGTTGCATTTTATATATATATATATATATATATATATATATATATATATATATATATATATATATATATATATATATATGTATATATATATATATATATATATATATATATATATATATATTATATAAGATTATAGATAACCTAGCCAGAGAACAAATATATGAATTTAAAAAAAAAAACACGTAAATGGAATAAGTGGTTTTCGAGTGATAAACGCACTAATGGACAGGTAGACAGACAGACAGACAGACAGATAGACAGAGCATTTTTTGCATTTTCTGTATGTTATAGAAGATTATAGATAACCTGGCCAGAGAACAAATGTATGAATTAAAAAAAAAAACACGTAAATCGGGTAAGTGGTTCGCAACTGATAAGCGCACTAACGGACAGACAGACAGTAAGACGTTGCATTTTATATATTATATTCTTTGCTAAATGATATTGTTCCATATTTAATGGTTTAGGCAGTGTATTGCAAGAGAACGCGCTAGCGGCAAACTTTTTTCCGACTTGATTCACTATTATCGTCACTGCTTATTCCTTATGTTATCTAACGTAATAAAATATATCCTATAACCTGGCTAGAGAACATATGTATGTTTTTTTAAAAAAAGCACGTAAATCGGATAAGTGATAAGCGCACTAACGGACAAACAGACAGACAGACAGACGGAGAGACGTTTCATTTTATATATATTATAGATAGATATTTAGACCTCTAATCGATCCATTATCATAACTAAACACCAAGAAAACTTCTCATAAAACTATTGAAACTATGCAATATTTACCCTGTTGCTCTGTTAAAATTAAAAATAATTAAGAACTGTATAATGTTTAGGTATCTTAGCTTCACCCTTTTAACTTTTTTGTCCACCTTTTTAATCCCTGACATGTTTTATTGTAAATAAGTATGTTCATAATGTATCGAAACCAAAACAAAAACTAAAAAAATTTGATATTACGATAATGAAATTACACAATGTATAATGAAGCGAAAAAAAAGACAAGTTGTCTCAGGTTTCATCGTTTAATTTTGAATGCAATTAGTTTCATAAGCAACTGGAGAAAGAGAACGCACGCTTAGAAACTGATTTGTGGAACAGACAATAAATTATTGCAAGCCCATTTTAAAAACTTGCTTTTTGGACATCATTCAAAAATAAATCATATCTACTTTTATCACGTTGTCAGTATTATGGTCCTGATTAAAGATGCTTAACTTCGAATAAATTACGTACTTTCTTAATAGGAATTATTTATTTTTAAGTAAAAAAAAATAATGAAAATATCAAAAATCATGATTTTCATGGATTCAATCCAGGCAGGATCGATTCTTGTAAGCTCATTATCCCGATATTTTCACAATTCAGGATGCTGATATTAAACTCCAAACATACACACATATAGAATAATATTGAGAGGGGCAATTTTAATAAACAAGTGAACAAATAACTCGTATGTCATTTTTACCAAGTATTAATTAAGAAAAGTACAAAGACTGGTAATTTATCAGTTCTTTCCTTGCAAAGAGATAATTCTCAAATAAATACTGAATTTGTCTTTCTCAAGTAAATAGTAAGTACATCACACCTCTTTCACCCAACTCTCTTAAAATCATGTGAATGAAGAATTATAGGTTTCATTCATACTTCAAGTATTAGATCATCATCTCGACAGTGAGCTAGACAAACCGACGAAAAGAAAATATGTTTTGTGTGGTCTAAGATCCCTAAGACGTGAAGAAAAGGAAAAAGTTTGGCAATTTTCTCGTAAATACGATACTTCCGATTAGCAAAGGAACTAAATACAATAACATGCTGTCCTATAAGTATGTTTTAGCCAACTTAACCATTTGTATTTCTAAGACTTCTGGATTCAACACAATATATTTTTAGGTAACTCTGTAATTAGATCTCAATCCCTTGTACATGCTAATCTGTTAAAATCGAAAACAGTGGAAAAGGAGAGCACTGATATAAAAGTATATTATAATATACTAACAATTATTCTTCTAACCCACTACCCTATCCTCTTCAACTTTACTTTATAATAAATATCAGATATCCCCATTATAAACCCGAACAAATTCTCATATGACTATTGAAACGATATAATGACTCCCACTCCTTTAACCCCCTTTCTATATTAAAATTATGGTAAACAAAAAATGTAACCTTTTGATTTCTTCACTGAAAAACTCCGAAAAATGCTCGTACCTATACCAACTTATAACACGATAAATACGAAATCACCCTTCTATCTCCTGTCTCCACCCTTTCGGGGATTGGATGTTTTATCAAAAATGAGTCTGCTTAAATTTGTCAAATAACATCCAGAAAACCTGAAAAAATTCTCAAAATACTATTGAATCTATACAGTATTTAAGTATCCTCTCACCCCTTTCACCCCCTTTTTGGGTGAAAATTATATATCCTAATTTCTTGACTCCAAAAATCTGGCAATGTAAATATAACACACTATATATATATATATATATATATATATATATATATATATATATATATATATATATATATATATATATATATATATATGTATATATATATATATATATATATATATATATGTATATATATATATATATATATATATATATATATATATATATATATATATATATATATATATATATATATATATAGGACGTTTCGCGTCAACATAGCCGCCCCATTACCCAAAAATAGAATTGACGAAAAAAAATTCAAGGGGGTCAATTTTTTCGTTGAAACGTAAGCTTTTAAATACAACTTGGCACTTTAGAAAAAAACAAGATGGCGGCTCAATATGGCGGCTAGAAACAAAAAAATCATGATTTCTAAGCGGACATAACTGAACTTCAAAACTGAGACAAAATGCAATATTGATGTAATAGTTAGAGTAACCAACATAATTTTATGCAATACCAACATGGCTGATCCAATATGGCGCCTAAAACCGAAAATTAGACGAAAAAAATGAGCAATTATGGAGATTTCGCAGTGAGATAGCACTTTCTCTGACCGGAGTAATTTTCTGTTTTAGGCGCCATATTGGATCCGCCATGTTAGTATTACATAAAATTATGTTGGTTACTCTAACTATTACATCAATATTGCATTTTGTTTCAGTTTTAAAGTTCAGTTAACTCCGCTTAGAAATCATAATTTTTTTGTTTCTAGCCGCCATATTGAGCCGCCATCTGGTTTTTTTGAAAAGGGCCAAGTTGCATTTGAAAGCTTACGTTTCAGTGAAGAAATTGACACCCTTGAATTTTTTTCTTCCGTTAATTCTCAAAAAACTAATGAAATTAAACAATATTTATCGATCCTCGAACTTTTCACTCCCTTTTTGGGTTAGAATTGAAAATAATGAAACAATAAACTTATTTTTAAATTTCTCCACTCCAAAAACCTTGGACAGGACATATACCCATATAAATAGGAAACAACTTCTCTAATCTCCTCCCCCACTCCTTTTACCTCTATCGTATTTGGCGAAAAATATTTATGCCTTATATTAGTTTATTAACTTATCAAAAAAATAAAATTAATCATATTATTATTGAAACCTTACAAAATTTATCTACCTTCACCTCCTTCTCCTTAAGAGATATAACTATATCCCCTCATTAGGTATATATATATATATATATATATATATATATATATATATATATATATATATATATATATATACCTATATATTAGTCGATACCCAAAAAAGGCAATAAGACTTTGCCAAACAACTATCGACCAGTCGCACTGCTTTCATTATTATCAAAAGTCTTGGAAAAGGCTATCAATCAGCCTCTTCTAATATATCTTGAAGGACTGAATATTATTAGTGACTATCAATATGGCTTTCGGAAACAACGATCAACAAGAGATCTTTTAACTTATGTAACACATGTTTGGAGCAATGCAGTTGAACACTTTGGAGAATCTCGAATAGATGCACTTGATATATCCAAGGCATTAAACTGTGTTTGACAGATTGATTATTGGCTAATTTACGCTCTTATGGTATGTCTAAAATGTTCTTTTTATGACTCCCGTGTTTTTTTGTTCACTGTCAGAGCCAGTGTGCCCCAAGTCTTTTACTCTCTTTCTCATTTACTTTACCGATCTGCTGGAAAGGACCAGGAATCCTATCTACAGCTTTGTAAATGACAGTACGCTTATTTCCTCACTCACTTTGAATGCTCGAGCAACGGTTGGTCCTGCAATAAAGGTCTGGAAGAAATTTTATCTTGGGTTTGTATTAAAAAGTTAACGATGCTGAACCCCACATACTTATGTCGGGGTGCTCTATTCCTCTAGCATCGCTATAAAATTTGCTGAGCGTTAATCTGGGAGAAAATATGTTTCGGCATGAACATGTTATAACCATAGCAAAGAGAGTTCCTTAAAAGTTGAGAATGAGAAGTGTTAATTCAAGGTCAAATTCGACCAACGATGGAATACAGCTCCCAGGTTTGAGACTCTGCTCCTACGTTTGGGGCTCTGCTCCCAAACATAGATTACATTTGTTGGATTCTATTCAGAAGAGAGCTGTTTGCATGACTGGAGACCCAGAACTGACCAGCAACCTTGATTCCTTGGAACATCGGGGAACGATTGGCGGCTTGATGGATATAGCCCCCTGAATTCTTCCCGAAGCGGTGCATGCTAGAAATAGACGTCACTCTAATACTTCACATCTGTTCAGCTTGTCACCTTTTGTACAACCCTTTTCAAGCAGCCTTTTATATGGAGAACGTCTTTTGGAATGATTTGCCCAGGTCCGTGTTTCTCATCAAGTACAATTTACAGCGATTCAAGACCAACGTGAGTCGCTTCTGTAACGCTTTAGGGATTTCCCTGCAGTACATGTATATATGTAGTTTGGAATTAATATCTCATTTTGTTCGTGAGTTATCGTGCCAGCAGACAGATAAACCGACGGAAATGAATAACTGTGTAGTTTCTGATTTAGGAACCCTAAAGAGCTATGAAAAGCAAAAATCTCAGAGAGTGATTTTTTCACGAATATAATACCTTTCTTTAGCAAGGAAAGTAAAAAGGGCATAAAAATTGAAAAAAACTTAAAAATGTAACAAAAGCATGGGACTATACTTTAAATCCCTTGACGATAAAAATGATTAAACGTATATATCCGTAATTTACGTACGACAATATTTCAGAAAGACCTATTTTACACAAAAACACGCTCAAGCTGAATCCCGTCACTTAAATAAAATTCTGCGTAAATTTTCCCACAGGCATAAATTTATCGATAGCCACTTTCCCTGGGCTCACATAAATTTTTATGACTGATATAACTAATTTATAGCCTAGTTATCTTTTAATTAAAAGCTAAGAAAGTTGCTGGAAAAGATTGTTACCATAGTTACGGGTGAGGCGTGTGAAATATGAATGGATAGATTTTGTGGTATGATAAAAATAATTAAAGGGGAGAGTAGATAAAAGTGTGCGATATAGCTTAATCGTGCAATATTCTGCGAAAATGGCCTAATTAAGACGAAGTTTGTTATAATTTTTATGACTTGCACCTGATCCGTAGCGATTTATACTTGTTCCAAAATTAAAAGGACTAATTTTTGAAAATACACGTGCCATCCCCATATATTAAACTGTTTTCTGTTAAGTTGGTGGGACTGTTATTAACATCTGATAAAAATTTCATTCACTTTATTGGGTTAGAAATAAAGAAACACTTCGTAATTGCGCACATTTCTTGTTGGCCTTTTTTAAAATGAATTCATTTATTGAGCAAAGAAAAATTTTGTCTTAAAAATATAATTTCTTATAATGATAAGTTAAAAATGATAGAAAATTGATGTTTAGCAGGATCTATAATTTTTAAGTGTCATAAATCGTTTAAAGAAGGTAAAAAGGCAGTTAAAGATAAGCCACCTTCTACAAGGTTATCCACCGCAGCCACATTAACAACATCAAGGATATTGTAGTTAATAATCACTATTTAATTACCAGGGATCTTGTGGACCTTTTAAACGAAAACTTGGGCAAAACAACTGAATTTTTGTGAAAAGTATCGTCGTGTTAATGTCACCAAAGAGATGCTGTTTTGGATGATTCCACTTTGAAATGCATAATTACCGATGATGACACGTGGATATAGTCATATGACTTGGAAACAGCACAGCAATTAAGAGGAGAAGTATGTGCAAAAAAAATTTTTTTGGCTATTTTTTTTTATTAAAAGTTAGTTTAACATCTGAAGAATGTTCTCACCAAGTTTTAAATTGAAATTAGAACTCTAAATGCACCTATCGTGTCATAAAAGAGACCTCTCTGACCAGTTCAATCACTTCACGTTTTGGACTTTTCATTTGTTTATATTGTTGACTCGAAAAATTGATAAATTACATAGTATCATTTGAAGTAAAAATGAAACGATGATCATTCTAAAAGCATAGTGTTTACCAGGTGTGTCATCGTATGATCTTTTTTTTCCTTAAGTTGAAATTACGACCCCGTAGACACCGTTTTGAATTATATATATATATATATATATATATATATATATATATATATATATATATATATATATATATATATACATATATATATATATATATATACATGTATAGAGGGGATGGATTAATGTATAAAAAATCAAAAGCTTTTCTTAAGGATAATGGAAAGTTGATTATAAGTAGGGCTGATAAGGATAATATCACAGTTATCATGAAAAAAGATACGTATTTTGAGAAATGCAATACTATCTTGCAAGATCAGAACTACTACACTGAACTCACCAGTGATCATACCTTTACTAATCAACAGAAGGCTAAAAAACTAGTAAAACTAAGTTTACGAACCAAGGAAAATTGACGGATGAAATAGCTAGATTTCTAATGATATATAATCATACTTTACCATCATTCATAAACTGCAGTTAGCTATGAGACCTATTATTTCATCTCTCAAAGCCCCTAATGGCAAATGGTCAACGTTCCTTTCTGATATTTTATCTAAATATGTAAAGTATGTAAAAGAAAATGATTACTATGTAACTGACTCCTTTGAATTTACTAACTTTATAACGAGCAAGCAACTCCCTCCAGGTTTCATACTGTTTCTTTATATAGCAATTTGCCTCTTCAATTAGAAATCAAATCAAAAGCATCAGAAAACACTGGACTGATATTCAAAAATATACTAATTTAACACTTGATAATTTTCTTCAAATTTTGGATTTTTTTTTAGTAAACATATTGCAAATTTAATCAGCATTTTTACAAACATAAAATGGGTACTCCAGTGGGGGCTACTCTTTCTCCACTCACTTCACAATATATAATGGATGACCTCCTGGAAGAATCCATACCTAAACTTTCTTTTAACTTACCTTTTTTAAAGAAATATGCTGACGACATGATCATTAAGGTGATGGATTAGTTGAGATCCTTAGAATATTCAATAGCTTTCACCCCAAACTCAATTCACGATCAAAGAGAAAACAAATAACAGTGTTCCTTTCTTAGACACATTATTAATTAGAAAAGATGACATTTCCATCAACGTAGATTGGTATTTCAAAGAAACCTAGTCAGAAAGGCATATCAACTTCCATACCTCCCACACCACGAAAATTAAAATAAATACACTTTTGGGGTTCAAGTCCATAATAGAGAGGATCTCTCATCACTCTTTCAGTCTCAAGAACTTAAATAAACTGCGAAATATTTTGATTATTCATTCAATTAAGATATTGAATAGATTATTATTTAATTCAATATCATTTATCTATCATCAAGAG
Organism: Pachyrhynchus sulphureomaculatus; assembly: GCA_019049505.1. NCBI lineage: Eukaryota > Metazoa > Arthropoda > Insecta > Coleoptera > Curculionidae > Pachyrhynchus > Pachyrhynchus sulphureomaculatus. Next base: position 197,545,513 of record CM032447.1, on the reverse strand, counting down.
AATAATCTGACGCCGCATATCAGTGCCTTTCGGTCTAAAAACCAAATTATATATCACTACTCCTTCTCTTAACTCCAAGAAATTTTCAGTAAAATCACTAAACTTTCTAAAACTCAACATAATTTAAAAATTGCTTTCAAACATGCAAAAACAATTAATAATATTTCCACCTATTTAAAAGATAAGGTTGAAACTAAAAGTCTCGGAAGTAGTATACAGCATCCCTTACACTCAGTGTGAAGAAGTATATATAGGACAAACATCACTTCTCATAAAAGCAATTGCAGACTTAAAAAAACTCATGCGTACTTGCTTCACATAGTAATCAAGTTTCAGATGAATTTAGTTTTAATTAAACCAAGATTTTGTGCAAGGAAAGATGTTTCCACAAAAGAATCTTTAAGAAAATGGTCGAAATCCACCTTGAACCGAATTCTATTAATAAAAAAAACTGACATTGAGGATTTAAGTCTCAATTTTCTCTAATCTATTGCAGATCAGCTGCAAAATGATAATTCACAAAATATATCAGACATATCTCTATAATAATAACCCAATATCGTTGTTTAGACATTTAACAAACTTTAGAAAAATTAAACCAAATGTCGACATCTTTGTCTTCCCTAGAATAAATCAGCCACTATTTTTCAGAAGGTAAAAAGACGCTTGCTTTAACAAAAGGGATGTAAAATATATAAAAAAAATTTAAATAAAATCACTTTAGAAGCACACAGTTGTTCATATCATATATAACAAAATGGAATAAATTATTTCTATATTCTTTAAAAGTATTTTTGTAGAAATTTTCTCATGTTTTCCTAATAAATACTAAAAATAATGTGGATTTTTGTATATGAAATTATTGATTAAAGGCACCACCTAGCAGTAAGTAGTTTTGATGTTAATAAATTGGATTGCTTTCTGTTATAAACCTTAGAATACGGATAGTCTACTGTATTTGTAGCCCTGAAGAAGAAAATAAAATATTTACGGAAGTTAAAAAGGTGTTAAAAACTTTTTAGCCCTATTTCCATGACCCTAAGAATTTCAAGTTTGCTATATATATATATATATATATATATATATATATATATATATATATATATATATATATACATATATATATATATATATATATATATATATATATATATATATATATATATATATATATATATATATAATCGTGATGTAAGTGTTGCAGTGGGAGGAGATTACTTTAAAGGTGATTAAATAGATTTGGATGAATAAATTGATAGTTTATGATGTATCTGATTAAAATAAACTGCATCGTTTAAATATATCATTACGTATTTGACACGTTCGTGGTACTTATAATCAGTATGTCTCTGTCTTACGTAACACTTACTAATGCCATGAAATCCCAGGTCTGCTTTAAATGATCACGAATTATTCTGAAGTAAATTTATCGAATTAATTCGTATTTTAAGTGAAAAATCACTTCGTACTCCAAATATATTTCCAGCAATGCCGGCAATTAATTCGATGCTTATCGCTCATTATTTAAATAGAATTTTAAGTCAAAAAGCACTCGCTATCAAGCAATCACTTTACTATTGAAATTACTTGAAAACGAAGCAATCGATTATTGACATTCGTCAGTTTTTCCTATCTAGTACGGCGTGAAGTATTAAATCCTGTTCAAGCTATGGTCAAACGATTAGCATTTCGTTTCTTTTTATCTGACATGGATTATTCTATATCGTATATTATGAAAAGAAAATACAAACAAAAAATGCAATTTTGTCTAAATTACATAATTGTCTGGTCATTATATAATTATAATCTAAGAAAGTTCAGAACTAGTTTTGCAATACTGATAAAGTTTGCCTACGGCTTTGACTCAATATTCTATAACAATTTTAATCATGGTCCCCTGCTAATGATGATAAATCTATTTTGCTGCCATGCCTACCAGCATGGTCTAAATTTCTCCATGAATAGCAAAATGACACTTCATATGACAAGATGACCTAGCTCACCGTATTTGCTGTATTTTCACGAAAACTTCTGTCAGCGTATAGGCAACATGGGGTGAAAAGTCCAGAGGTTTTTTGAAAAAAAAGCAATGCTTTTACAAAAAAACGATTTCATTCTATATATATATATATATATATATATATATATATATATATATATATATATATATATATATATATTATATATATATATTTATTACAGATCATCGAATTATTTTATTAACAATTATATGCCTTACAAGATAAAAGAAAACCAAAAGTCCTGAATCGGAGGTCGGAGGATATTCCAGATATAACAGAAGAAGAAATCACATTAGCCTTGAAGGACATGAAAAATAACAAAGCCCCGTGTGAAGACAATATTATGGAAGAGGCAAGTAAACAAGGAGGACAACCAATTATCAAATCTCCTAAAATGTAATTCAATAAATGCCTCCTGGAAGGAATAACTCCATCGTAATAGAATAATGCAACTATCGTCATCATGCCCAAAGAGGAGTCCGGCAGGGTAATACGCTCTCTCCCAAGCCTTTCGTTACACTTCTAGAAAGTATTCTACAATCAATAATCTGGAAAAGACTGGGGCTTAACATTGACGATGTAAAGTTAAATCACTTCTGTTTTGTCGACGACATTGTCTTAATAACAGACAAAATACAAGAAGCATAAATTTGCTGGACATGCTTTAGGAAGCTTCAGGAAAGGTTGGTCTACAAATGAATCTATCCAAGATCCAGTTTATGACAAATCTTGTATTAAGCGACACTATAAAACAGAATAACGTAGAGACAGAGCAAGTGTACCAATATAAATATCTGAGACATGAAATCAGTATAGGTCGAGACAACCAAACACATGCATTTCAGCGGAGAATAGATCTCTTCCGGGATGCATATGGCTAACTGGCCTATATATTCAAATTCAAAATTTGGATAGAGGTAATAATCGCTGGAGGCCAAATCTGTTGAATACGGCGGACGAAGAAGCAATTTTATGGAATTGTGAGCTGGTACATTGTCTTGGTGAAACAACCCTTTTTTTTGTTTGCTAAATGCGGCCTCTTTTTCACAGTGGTTGTTCGCCCCTTCTCAAGATAGTCGATCAGTATTATTCCATGCGCATCCAAAAAAATACTTACTAAAACCTTTCCAGCTGATGTTCGTGTTTTTGAACGCTTGAGTCGGCTTTCATGCAGTTCCAGCCACTCTGCGGACTGCGGTGGCATGTAGTGGTGTATCCATGTTTCGTCCATTGTTTCGAATCGATGGAAAAACTCCTCCGAAACAGTACCAAACAGCGTCCTGAATATTCGATATGTTGCTGTTTTTGATCAACCGTGAGAGTACGCGGCACTTATCGGGCACATAATTTTTGCGTGTGTCTATATTCATACAAAATATGGTAGATATTTTTTTGGAGTAACTGCCTTATTTGATCGTCCGGAACGTGGTGCATCATTGGTGCTTGTACGAATGCATTTAAGTACTTTAAACCATCGACATATTGTTGCTTCCGATGGAGCAGATGCGCCAAAACAGTTCTCAAGCCATTCTTGGGTTCTACATGTACTTGTTTCCATCAAAAAGCAATGTTTAATCAACACACGAAATTATGTTTGCTCCATCAGTTTGCAAAAATTAAAAATAGAGTACACGAATGTTCTGAGAGGTGACACTAACTGAAAATCACTTGTTTTTTTTTTGTTTGTGTTGCCATCTGTTGAAAAGTCTCTGGACTTTTTACTCCATGTAAGTAGAGCTTAATAGAGACGTACCTGTGACTAAATATAAGCTACGTCTTCCCGTCACTGTATTTTTGGCATAATTTGGACCTTTATACTCGATCATTTAAGTTCACTAAATCATCGACATATTATTTCTTTCGATGGAGTAGATGCGCCCAAAACAGTTCTCAAGCCATTCTTGGGTTCTAAATGTATTTTTTTTCATCAAAAAGCAATGTTTAATCAACACACGAAATTCTTTTTGCTCCATCAGCACACATTAAAAGTAGCGTACACGAATGTTTGTGCTGCAATCTCTTGGAAAGTCTCGCGACTTTTCACTCCATGTAAGTAGAGCATAATAGAGACGTACCTGTGACTAAATATAAGCTACGTTTTCCCGTTACTGTATTTTTAACATAATTTAGAGATTTATACTCGATCATTCGGTTGTGCAGCAACTGGAAACTGCTTTATAAGAACTAACCATTTTTGAGCAGAGAACTATAAATAAGTATTTAATTACTGGCAAAAGAACATCAGAGGCATGTGTAGTATCAACAAGAAAATATTCTAAAAAATATTTTAACTTTGGATTTACGAAAACTGAAATAAATAATGAGGAGGGGCATCTACGTGAAATTTTTTCAAAAATTTTGGCGGCGCATAGCATGTAAATCAACAAACTCGGAAACAGTCAATAGCTAGTAGGTAAATAACATCTGAAAGTGTTTTGTTGTTAAACTAAGATCTTAAAAAAGGCAAAAATTCTTTAGCCAAAGCTTCACACACCATTGGAGAAGAACTTGCTGGATCACACTGCAACTGCGATGACACTGTTTATCAAACGATACTCGTTTATCTGCAGAAAACCATTGTAAAAATTGCATTACTTAATTCAGTCCGATGAAAAAACAAATAGCAACAAGGAATACCATTTAGTTGCTTATTGCGTATATATAACCTGGTAATAGAACTTCAACATTTGATGAGTGACTGTTTTGCAAATTAATAGAAAGTGGAGCTACAATAGCACTTTCACAGTATTCAGTATATCGGATGATTTGTTCAATAAAGCAAAGCCACAATGAGAAAGCTGTGTTGGACTGTGCAGTGATAATCATACGGCAATATCCAAACATCATAGATGAGCAGTTAAACTTAAACGTTAAACTAGCGAATACGATTAGATGCGTCGAGTTGTATAAATGTCCCAAAACCACCTAAGAAACCCACTAGGTAAATTTAAATATGCAAATTCATTTTTCAATGCCTGATTAACATAGATTATCTTCCATAAAAAATATTCTTACAGAGAGCTATTTAAAAATCAATCGATAATCTGTAGTGATAGATATATGTGTTTTTAATACCCCTGATTTTGATTCGTAGCCTAATTAAGATTTAAACACAGTAAGCCCTCCAAAAAAAGTCTAAAAATACGGACTTTCTTCTCGTGAAAATAATTTATTACCCTTTAGAATAAATAATGAAAAAAGTGCGATTACAGAATGATGAATTTGTTTTTTGTTTACAATGTTTTTTCTTTATTTCGGATTGTTAAAAACATTTTAGAGTGCTTTGGATACTACAGTTCTTCTTACTTTATTTCAATAATTTGTTGTGACTAGTGTATCGTTATTATTAGTACGTTATATTACATAGATCTTTTGCGAAATGTTGAGTGTCATTTCTTCTTTTATAGGTGATGAAAGTTCTATTTAATCATTAAATGTTGGACAAACAAATTCAAACTATAAATCTAACCTACTGTATTGTATTTTCCAGAAAAACTTTAAGGATAATTATCATTTCATACTTATAATACAGAAGCTACTAAGAAGTTTTACTTCCTCTATATGAACAGAAATTGCAGAAAAACAGGGATAAATGGCACTTCCTTATATTATAAATGGAGCCTGAGGACAACTTTTTCTTTTAAGAAGCTCGTTGCTGTTAATAGTGATATTTAGATGGAATGTTGCTACTTTGGAACTAGAAGTTTTATTAAAAACCATTTTAAACGAAAAGAAACACTAATAACTAGAACAACAACAGTTAACTACACTTTAAGTTTTATGATATGGCACTGTAAACACAGTAAAATTCTTTTAAAAATCCTTAATCCAGACACACGTCTCCGACAAAAGCATTAAAATAGACTGCATTCATCAGACAAATTCAAACTTAATTATGCGTATAAGTTTTAACGAGGATTTTTGAAACAAAATGGCTATATTATTTTCAAGTTCTTATTATGAATTATTCATTTTGTGACTCTCCCTATCCCAAAGGAAAACAACATAGAGCAATTTACTGTTCGTTTACTTTCATACTCAACTGAACGCGATCAGCTGACTGGGTTTAGAGCTGAAAAATTTTGGTTAGACTATGACAATTCGTAATAATTTTGCGACGTGTCGTCTACGATTGCACGAGACAACTTTAGAGATCTTTACTCTTAGGCATTAGAAAACCGAATGATCTGGAAGGAGCACAAGTTTAGCGTATATACATGAGCGGTGTTCACCGAACCATGACCGTTTTTCACTTGTAATGTAGATTGTGTAACCTGTATTTATATTAATGTTAGGATGTTTGCAAATTTTAGAAATGGAGATTTTAGAAATTGGAGACGGAAGCAAAAGCTTTGGTTTATCTAACGTTGATAGTATGACCTACCGAGTGTTAATGTTCATAAAAATTCTTCTTCTTCAGCCCTCATCGATCCACTCCTTGTTAAAGGCCTCTCCCATAGTCATCCATCTATTCCTGTCCTGAACCATCTAGTACCACCCGTGCTTTTTAGGTCATCCGATCATCTTTTTTGGGGTCTTCCCACACTTCTTTTTATTGTACGTGGCAGCCAATGAATAAGTTTATTTGTCCATTTGTTGTGTTCCTATGTTGCTATATGCCCCGCTCATCTCCATTTTTAGCTTAAAATTGCTTTGATGATATCACTGATTTTGGTTTGTCGGCATAACAGATTACTACAATATAATTACGGGCCGATGTTTAGTTACAGCAGATAGTACAAATTGTTTCTTTTTGATATATCCTCCATGTTTCTTAATTCTAGTTGTTATTGTTCTTACAGTTTCTTCTACATAAAACGAACTGCAAGAACAGGAAATTTTATAAACATTTGCACTTTTTAAACGGATTTTGTCTTTTAGTGACCTCTTGCAAGTGTTGATGATTATGCGACTGTTGGACCTTTTAGGTAATTTGGCTGTTTTGTCTTTACTACCGTGTATGTAAGGTAAAAACGGTACTATTTAATCTTTATAGTATTACTAACTTCTCTCAAAGTTGGGTTTTTAAACCGGATGAACGAATGTTTAATATCATTCCATGTTAGGTAGTTAGTTGTTAGATAAACATTGATGTATTGTTGTTGGCAAATTATTAAAGATTATGCAATATTTAGAACATAAACTATTTCAGATTTTATGTATTCAGTGTTGCCTTATCTTAGAACTTAAAAAGTAGGTCTGTAAGTAATACATATGAACAAACTGAAGCCTACTCTATTCTAATATAACGTCAATTGCTCTCTTATTTCCTTAGTTCTTTAAGAAACGATATGAAGACAATATGTTCAAGCACCACTTCCACTAGCGAGAAGAAACTAAGAACTCTACCGACTCTTCTTTTTTTTTTATGACTTGTCAAGTCTACCAATTTGACAATTTTGACTTTAAAACCATTTAAAAAGGTATAGATAGTAAACGTTAATATTTCTGTGCAAAATCTATTGCAGTTATGGCTTTTTCGGATATATTTGCTATTAAGTGCTCCGCACTGTGCGTTAATTAATATCTGTAAAGAAAATTATTATAGTTATTTCATATTGGGAATTTAAATTTTTTCTTTCATTAAACGCTTTTCAGAGATTATCTAATTAATATTTAGAACATGGGCTTTTCAGTGTAGTTTACTTTAGAGCAGTTTTTTTCCAAAGTTTGTGTAAGAATAATATGTGTTTTATTAAGTTGTACTGAAGATGACGGTTAAAGTCGTTTTTAGAGATGTTTTTAATCAATTAATTTTTAATATAAATTTAATTTAATATCTGTGACATTAAAAATCCATTAGAATTAAAAAATAAAAATTATGTTCGTGTAACAAAAGCGTCACTTTAGTTTGACCCAAGGCAAATACGTGTACGTCATTTATATTACTTCCATTTATCACTGGTCTATTCGAGATAAAAACGGCAGTTATAAAAACTTTGCTGCAGTCCCTACTGCATTATTTTCAATGTTCCCGACGGTCTGTTTACGATTCAAAAATGTTAAGTACTTTAGCCAACTTTGAAAGGTCCCAAGTTTATGCTCGTAGAATATTTAATAAAGCTGTAAAATAATAGAACTGCTGGTTTTTAAGCAAATTGCTAACTGTGTTTTCAAGATATGATATTTGTTCAATTTCTGACTTGTTCTTATTATTGGAAGAATTTTAAATCGTTCCGTTATTTGACAAAAGTTTTAATTTTTTGTTGTTTAAATCGCTATTGAATTGGTATATACTCGCCGGTATTTTTTTTATAAACTAATCAATTTTATTCTTAAAATGGTACCGCAAAGTAAACAATAAATTATTTCGATTTTAAAACCGGTTTGAAACTGATATAAGAAAAACTTGGAAAAAATTACTTAAATTTTTCAGGGAGTGTACACAAATAGTTATTTTTACCGACAAAACGTCGTCAAAAAAGTCATAAAGTTACTTATATTGTTCTTTTAGATTGTATTTAAAAGTTGATTATAATTACATAAAATTATGACATTTTAATATTTTCTGGAACCTTGTATCTATTTACATTATAAAATTAGTCGATACTCCTCTTTATTTGAGCAGGAGTGCTGTCCTCTCAACCACTCTTTCACCTTCCACAAAAGGTGGAAGCCACTTGGTGCTAAGTCTAGGCTATAGGTAAGGAGACTAAACACTTTCCATTTAAATTTTTCGAGACGTCCCTTAGTTAATGCTGTACAGGGACAGAGCCAACGTTAGAGTAAAATTCATTATCTCATTTGTTTCGGGAATGACGAAAAAATGTTAAATATAATAGTTTTAGGAATTGTTAAGGTATATAGTTTAAAATTATTTTTGAGTATACAGGGTACTTCAAAAAAGTGTGGCCGATATAACATATGTTTTTTTAAATGGAACATCCTATTTTCTAATTTATTTTTAAATTCTGCGTAAAAGTTTATAACTTTTTTATTAATAATATTATATACCTAAACTTAGTAGTTTTTCTAATATTTAATTTTTTCTTTTTAAATACTAGTTTTCAGATTCGGAAACAATTGCCAGTAGCGCCATTTTTTCTGAAGGTGGAATACTCATAATTGGTACGAACCTTTTATAGAGATGAGAAAAAAGATATATGTAAAGAAATTTGAGTTAGATGCTACAGGGTGTTCAAAATAAATTTATATATTTCGACTATTTTAAATTAAAAAATCTTAAATTTTTTAAATTGCACACCCTGTATATCATTATTTTTTCCGATAGATTTTACAAAAGCCTCCAACTTTTATTAAGTATGTCATATACCTATTTCTAATAGTTTTTCGATTTATTTTGAATTTTTCAATTTTTACCCTTGTTTTTAATACACATACGCTATAACATCATAATTGCCAAGACAAAACAAACATGTAGGAATTGTCAAATTTTGACATGTCTATTAAGCAAGCAAAAATAGTTTAATTTGTTGTAGTAAGTGACATATAAAGGTAATAGTTATGGATTTTCCTAAAAATGAATTAATTGATATGGTTTATATACTGGGCGAGACGGGAAAAAATTGTCTTTTGGCAGTAAGGCTTTACGGAGCCAAGTACCCTAATAGACGTATACCACCTAGAAAATCTTTTTAGTGCGTAATGGAGCGGTTTGATGGTAGTGGTAGCGTTGAGTATACGAAACGGAAAGTAGTAAACCAAAATGCTACCAATAAGGAAAAAGAAATGGAGATTTTACTTCATGTTGAAGATAATCCCCAGGTCAGCAGCCGTCAACTAGCTAACTTATCTGACACAACCCAATCTATGGCTAATCGCACCACGGGAAAATACAAGTATCATCCCTTTCATATGGAACCACACCAAGAACTTTAAGACCGTGATTTTGAACGACTAGTAAATTTTGTACCACCATGAATGGAGCAATAGAGGCCGATCTAAATTTTTTATCCAAAATAATGTTTTGCGATGGAGCTACTTTTCGCAGTAATGAAGCAGTTAACAGCTATAACATGCATAGTTAATCCCTTTTGGGTCCGGAAAATTCAAAATCAAAACTATTGGTCGTTTTAATGTATGCTTCTTGCAGAAGTTGATTACTTTGAAAGGGAACAGATATGGATTCAACACGACGGAGCTCCTGCTCATTACCACCGGGAAGTTCGGGAATTTTTAGACGATTGTTAAACACAAAAATGGTAGGGATGGATTCATTCAGTGGCCCCTCGATCATGTGACTTAACACCTTTAGACTTCTTTTTATCGGGATACACTAAAGATCGTTTTTATACGATACAATACCAGTAGATATGGAAAATAGGATACGGGATGCGTGCAGGACAATAACGCCCTTTATGCTAAGGAAAGTGAAGGAAAGTATAATAAAACGACTGAACATGTGTTTTCAAGTAGACGGACATATTTTTGAACATTTATTACGTCCTAATAATTAATCATTAGATAAGTTAAACTATATTAAAATTATTATTAACTATTTGTTTATGTTTTCACAATAGCGTAAGTGTAATAAAAACAAGGGGAAAAGTGGAAAAATTCGAAATAAATCGAAAACTATTAGAAATAGTTCTATGATATACTTAATAAAAGTTGGAGGATTTTGTAAAATCTATCAGAAAAAATAATAATATACAGGGTGAGCCATTTAAAAAATTTGAGATTTTTCAATTTAAAATAGTCGAAATGTATAAATTTATTTTGAACACCCTGTAGCATCTAACTCAAATTTCTTAAAATATATCCTTTTTTCATTTCTATAGAACGCTCGTACCAATTACGAGTATTCCACCTTCAGAAACAATGGTGTTACTGGTAATTTTTTAGGATGAAAATAAATTTGGATATCACTTAACTGTTTTTTTTCCTTTAATTAAAGTTAGGTAAAAGTACGACCACAGTTTTCTAGGCATCGGTTTTTGCTACTTCGTTGACTTGGATCCCTGAACATCGGGGGTACAAGGTATCGAGATGGCAGATCAACTCGCCAGAGTCAGACCTATGATCCCCTTCCGTTCAACCAAACTCACATTAGGACTATCTAAGAGACAGATCGGAGTTGTCCTCAAGAAATACGCTGATCTCTGTTCGAGGGAGCAATGGTACCAGAGCCCAGGATGCAGCCAGTGGCGTAGAAGAGTGCGCCTCGAGTGACTGCTTAATAGGAGTTGTTAGGATTCTTCAGGCAGCAAGCACTGCTGTGCATCAAAACCGACCGACATGCCTCATAACAACTACTATCAGTTAAAAGTAGATGTGCTATAGCCAAATTGAAGACGGGCCAATAAGGAAGGCACAGATATGAAATCAGTGACTGACTTGCCTACCAAAAAGAGAGATATAACTTTTTAACTTTAATTAAATTTTTAATAATATAGTTATGACAATTACGTAAAAAATACATGTTAATAAAATCTTCTGATATTGAAGGAACAGGAAATATTATTGTCATCGTTCATATTAACTCAGAGGTGCCTTTTTGGTGCGAGATATAATTTAAGGTGTCTTCTAAGCATGCATCATTCTTATCGACGTGAACTAATTTGATGATATAATAAATTTTAGAGAGGGCACACAAAATGGGAACTGTATTTCCATCAGAACTACGTTTCTGTGGCATCGAAAATTTGGGTTAATATTCAATAAAGAACAAGAAAGTTATATAATATATATATATATATATATATATATATATATATATATATATATATATATATATACATATATAAATTGTTACAACTAGAAAATTTTGAGAATTTCTACTAAAATTGCGATTTCAACGAACAAAATGTGTAGCAATATAAAGTATGACAGTCTCCAGTTTTACTGTATCGTCTGCATAACAGTTAGAAACTGTACAGTTTGGAATAACTTTCGTCTAGTATTGCGCCTTTCGAACAAAAATTGCAAATTGAATAGTGCAAGTAAACCACTTCGTTAATCAGAGTCAAAATCAGAGTCATCAATGTACGTTAGATATCACTTTATTTTCAACCTTGTGATCTTTTTTAATTGGCATTGACTAAACAACTAACTAGTATTTTGCAGTTCGTGTAAAGTTATGTAGACTGGTGTGGATCTTGGGCGGATTCCACCAGTCTGAACATATGTATAAATAGAAAGGAATAAGGAAGAGTTTTAACTGATACCGCCTTATTGTTGTATTCGGCTTGAAAAGATCTTATTGTATTTGAGGTTTTTAATGGGTGTAATATTTTGTTTGGGCTAATTTTGAATTAAGTAATTACCATTTTCTAAGTGAAGTCTGAAAAATAAAATTAAAAAGGCTTCCTAAGTTGTTTAAATTAATCTGAGAAGTTCCTTTTATAATGTTGAAAATTCGTTGAGTGATCAAACAGATTTAAAGATATTTTGAACTTTTTTGTGGTTTTAGTAAATATTTGGTTGTTACTATATTTATTTCAAATAAATTTAATGTCGCGTGTTAACACTGCAAAACCGAATTTAACAGTTTTTCATAATTCTTTGGAAACTGCCTCCATCCATTTTATAGATGTACAAAGTTAAAACTTAAAACTTTTTTCTAGATAGGGGAGGTTAGTGATTTAGCTAGTACTTCCCTCGCAAATACCCAGTTTCAAATTAAGCACTGAATTTGACTTTCTGATTTTAAAGAACAACCTAATTTAAGTACTATATATCGACATTTTAAATGATAGGTGTCTGGTGAGATATAAATAAAAAAAAGTTGAGCACAGAAAGAGCTTCAGATATATCTACAAATGAATCCTAAGCTTTCCCTCTTCATGTTATTTCTGTTAAAATTCGCAATAATGATGATTCCTTAACTACGAAAAGATGTAAACAAGATATATTCGAAATAAATTCTCTTTCTTACTTTATCCTCTTACTTTAACCTCATTAATATGTTTACGATAAATAATCATGCTTAAAATTTGCTCAATTTGGCAACCAAAAATATCAGAAAAATTTAATCACCCTGTTAACCCTTTCCCGTGAAGAGATAGAATGAACCAATGAAAATCGAAAACCATTTATTTATAATCTAGAAATAAAAAATAATCTATTTTTATTTTTAAATTTTAAACCAAATATAAATTTTTAGGGTGACGAATATCCACGCTATCAAGAATAATAAAAGATCTCTAAAAAATGACGTATATCTATGCATATGCAAATTTTAATACTTTTAATCATTATAAAACAACAAATAAAACAAATTGTAAAAAGTTGTTACTTGGTAACTCTAATTTACATAAACGGTATTTTAAGAATGTAGGGATCATTTCAAAACCACATTTATCAATAATACCATTTCAACATTTTTTATATGTAAACACTCGTGGTTGCTAAGAAATCTATATCAAAGCAAGAACATCAGAAAAATATTATTATTCAAGGTTTTACTAATACTATTTTAAGGTCCTGCTTGTGAATTATTGCTCTTTTTTCTATTTTTTTGCCGATCACAATTTTATAGTTAACCTCTAAACATCCCACCAAAGTTGAAAATAAAAATTAGAATAAGGCTATTACCAATGGTAGAAAAATTAAGCAAAGCGAATAAAAATAACCGGTCAATTGCAAGTTGAACTTGCGTAATTAGTGTTCCGTACGTTAGCTGCTTCTAGAATAAAATTTTTTATTACAGTATAAAAAGAAGAGTACCTTCACAAAACACACCCCAAATGAGTTTTCAACAAAGTTTGTTTCCGATCTTTACTGAAAACTAATGACCTTGAATTTTATATATATATATATATATATATATATATATATATATATATATATATATATATATACCAGACAATTTATTAAAGCTAATGCTCTCGTGATAATTTTCATCCAATTTACACCCTGTGGAGAATATTCCAGAATTTTTTTCAAAATTTTTTGATCAGTACTTTTCAAGATGAGGGGGTCAGCGATTTTTCGCGATTTCTTAAAAATAATACAAAGAAAAGTGTGCGCAAGTATTACATTATATAAATTTTTGAACTCGTGTTTTTACAAGCTTTCATTTGACTCGACTCGATGATCAAGTAAAAAAAATTTTTTAACTTCCGATTTCATCCCTCAAACTAACCCCTTAAGTCAAGATTTAACTTTCAAAACTACATGGTTCTAATGAGGCCATCAATTCCTATATTAGTACCAAATTTCAACTTTCTATGTCAAGTAGTTTCGGAAAATCGCGTGATAGACGGACGGACGGACATCGAATTGATCTTATAAGTATTCCATATGGAACACTAAAAACGAACTCTATACACCTCTAAAATATTTTAAAATAATATATTGTCACTGATAAAAAATCAACACCCTGAGTTCCATGTGAGTCCACATTGGTCTTACAACATTTTAGGAACGTTTGGCCGAATGACTCCACATCGGTTTCACAATGATAATGACAATCGTAATTCTGCCGCGCGAAGCCACGTTGACTTTATTCGCGGCATTTAAATGTATAGGATTTTAAAAACGGCAGCCTGCGGATGCCGAAAATATTTTCGGCCTATCGCTAGCGACGCCGGCGTGGCACCACACGGCCATTAGGTATCAAAATATCTTTGTATAATATTTTTTTTTATTTCCACTAAATGAAAAATAAATTATAACAAGAAGTGTGTGGTATTATACAATACATGCACTGGAGGGTTAAACAAACAAAAAAATAAATTTTTCTTAATCCCATGAGACTCAAAGGGATTTTCGCATGGTACACATTTCAGCGGGCTTTCTGGAGTCTTCGAAACAGCAATTTTTTTTCCTAGCGCACTTTCTATTTTGTTGTAATATCTAACACAGCGACACCTCCTATTCCGATCTTCGTCTACAAGGAAATGTTGCTGTTGGCCAGGTTTTTTTATTATTTTCACCTCCTGTCCCGGCGTGTTGGATATCTAGTCTTAGTAAACTCCCGATTGTTCCTTCCCTAAATGCTTCTATAGACAATATTTCTAATTTCCAGATGGGCAACATAAGTATTTACCAGCGATGTCCCAGTCAAGCTTTCTCTACCATTTTAGGCCTTTACGAAGACAAGTATTATATGAAATCATTTGATCTAACATGTCTATGTATGCTTTATATTTATTATATTCTACAACGTTCTTTGGTTTGCTAACGTCTTTTCCCGTTTTTTTTGAACAGTAACCATTTCGTTTCCGTATTTTGTACTCCATACGAGAACATCTCGCCGCTCTTTCCACTTTTGAACGACTATTCCCTGGTTTTGAAAGAGATTATCGGCTTCTTTATCCGACAGGATCTTCTGTCATAATGCATTTAGGAGTCTTTGTTCACTATCGTACGAACACATGCCTATGCGATCAAAACAGTGACAACTAAATTATATTAGAAAATGAAAAAAATACCAATAACGACCAAATAATACGCATTCACTATGCCGAAATTAGCCAAATATACCTTTATAAGTTTGATGCTTCATACACCACGCGATTTTATCTAGCTGACTGCAAAATATCACGCTATATGTGACGAAACATTGAATTTGGGTAGAGAAAATATGATGGTGACACGTTGGTCTCACGCGACCCCGATAGACTTCTGGCTTGGTTCCTGGTCTCGTGAGACTAACGTGTCAGTACAAAAACCAATCTAAGAAACGAACTTTTTCTAGTTATTGTTGATACTTTAGTACTTTCAAATCAGATTGTGCAAAAACAGTTGAACGGCCTACCGTACCGATTTTTTCGAATACATATTCAACGTATTTTCTTTGTCCATACAAGGCTCGAAGATGAATACTGAGTTTGACTTTTTCTCATTAAATAATAATATAATCCTAGCTCTTATCACTACCCCTAGGTAGGTTTAACAACAAATAATTATTTCTAAAACTTGTCCAAGATGGCAACCGAAAACCCGAAAAAATCCTTATAATATTATTAAAATTAAACGTCATTTACCGACCCCCGTCCCCTTTCTCTGAAGCAATGTCGCTCCAAAATTAGAGACTTCTTTCCTACTTCAAGTATTATATGTGTAATAAATTTGAAATCGACATGTCATTTTGTTCGATAGTTATTTTTTACACAAAATGATAATTTGACAGATCGACAGACCGACGAGACAAGGTCGTGTCGGTGGATGATTTTTCTCCCCTTCTCCTTTCATAAAGTCGTTTCAGTATAGTTGTTTTTCACTATAAATGATGTCGCGTTTTAATAGATAAAATTACCGTCTGCTGCCGAATGATTCGCAAGCTTTATGTTAGCAGCAGCAGCAGAATACTGCTCCCATGTTTGGGGCTCTGCTCCCAAACATACACTGCATTTGTTGAATTCTGTTCAGAGAAGAGCTGTTCGTCTGATTGGAGACCCGGAACTGACCGGCGTCCTTAATTCGCTGGAACGTCGAAGAACGGTTGGCGACTTGAGCCTATTCTACAAGTATTTTCATGGAAAGTGTTCGAAGAATGAGGCCCGCTTAATTCCTCCCAGAGCGGTGCATGTTAGAAGTACACGTCGCGCTAATACTTCACATCCGTATGAGGTTCAGCTTGTTACTCCTCGTACAACGCTTTTCAAGCAGTCTTTTATATGGAGAACATCATCCCTTTGGAATAATTTGCCCAGGACTATATTTCCCACCGAGTACAATTTACAGCAATTCAAGAACAATGTGAATCGCTTTTCCGCACACGTGTCGCTCCTGTAGCGCTTTAGGGACTTCTTCCCTGCAGCACGTGTGCTAGACCCATAAAAAAAAATGAAAACAAAAAAAATCATCTTCGGTTTTCTAACAGTTAAATTTTATGTTTTTTAAAATTTGTTACTATCATATTTTAATGAGTATACCTTATAGACATTTCTTAATTTGAGCTTTCATGATTCTGCTGTGTTTCTTTAAATTATTTTCGTAACGTATTTGGAAAACGGCTTTACAGAAACCTACACTTGTTTTCTCACCAAAAATATTAAAAGTATTTAGTCTAGAAATTAAGTTCGTGCTTACAGAGCTTTTAATAAAGTTCTAAAATATTTTATGATATTGCACACCGAGAAAAAGTGCCGTGCGGGATTAAAATTTTAAACGATAAAATTTAATTTCGAATAAATTAATACTTACCTCCTCTAAAGAAAATTAAAGACGACGTCTTTAAATATTGATTCTGTGTTAATTAAACCGCAGTTAAAAAATACCCTATAATTACAAAACTCAAAGTTACTATTTTTTCTAAGATTGACAATTTTTAGGTTTTAAGACTCAAAAATGGTAAATGTTTCTTATTCCGTCAATAGAGAAAAGGACAAAAATTAAGGTGAGTAACAATACACACAATATATTAAGTCCCACTTCTGTCATCTCCGTCTCTTTAAACAGTAGTAGTAGAAATATAATCGGGCTTAAATAAGAAATGATTTGGAGTGATTTCTTCACATTAACAAACCTTTTTTCACCGAGAGAGATAGTGGAAATTGACATAATTTTCAAATTCCTCGGCTCTAACATAAGTACCATAAACAGAACATATTACAAATATAATCAAATTTATACCACTGTCATCTCGTCTTCCATCTCTTACAAATAAACGTCATATAACCAAATAAACACATACAAACAATTTGCATCACACAAAGCTTTTATTGTTACTTAGCATGTTTAAGTCGCTTAATAGTTCTTTAGGATTGATTGCTCACTCACGTTTGTGTTTTATTACTCACGACATAGGTATATTTTATAGCTTTAGCTAGTGCCTCATAAAATGGCCTCGAATTCGTAGTTTCAAAGGTTTTTAGAAAGTGTTTAACATTTTAAAGTCATAAACACTCCAAGGGGAGCTCTAAACAGAAGGCAATACAAACTGCAGGAAAGTTGTTACGATGCCGGAAATAAAGCTATCGTGGGATATCGAGCTTGCAATTTTGGTACGTAGGTATATGGTGTGTAAATTGATTTTTAATGCGAAGAATCCCATTTCACTCGCAATTCTGTTACGATATCAAATACGTTCTTTACAATTTTTTTTTTAATAATAGTTTGAAATTCTTACTCTAATTTAATATATTGAGGTTGAAGTTATTAAACCTTACAGTGTATAAAGGGAGAATGGAAATATTTTATATATTGTACTTTAATTTTTAATTGACACTGACTAAACAACTGACTAGTTAGTATTTCGCAGTTTGTGTATAGTTACTGTAGACTAGTCTGAACACACGCATAAGTCGGAAATAATAGGGAAACGTGCTAGTGACTGTTAGGAGTATTCGGCCTGTTTCTTGCCGTATTTGACGTGAAAAAATCATGTCGTGTTTAACGACGGTTGTGTGGTGTAAAATTTTGTTTCGGCTTATTTTGAATTAAGTTTCTAAGTAAAGTCTGAAAAATAAAATTAAAATGGTTCCCAGTGTTGTTTAAATTGATTTGAGTATAT
>CM032447.1:197512129-197524629 GCA_019049505.1 Pachyrhynchus sulphureomaculatus | reverse complement strand
AAATTGCATATTGAGCTGTAAAGAAAAAAGTTCTTAAAAAAGTCGTGGTTAACCGTGAGTAATTGTTTCTGAAGGTCCAAGGAACGATTTAAATTGAGACAAAATCAAACTTTCTCATTTTTTTTGAACCGCTAACATAACAATTTACAGAAATACTCATGTGTATATACACTTCTGGACAAAATTACCACAACAATCTGAAAATTAATTTATCTTTTTCTTATGTCAGTTTTAAAGTTTATCGAGTATTTGAATAGTAGGCTATGCATGTTCATGACAGAAATCAAAACAATTCGTTTAGATTTACAGTTTTAAAGAATTTTTTCGAAGATAAACAATTTTCTGTAATAATGCGATAGATTTTCTTTAAAAGTAAGCTTATAAATTGTTCCCTTTTTCAAAGTAATACGTTTTTTGTGGTAGACTGTTTTATTTTTCACCCCGAAGAATTAGAAAAATGAATCGAACAAGGAATTTAACTGAACACGAGGTAGTGCGAGCCTCAGTTTTATTGGACGAGGGATATTGTCAGAGTTATGTTGCCAATTTGTTAGGCAAACATCGTTCCACAATAAGTCGTATGGTAAGACGCTTGAATGAAGTAGGAACTTATTCTAGAAGGCTAAGGCAAGAGCGAAAACGATGCACTAGCGACCTAGATGAACGTTTTTTAAGACAATATGCTTTAAGAAACAGGACTCTCACTAGTTCTGTAATAAGAAACGAACTCGAAGCTCTTCGCAATGTCACAATTTCTTCTAAAATAGTTAGAAGACGGTTAAATGAAGCTGGATTAAACAGTAGGAGACCAGCCACTGCGCCCTTGCTTACTAGAGAGAACGGAGCTCCCAGGTTACGTTTTGCTCGAAATCACGAAAACTGGTCTGTGGATGATTGGAAACAAGTTTCTTCACAGATGAAACTAGGGTTAGTCTAAAACATCCAGATGGTCGTGAGCGAGTATGGCGAAGACCAGGAGAGAGGTTTGCTCCTTGCAATATCTCTGCAAGGATTCCATTCGGCGGTGGCTCTGTTATGTTCTGGGGTGGCATCGGCTTTGATGCTCGCACAGAGTTAGTTCCTGTCCGTACGAGATCCATGAATGCTGACTACTATCTTGAGAATATTGTAAGAGAACATGTGATGCCTTTCGGTAATTTTGTGGGGCCCAATTTCCTGTTTATGCAAGACAACGCTCGACCTCACGTGACTAGGGAGGTACTCGATTATCTTAATCAAGTTGATATACCGATTACGCAATGGCCACCAAAAAGCCCGGATCTGAATCCAATAGAACATGTATGGGATTACCTTAAGAAAAATGTGAAACGTCATATACCTGCAGCTAGAAACCTGAGGGAACTTGAAAATGCAGTTATCACAGAATGGGAGCAAATTCCTCAAGATTTTATCCAAAATTTAATTAGAAGCATGCCTAGGCGCATAAACGCTGTCATCCGAAGTAGAGGAGGCAACACACGCTACTAGTGTCCCAGTTACACCATTAATTTTGCTACTAGTGTCCCAGTTTATTTTTTTCATTATTACATAATTTCAACGATTTTGTTATTAGGTCTTAAGAATAATTTTAATTCGAATCTTATAGAGAATTTTGGTAGCTAATTCACTTTTAAAGTATCCGAATAAGTTTTTTCTAACTTTTAGTGTAACCAATGTTCATAAAAAATTATTAAAATTAATTCATTATAGAGATTTGTATGATTTAATATATTGTTGCGTTAATTTTGTCCAGGACTGTATATATACATATATATATATATATATATATATATATATATATATATATATATATATATATATACTTAAATATATATATATATATATATATATATATATATATATATATATATATATATATATGCTTAAATATATATATATATATATATATATATATATATATATATATATATATATATATATATATATATATGTATATATATATATATATATATATATATATATATATATATATATATATATATATATATATACATATATATTGCACGATTTGCATTGTAGAAAAATAAGGTAAAAGGAAATAACAATTTGGCTTAATTTTGTGTGCTTTTGTATTAGGCTTTAAGTATTAGTTGCATATTGCATTCGTCTCTTGTGATTTTGGTTGAGAGACACAACAGTAACTTTTGGTAATTATATTTTTCTACCATTAGCCTGTAAGTAATAACTTTTTAAGATTTGGAGAAAATATTAATTTTTACTTTTTATCACATTTTATAATCGCTATAATTTCAGTTTAAATTATCGAGCATCATGAAACCGTAAAAATAACTAAATGAACTTGAGCTGTTAATGAATTACATTCTTTTTTTAAGTTTTTTTCAGTATTCACGCATATAAAATATACTATAGGATTTGAAAAATGGAAAAAAAAAAAAAAAATTATGGATTTTATTATTGAAAGGACTGAAGACACCATTGATATCAAAATCTATAGAAAAGCCACGGCGACATTATTGTTGGGCCTCGTTTCAATGTCAATGAACAATAAAAGCAAGCAATGAAGTAAATGGGTACCCAAAGAGAATTTGACGAAGAATTTGTCAAAAATAACTAATAATTGTAATGAAGACACCTAAATGGTAAATACTGGACGTAAAAATTGCATGCAGTATTGTCCAAAATTTTCTGCCTGCTAAAAATATAAACGTAATAGTGCCAATCAAACATTTTTGTTTGTCCCTATAATGACCGCTAATTAATCAGTTCAATTATTTCATGTTCAAAGTTATTTTAGCATGATGAAAAGACCAAAAAGAATTATGTATAATTATTAGAATATGCGATGAAAAGTGTTATGTTATTATTAGGAAGAAACTGAAAGGGGAAAACTGAATATGACAATGAGACAAATGCAAATAGAAAATAAAGAGAGTCAATATAGGAATATAAGAAACAACTGCTAAAACAACGAAGAGAAAACATTAAAACAATTATTGGAAGCTCATAATATAAACAATATACACTTACGATTACGATTTTCTCGATTCACAGAATGTCCTTTTTAATGAACAATTTGGTTTTAGACGAAACAGAAGTACGGAGGATGCGATATTCTTTTGGTTTCATAAGATTAACAAAATAAAAAATGTCTTACAGTCTATATGGACTTTGCGAAAGCCTTTGACACAGTTTCCCATTCCCTGATGCTAAGAAAATTAGAAAGCGTTGGGGTAAGAGGCCATGTGCTAGAACTCTTTAAGTTCTATTTAGCAAATCGAACACAAAAAGTACGATGTAACGAAACCTTAAGTACTGCAATGAGTGTAAGTTCTGGAGTTCCTCAAAGGACAGTCTTGGGAAATATTATATTTTTGATTTATATAAATGAATTAGGAACCATAATAAAGAATGTGTCGATTATTTGCTACGCCGATGATACTGCAGTGATATTTACGGACGATACTTGGGAGGGCGCATACTTGAAGGCAGAACAAGGTCTTAATGTTATATATAACTGGATATGTGATAATAAAATTAGTCTAAATATATTAAAAACAAAATTTTTAACATTTTCTATGACAGCTGCCGATCAACCAAAAAAAAATGACATTAAAATTCAAGACTCATCATGTAAATTACTAAATAATAATTGCACCTGTCCATCTATTCAGAAAACTAATAAAATTAAATATATAGGCCTATACATTGATCAACATCTTCGTTGGAATGAACATGCTATCGAAACCTCAAAAAAACTCAGAAAACTCTATTATAAATTTTATCAACTACGGAATGTCTTATCTAAAAAAGCAATACAAATAGTATATAACTCACTAGTCGAGTCAATTTTAAGGTATTGTGTAGTAGTTTGGGGAGGTCTTAATGATAATGCAGTGCAGGTTTTAACAGTATGCCAAAACAAAATTCTCAAAATCATTTTAAACAAAAACAATCAATATCCTACAGTTGACCTTTATTCTCAATTTGATGTCTTAAATTTTAGAGGACTATTTGTAAGTACAGGCCTTTTTTTCTATAAAAAAATTAAACACACCTTTGGAGAACTAGACCATCACTACAACACCCGCTCTAAAATAAATTATAGTTTACAGTCACACTTTTTCAACAAATCACACTTGCAAAAAAAACATACTATTTTTATTTCCTAAGTTTTTAGGAATGCTACCTTTAAACCTTAGGGCGAAGATTGAAAAAAATGATTACAATGGGCGGTTAAATTTCGAAATAAAAAATTTTATCATTCACAACTATGACACTTTTAAAAGTTAATGAAACCGTACGAAAGGAAAAAATTAAATGCATGTGCATATTGCGTAGACAAATCAACATTATTTACTAAAACTCAACCTATTGTTTATTCTTATATGTCATATTGTATTTTTTTCGATCCTTATATATATATATATATATATATATATATATATATATCGTATTCTAATTTTCGATTTCTTTTGCTTCACCAGGCTGCAACCCTGGTCCATAGGTTTTCGTGGTTACTCCGTCTTTTGGTTTCCCCTCATGTGCTCCTTCTTATATAATAAAATACTTCTTATAATCGAATGTGTTCTTTTCACTTGTAAATTATGTATTAAAACGAATATTTAATTTCTGGAACATAGGTTAAGGAATGAATGGTCTAGTGAAGTTTTTTATTCGGTAGTAGACAATAAGGATATGATGTGTAAACACCTGAACCATATGTAATGTAATGTAATGTAAAAAACTTATTGAAATAAATACTGTATTGTATTACAATAGTATTAGAGTATAATCTGCCAAATCAATAAATTTTCTGTACCCCAGTGTAATTCTCCATAAAGAAAATTTATTAAAATAAATTATTATTAATGCTTTAAGCAAACATAGTTTATTTTCATTATCAGTGATAAGGGACTGTATTTTCTCACCAGTATTACTTCAATATAGTTGACATTGTGTATTATATTTATTCTTCAACAGTATTTTCTGCTAACATAAATGTTGGAGAATTTGCCACATAAGAAGAATCTCAGCGTACAGAAACTGGAGTCTTTGGTGTCGTAAACCAATTTATTTAGCAGTATACGTGCCGAAATAACAAAATTGAACTCCCTATATAACGTTATTTTATGTATTGTTACTGCTGCAGTTCGTGTCTTGCTGTTTGTTTTCAGCCTATGCCTGTTTATGACCGGAAATGATAAAATCTTTTTTGAATTTGAAATTTTCACACCTTTATACCGTTTATAACTGCGAGAGTATAAAATATGCTTGATTGTTAAAACTTTTGTACTTTTCCTTTATACGTTCAAACTAACACCCATCCATAAATAAATACGTAAAAAGTGGGGCTATCAATAGATACCGCACTGACTTAGCCGTTACTTAATGGAGATCCATAATAACTAGGAATAAAAATTTAAACAACTGTTTAAAATTACCACTTATGTTT
The DNA here is from genome assembly GCA_019049505.1 of Pachyrhynchus sulphureomaculatus. Lineage (NCBI taxonomy): Eukaryota > Metazoa > Arthropoda > Insecta > Coleoptera > Curculionidae > Pachyrhynchus > Pachyrhynchus sulphureomaculatus. The sequence goes on along the minus strand of CM032447.1, from coordinate 197,519,195 downwards.
ATTATATTATTGCTGACAATTGTTTCGACACACTGTCTTCTTCTGGAGCACGATGTAAATTAACTAACAAAGTATGTTACAGAATGTATAGTTTACCTAATTACAAGTACTAAATTCATTAACAATATTTACCTTAATACCTAGAACAAGTTCAATAAAGGAGACCCTTCCCCATCTAATTAATCGTTGAGTAATAAACCTGAGAATTTTTCTGGTTAATTTCTACCTGTTCTAAATAATTCAGTAATTTTCCTTTCTTTCCATTATGAAAAATTTTGAATTCTTCATTGAACGTATGACTTTCATCTGTTAAATGTTTAGCGTAATGAGATTTGTTATTCTTCGTTCTATAGCTTTGCTTATGTTCCTTTATTCTTTTATAAAAAGATCTGCCTGTTTGTCCTATATACATTTTATTGCAAGTGCCACAGCATAATTCGTAAACCCCCGATTTATTTTCTTTTTTTGTTTTACTTTTATTATTTTTAATATGTCGAGCTAATGTGTTATTTGTACGGAATGCGATGTTTACATCATTTTTATGGAAAAAATTTTGAATTTTATGAGGCAATTTTCCGGTATAAGTGAGTGTATGAAATCTTTTTCTTTGTTTTGTTGTTTGTACGGGTAAACCAGTCCTATTGCTTTTTTAAATTGTTTTTTCATTTAAACCTTATCTACGAAATCGCTCCTGTACCAGTTGTTTATACTAATTTGTTTTAAAATATTTAATTCTTTCTGAAAATTTTCTTCCGTTAATGGTGTATTTATTAGTCTATGGATGAAACTATTATAAGCCGAGATTTTATGTGTGAACGAGTGGTTAGAATTAGCGTGTATAGTTATATCTGAGTATGTCGGTTTATGGAAGATTTCAAAATCGCGTTTATTCATTTTGTTTGATATTTTTAAATCTAGGAAATTAATCGATTTATTTGTTTCTATTTCTGTTGTAAAAGTAATATTATTATGAAGTTGGTTAATATAATCTAGAAATAGTTTTAATTGTCGATCTGTGCCTGTAAAGCAAGTCAATATGTCAGTCATCAAGAAATTTTTAAAAAGATGAGAATTATTGATTTGTTCTTCTAAATGGTCCAATTTTCCCAGGTAAACTCCATAATCCACATAAGATCGCTAACCAAATAAAAAACAAAAGTAATGAACATAACATAATTTTTACGAGAGCAGATAAAGGAAAAACTGTAATAGCTATAAAGAAACAAACCTACACTGAACAAACAATAGATTTCCTAAAACCAGACGTATTCAAATCAATCAACTTCGATCCAACAATAAGTTTCCAAAAATTAATTAAAGATGTGCCAAAAGACATAAGCATTTTCACAGAGAATTAAAAATTCAGACTCGTCTCAATGAACCCTCAAGTTCCAAAACTATATTCTTTTATTAAATTACATAAAAATAACTCACCAATTCGTCCAGTAGTTTCATACATAACAGCGCCAGCTTTTTCTTTATCAAATAAATTGATTGAGGTTTTGACAAAATATTGTAAATTCACACCTAAATATAGTATTAAAAATAGTAATGAATTGATAGCAAAAATTCATCCGTTAATTATACCAAGTAACTCCAGATTTATATCGTTTGATGTACAAAATCTTTTTCCAAGTATATCATCATCAAACGCTATAATTTTGGTTCAAAGATTACTCAATAAAAATATTGTTAACCCAATAATTAAACAAGAAATATTAGACATCTTAACATTGTGTTGAGACCAGAATTATTTCGAATTTAACTATAAGATTTATATAAGTACGAAAGGTTTAATAATGGGAAACCCTCTTAGTCCAATTTTATCTGAAATTTCCATGGCTCATTTAGAAGAACAAATAAGTAGTTCTCATCTTTTTAAAAATTTCTTTTATTGGTACCGGTATGTAGATGACATATTGACTTGCTTTACAGGCACAGATCGACAACTAAAACTATTTCTAGATTATTTTAACCAACTTCATAATAATTTTACTTTTACAACAGAAATAGAAACAAATAAATCGATTAATTTTCCAGATTTAAAATTATCAAACAAAATGAATAAACACGATTTTGAAATCTTCCATAAACCAACATACTCAGATATAACTATACACGCTAATTCTAACCACTAGTTCACGTATAAAATCTCGGCTTATAATAGTTTCATCCATAGACTAATAATTATACCATTAACGGAAGAAAACTTTCAGAAAGAATTAAATATTATAAAACAAATTAGTATAAATAATGGGTACAGGAGCTATTTCGTAGATAATATTTTGATGAAAAAACAATTTAAAAAGTAATAGGACTGGTGCACCTGTACAAACAACTAAACAAAGAAAAATTTCATACACTCACTTATACCGGAAAATTGACTAATAAAATTCAAAATTTTTTTCATAAAAATGATGTAAACATCGCATTCCGTACAAATAACACATTAGCTCGACATATTAAAAATAATAAAAGTAAAACAAAAAAAGAAAATAAATCGGGAGTTTACGAATTATGCTATGGCACTTGCAATAAAATGTAAATAGGACAAACAGGCAGAATCTTTTTATAAAAAAAAATAAAGGAACATAAACAAAGCTATAGAACGAAGAATAACAAATCTCATTACGCTAAACATTTAACAGATGAAAATCATACGTTCAATAAAGAATTCAAAATTTTTCATAATGGAAAGAAAGGAAAATTACTGAATTGTTTAGAACAGGTAGAAATTAACCAGAAAAAATCCTCAGGTTTATTACTCAACGATCAATTAGATGGGGGAGGGTCTCCTTTATTGAACTTGTTCTAGGTATTAAGGTAAATAATGTTAATGAATTTAGTACTTATAATTAGGTAAACTATAGATTCTGTAACATACTTTGTTAGTTAATTTATATCGTGCTCCAGAAGAAGACACAGTGTGTCGAAACAATTGTCAGCAATAATATAATAAATATAAGTGGTGATCTTAAACAGTTGTTTAAATTTTTATTCCGAGCTATCAATAGAGTCTATCGAATGAGATCAAATAGTGAATGGACAAACAAGCTGTACCATTTGGACATAAAAGAGACGACAATGTCTTGAATATGCAATCTGACTATACGACAGCGTCGTATAATTTCGAAAAACCAAATAGAATTGGGTACGATCCAAATCTATGATTCTATTACACGGACGGATCAAAAACTTTGAGCGGAGTTGACGCTGGTATATATGCAGAAAAGCCCAAATGGAGCTTTGGCATTCCACTAGGGACAAGTGTAACAATATTTTAGATAGAAATTCACTCAATACAAGCCTGTGTTTAAGAGAATATTAGACCACACTAACGTAACCAAGAAATCTATGTGCTCTTAGTCAGACAATCACGCTGCTCTACAGGCTTTAAATATTTATGAGGACAACTTCAAGATCAGGATGGAATGTAAGCGTGACCTGTCAGAATTATCCCTCAGGAACAACAAGAATAAACTAATTTGGCTTACAGGACATTCGGAGTTAAAAGGTAATAGACAAGCGGAAGAATGAGCAATATTCTGAACTATAAAATCATACCAAGGATCCCGGTATACCAAAACAAGTGGTAAAAACGACAATCAACAGATGGTTATACCAGCAATATCTAGATTGTTGACTTGCAAGATCTGGCCAAAAAATGCATGGAACCTAATGGGCGGTTCCTCAAAGAAACTACTAAATGCCGTCCTTTGTTTAACAAGGGCCCAGACCAAACTAGTGGTGAGATGGATCACTGGCGTGTCACCTGAGTCATTAACAGAATGGGTATCAACAGTAGTCCCATGACATACAGACTATATGGTGAAAAGTAAAAAAACCTCTATGCATATTCTATATGAATGTGCGGCTTTAACTCTGAACAAACATAAACTGTCCGGAGATCTACATCGTGGCTATCAATTACTACATTAAGATTGGCTGGAAGCTTATAAATCTACGACGACGGTTATGTAACCAAGAGAGGAGAGCACAATAAGCCAAGGGACTGCAGTGCACAAATAGGCACAATCGCCTATCCCTCCGTCAACAGCTCAAACTACTGTACGAATTTATGAGTGACACTAACTATATAACTCCACCAAAAATTTTATACGACCGTCGCTAGACATCTTTCTGTATCAAATATGAACAAAACAAAAAGATATAGAGAGAGATAGAAACTTAGAGAGAGAGAAGGAGATGGAGAGTGAAAGAGAGAGAGCTAGAGAGACGAACAGAGATAGAGAGAGAGAAATATACAAAGTGGCTGATAAAAGAGGGTCAAACATAAAAAAATTTATTTAATTTCTCATGAAAGCTGAATTACTGGATTTTTTAGGGGTATAGCACACTGTGCGGAAATACGGATTTACATTGGGTAGGGTCTGCCAAAAATGGAAGTTGAGAGCACGTAAATTTTTGGAGGATCTTTACTAATGCAAACATACTCCTGTATAAAAAAAATAAAAAAAAAAAACATTGCTAAGTGGTGACGAATCAGCAACTTACATTTCATTTTACTACATAGCGGATTACTTACCAATTGGTCGATCCAGTTCCTATAACATTTCTCTGGTCAATGATTTTAATTTTCTAAAAGAGAGCTGAAAACTCGAATACCTCTGTTTCATTTTACAGGTTAGGTCCAAAAATAATACACGAGAAAGTGAAAAATTTATGTTTCATTTTAAAAAGACAAATAAATTACAGTCAAAGTCTTTTATAAAAGGTTGTTAATAATTCCATTCTTACTAAACTAACTTAAAACTGCAATTAATATTTGCATGTGTTGTTTACATTCGTAAATTAGTTTTAAGTTAATGCTATCCCTCTCTCTACACTTTCTTCCGCCTTTGCGCTCTTTCTTTCATGATGCTTCTTCCCTGTTTGACACAATTTATTTCCTTCGTTTTCTGTCACTAGAAACAATTCACAAATTTACACTCAATTAAGATATCGAAAGAATGATCCCACACTGCAAAAGATGAACGAAAGTCATACATATTAGGGGAGTTTCCAACCGATTCGAACCATAGACATAGGTAAGGTAAGTGGTGCCCACTTACTATTGGCTGTCGATATTGCGTAAGCACAGTACGTGTGTTTTCGGACGGAAGTATTAATTATTTGACGTTTTATATGCATTGTTCGACTTACGACTCTGTTGTAAACAAATTTTCATTTCTGAAAAGTTTAAAATGGGTAAAGTGTTCTATCTCATCATGTCAAAATCGCACGGACTATCGCCAGTGGGAAAAAGCAATCGAATATTAAAAAGGATCATAGAAAAATCACTTTTCACAGGTAATTAATAAACTACACGCTTGTTTTATTGTTTCATGAAGTATTTGTCATATATAAAATATTTGCTATTAAATAATTATTCCATTATTCAAATAATAAATATAATTATTCGGATAATTATAGTATTATAATATGAATACAATTGTTTCAGCCGATACCCGGTGGAAATCCGTAATAATTATTATGTGAAATGTGAAAAAATAATAAATCAATTATTTACACAAACTATCCACTATATTTGTAATACACCGTAACATGTTTCGCTATCACAGTAGCTTCTTCAGAAGTTACATTCTGAATTACTGATAAGTAATTCAGAATGTAACGTCTGAAGAAGCGAAACACCTATCACAGTAGCTTCTTCAGAAGTTACATTCTGAATTACTGATAAGTAATTCAGAATGTAACGTCTGAAGAAGCGAAACATGTTGCGGTGTATTACAAATATAGTGGAAAGTTTGTGTAAATAATTTTTTTTTATTATTTTTTCACATTTCACGTAATATTATAATATGGTTTAAAATATAATTTTATTACAATAAAATAAATATAAGATAAGTAATGGAATAGATTCAATTAGTTAAAAAAAATTTACAAATTATTTACAAAAAGTTGTAATGTAGAATTGAACTCAAAATTTTGTTACAAATACTTCTTTAAAATCATAATTTTTTCATACAATTACCGAATGCATTGAAACAGATATCATTTTCCACATTAATAATCGAAATCAGAAGAGTTTTTTCCAGAACTCAACAATGAAAATGAGATATTACAGCATTTAAACGTTGACCAAAATAATAAAAGTTGTTGTGATTGGCATTTTGTTCCTTTTATTTTCAATAAAAAACAGTGGTTTTCGAGAATATTACACATGAACTATGACGTTATTCAAATTTCGCGAATATGAACATGCGCAGAGCCCCAGCCAAGCATAAGTGAGCGCCAGTACCCTCCCCGTAAAAGTGAGCACCCCTCGCTTAAAGTATGGGTTTACCTTCCGGGTTTCATAACAGCGAGCGGCACTGCAAAGAAGGTTGAGATAGAAGAGGGTTCGAACGCTTATTGCTTACATACTGACTACTAGCAAAGGTTAGGCAATGAATTGGGGCTACTTAGTATATATCACCACTACACTAAACACTTTATTTTTGCACTCGACGCACGTTTTGCTAACCATATTAGCTTCATCAAGAGTGATGATTGACTACAATCATAGCTTCTAATGAAGCTAACATGATTAGCGAAACGCGCATCGAGTGCAAAAATAAAGTGTTTGGTGTAGTGGTGATATATACTGAGTAGTGTCATTGTGCCAAAGATTCCACATGCCCAACTTAATGAAGTGGGGGGTAAGAAGTCATCGACGACAGAAACAGGAGGGGATCCGGTTCGAACAGTGGGTAGAAAAGCTTCTATGCAGTACAAAGTAAATGTAAATTGCCGCTCCCCCATCACTTATTAATATTTTTTCCTAAGCACAACATAAGTGAAAGTCATCTAAAAATCTAGAAGCCCTCATGAATTTGCAACTTGTGATTTTTTGGGACACCCTAACGTTGGTCGTGAATCACTGCCGGCTGTAGTTGGTGGACAACATAGTTCTAGGTAGTTGAAGTTGGTAGACGTGTTAAACTAATAGGCATATGGATGTGATACATTATGGCAACCCGTATGTACCCCTCAAAGGAGGATCAGTCGGTTGCTTCAATTGAACACTGTCTGTGAAAGTATTTATAAAGATCGTAGATCATGG
>CM032447.1:197467129-197507129 GCA_019049505.1 Pachyrhynchus sulphureomaculatus | reverse complement strand
AACGAGATCTACTTTCATTTGTGTATTTGATATCTTCTTATCGCCACAGTTAAAAACTTACGAAAAAATGGCAAACTACGTTTTTTTTTAGGACCGGAAATCTCTGACTATGATACTTTTCCTTAGCATAGGAAACAAAAGTTATCAAAATAAATTAAAACACAGATAGAACTATAGCTGCTTATGAATATTGTATGCTACTAAAACAGTCGTTAATTTTCATAAATTTTTTATCGGTTCAAGAAAAAAAATTAAATGCTTTTTAGATAATCTTAAATAAAAAAAGCCTAATTTGAACTTGGTGTAATGTAGCATAAAAATACTCGTTCCTCTTGGAACGGTTCCTATTGAACGTTTGTGATTAATGAAATTGTTTCAATGATGTAGCAATTATAGTACAATTTATAAACTTAGTCCAGGTTATTATTCCTGTAATTTCCTAAATATGTATAACTCATAAGCTGTTCGTTATAATTTCACATTTACAGCCAAAAATCGGATCTAATTTTAAAATATTTTAGTGAATACGACCAAAAAAAAATAGTACAACCTTATCTATAAATAAACTAAATGATAAATTATACTCAAATATTAGATTGTATAAAGCTTAAAATAAACTTTTTATCCTTTACGCGTGCAGAAAGTCCATTACTTTTAAATGTCAGCTTGTGATTTTCCCACAGGTTACTAAAGTAAAGCGTTTGTTAATGCTAAAACAAAAACTCTGACTTTAAAACAAATCCGCATGCAGGTATTACTCTGTATTTGGTAGACAATAATGCAAGTGGGAGCTAACAGGCCTCGTGTACGGTTTGAACTAATTAATTTAATTCTTGAAATTGATTCAAGCCGTTCTAACGACTTAAATTAATGCTAATATATAGATCATATTTTTTTCCCTATATAATTTATTTCCATTTATACTTTTGAGTAGTTGTTAGTTTAAGTATTAAAACTCTAAGGTTAATTAAAAAAAAGTTTAATTATATTTAATTTTTTGTTGTAATGGAAATTTAATAAGGAAAGCTTCAAAAAATGAACAAGCCACTTAAGCAAATAGAGCAAAATGTACGTGCCAAATGAAGCAAATCTTTTTTGTGCATTCGTCTGAAAAATTACTGCTTTGTAAACTATTTTTTGTCGAGAAAATACTTTTGCGGGAAATTTACGAATTCATTTGATGGCAGCTGGACAGTAGAGGTGTTTATTAGTCAAATTTTAACAAGTAAATAAATATTTATTTAATACTGCTTATATTAATATTTGCGAATACAGTGAATACATAAAAAAATTTTGTACATATTATATCGGCAAAAGGGTATTGTTATAGCATGAGTAGTTTTCAGCAGTGCGTCTACGTCCTCGTCTCAATAATTGCTTAATTATTTACATTTAAATAGGCAACATAATGTACCAACAATGGTAGTAATTTACAATATATAATATATATACATATATATATATATATATATATATATATATATATATATATATATATATATATATATACATATAATCGCCACTGTCCTAGTAAGAAATGTAGGATCTGAAGAAATTTTCGATATAACAACAGATGAAATAATGAACGGTATACAACATATGAACAACAACAAAGAACCAGGGGACAACGAAGTAAAAACGGAAATGATAAGCTATGGAGGGGTATCGATAATACAATGGCTTCAAGCTCTATTTAACAGGCGCCTTATAGAAAGTAAAATACCAACTTGGGTAAATGTCTTGATTGTGCTTATTTTTAAAAAGGGGAACAAATTTAAACTGGAGAAATACAGACCCATCAGCGTGTTACGGGTACTATACAAAATCCGCACTAGGATCATATCATATAGATCAGGGGTGCTCAAACGGCCGATCGCGATCGACAAGTCGATCGCGAGTGCTTTATGAGTCGATCTCGAGAAAAAATTCCGATATAGGACTATTCACAGATTTTGTTTTAGGTAACTAAAACAAAATGTAATGAATAAACTACTAAAATTTATTCGATCCACAATTAGGCCAGAATAACCCCCTCATCACTTTCTTTTATCGTAATAACCCCCTGCTAGCGGCAAAAGGCGGCTTTATCAAAGGAACGCGCGGTACTTGTCAAAGAAAAGCCGCGTTTTTGATTCCCGCCGATTTTTCTAGAAAATTCGGGGGGCGTGTTTCACGGGAACATTCGAGACTTCGTTCGCGCCGATATAAATGTTGCGCCTGCAGGAATAGGAGTCAGTCTGAGTTGTAACTTGAAGGCGCTACATCGATACAAAGTTTATTAATAAATTGTCCAAAATGAGTGCGGCGAAGAAAAGTAAAACTTATCATTTTAATAACGATTGGGAGGAATAATTTTTCTTTTGTATGGTAAAGGATAAGTGCATTTGTCTCATTTGCCGTGCGTCAGTTGCAATACCTAAGCGTGGGAACTTAGAGAGGCATCATAAAACGGTTCAGAAAAACTATGAAAAGGATTTTCCGTCACAGAGTGAATTAAGAAAACGAAAAGTACATGATTTGATAACTTGTTGGAAAAAAGAACAAACCATGTTCACAAGACCAGCCAAACAATCAAAAGCTGCAACGATCGCGTCATCTAAAATATCTCATATATTGGCGAAACACAAGAAACCATTTGATGATGGATTGGTTGTGAAGGAAGCATTTATTGAAGCGGGTGAGACTTTATTTGGAAATTTTAAAAATAAAACAGAGATTATGTCTGCTATTAGAGAACTTCAGTTATCTCGTCCGACTGTCACAAGGCGTGTTGAAGTCATGAGTCAGGAGATGGCAGATAAACTAAAACATGATATCATGGAACGTACATACTGTTCTTTACAGTTCGACGAATCCACCGATATGACAGACACTGCCCAGCTGTGTATTTTTATTCGAATGGTATTCAATGACATGTCGGCTAAGGAAGAGTTTTTGACAATGATTCCTCTGAAAGGAAAGACCCGTGGCGAAGATATATATGACGTTTTCTTCAATTTTGTAACAAACTACAAGCTACCAATATATAAACTAGTATGCATTACAATCGTTGGAGCACCAGCAATGACTGGAAACGAAAACGGTTTTGTGGCATTGTGTCGAGCTAATGATGATTTCCCTTCATTTTTCTCCTTCCATTGCATTATACACCAACAAGTTTTGTGTTCAAAAGTTCTAAACATGGAGGAGATTATGGGCATTGCAATAAAAATTGTGAATTCTATCCGTGCACGTAGCTTGCAACGACGGCTCTTTAAATTGCAGTTGGAAGATAGTGAGTCAGCTGAACACACTGATTTAGTTCTTCACACGGACGTCAAGTGGTTGAGTCGCGGAAAATTCCTAGAAAGGTTTCAAGAATTATTGCCCGAAATAACAGCTTTTCTGGACGAAAGAGATGATGACATTCAGATGCTGAAAAACGGAAAATGGCTGACTGATTTGGCATTTTTGACAAACATCACAATGCATTTAAACACCATTAATTTGGAGCTTCAAGGTAAATGGAAAACTATTATTGAGATGATTAGCGCGATAAACGCATTCCAAAGTAAATTGCAACTTATGATAGATCAACTGAAAAGAAAGGATCTGAAAAATATTCCGTCTTTGAAAGCAAGGATTCCTCAGTTGAATTATGATATTTATGAGGCAGAATTATCAAATATTTTGGGCCAATTCGAAATACGTTTTTATGATTTCAGTAAATTGGCAAATATCACATCATTTATGAGTTTTCCTTTTTCGTGCAAAAACATTGAGAAATTAGCTACTGAAATAGCAAGTCAGTTTAACATGGACTCATGTTCTGTTGAAAATGAGTTAGTGCAGATTATATCAGATATACATCTCAAAGCCACAGCATCTGATACAAAATTCTGGTGTTTTATATCTGAAGATAAATATACGAATCTAAGGCAAATCGCCCTTCAACTGGCGGTAATGTTTGGGTCAACTTACTTGTGCGAGTCTGCATTTTCTGAAATGAAGATAATTAAGTCAAAATAACGCAATCGACTAACTGACGAACATATGTCATCATGCTTGCGATTAGCACTCGGTAATTACGTACCATCTTATGAAAAGTATGCTGAGGACATGCAGTGACACGCTTCAACATCCAAAGTCACTCTTTAGTTAAGTTTAGACACTAGAACTCGTTTGTTTTGTAAGAACCAATAAACTCGCAATTTTGAATAATTATGAGATTTTTCATTGACATTTTAGAGCAGACCTACACTTACATTGACTAAAAAAATGCATATTGTGCGGAAAACTAATATCTATGCCACGATACACCCTACCTAGACGACAATCCTGCATCACACTTACTTGCAGCCTCTCAGAGTCGATCGATCGTAGTCTAACAATATTGAGGTAGATCGCCAGCAGGTCAGGTTTGAGCACCCCTGATATAGATTAACCAACAAATTAGACAATTATCAACCACGTAAACAAGCAGGATTTAGACGGGGATACAGCACTTTGGATCATCTTCAAATAATTAAATTACTAATCGAAAAAGCAAATGAATGTAGTCACCTTGTGGATAGCAATGGTTGACTACGAAAAAGCATTTGATTCGGTGGAGATATGGACTGTTGTCTTAAAAGCCTTAAGTAATAGCAGAGACGGTGAAAGATATACATCTCTTCTTGAACATATACATAAAAATGCCACATCACAAATAATGCTTGAATAAAAAACAAATAAAATCAAAATTTAAAGAGAAATTAGCTGTTCACGTTGGCTCTAAACGAATTGTCCAAATGGCTAAAGTGGGAAAATAGAGGAATACTAATAGATGGTGAACGATTAAATCACTTAAGGTTCGCAGATGATGTTACTCTGATTGCCAACACAAAGGGAGAATTACAAAAAATGCTGATGGAATTAAATAACAACTCTCGAGAAATAGATCTAAACATGAACTTCACCAACACCAAATATTTGAACAACGAAACTGAAGATAACAGTCAGGAACTATTAGGATAAAAGTATAGGAAAGGTAGAAACATTCATATAGTTGGGACAAAAAAATCTAAATATCAGAAAATAATTTAAAGGCTGACTTGGATAGAAGAGTCTTGTTAGCTTGGTCTGCGTTCAAAAGGTGACAATCCATATTTAAATTGGACATCCCAATTACAATAAAACCAGATTGTTCGATCAATATGTACTGCCGATATTAACATATAGCACTAAAAAATGGTAAAATAATGTATAAACTCCCAAAGTGCAATGGAAAGGAGACTGCTAAATATTAGACTCCAAACTCGTATTCCTAACAGAGAGATGCGAAGAAGATCAAAAGTAACAGATGGAATACAACGAATATGTATATTAAGGTGGAATTGGGGCGGACATATCTCAAGAATGAATAATAACAGATGGACACACTGTATGGTTGAATGGGGGTCTAAAGAGCATAAAAGATGCAGAGGTAGACCACACACAAGATGGACGGACGACATAAAGAGATTAGCGGGACACGATTGAATGCAAAAACAAGCAACAGAGCTTAGTGAAGACAACTTGAGGAGGCTTACATCTAGCTATGGATGGAATAAGCTAATGATGATATTAACATTCTATCATCTATACTGAAACAAAATAGCGAAGCACTATTTTTCACTTTATTTAGGAGCGTATGACACCATCAATCAAGGCAATGCCTGCTGCTTTCAAAACTCTATAACTCTTATAGAGATTACAACTTGATAAGGCTTATCGAATCCCTCATAGTTAACCGAAGATTTTTTGTCTGTATGGCGAGCAGAAAGAGTGGATGTAGAACACAGAAAAACGAATTTACCCAGGGAAGCGTACTATCACCTATTATCTTCACCGTTTATACTGATGACCAGCCTGTCTTCCTTTATGCTAAGCACTTCTTATACGCTGACGACCTAGCGATGGCTGTACATGACCGTCTCTTCCTAGGAGTTGAAGAACTTTGGGAGAAGGCTTTGTCAAATATGTCAACCTACTACAGAAGAAATGCTCTGATACCAAATCCGTCCAAGACACAAATCTAGGCTTTCCATTTGCGATCAACAGAGGCAAGAAGGAAATTAAACGTTACGTGGGAAGGACATATACTAGAATACCCAGACCAGCCACAGTATCTCGCTGTCACTATTGACAGACGTCTTACCTACAAATTGCCACACCACTGTAGCGAAAGTTCATACGAGGAACAACATCCTAAAAAAGCTATGTAGCTGCAAGTGGAGAGCAACCCCAATGTACTTTTCGAATGTAGAAAACGCTAGGCCAGTTTGAAAGTAGTTTGTGCATACTAAGAGGGTGGATGTGGCTCTGAATAAGACGTGGTGTTTAGTCAACGGCTGCATGAAACCTGTACATACATGTGCTATATAAAGCTTCAAGCTTTCCTAAACCGAAGATTTGTCGAGCATTAGAGAAATATACAGAACCAACGTTTGATGAGCGACCATACAAGATGTATGGGGTATAAACTCGTCACCCAGCAGGCTGGCTTCTCGAAGACCTCCTTTCATGTACGGACGTAGAATCACCAGGATAGTATCTGGTTCTAGAGGATGACCTGCTCAGAATAAAACTGGACTGGATGATATGGAGGACTCAATAGATTGAGGAATGGTATTGCTCCAGTAAAGACAAATGCGGTTAGATGGGGCTTTAACAATTATGAAGGGTATGAATGAGGAGAACAATAGACAATCGACCACCTATATGCTTGCACACAATACGGAATTACGGCTACAACACACGGATTATGAATTGGAAACAAAAGTGCTATCGACTTTGCCCAATACTGAGCAAGACGCTTATAGATATGGTAGTCCGGATACGAAAAACTAAAAAGTAAGTACCTTATTTAGGAAAGATCAAGAAAATACTTGCAGAAATCACGCTGAATATTGTCTATTGTGGAGTTTAAATCGAAACAGTTCGCTCTCACGAATTGCAAAGGAAACGTAAAAATGACACGAGAAAGTTTTATTTATTAAAATTACCATTTCGTAATTCTGTCAAGTTTGCACTGTTCCAAAATATAGTGAGTATTGGTGTTCGTGACAAATTTCAGCCTTGAATTGCTATCGCTTGTTATTTACATACATCAAGAAATTTGTGTTTTTATGGAACTTTGACTTTATTTGCTTTACAGTATGACTTAAGAATATATTCCATTATTTGTTTACTTGTATATAGATAAAAATGCTTTTTAAAAGTCATCACGAAAATTTGTAGGAATATGGATAGGAATGTATATATATATATATATATATATATATATATATATATATATATATATATATATATATAAATATATAATATATATATATATATATATATATATATATATATATATATATATATATATATATATATATATATATATATATATATATATATATATATATATATATATATATATATATATATATATACATATATATATATATATAATATATATATATATATATATATATATATATATATATATATATATATATATATATATAGATATATTATGTAAGAATTTTTTATAATATTTATGTCATAATTAAGTAGAATTTTATGTTTTCTTAAGTATTTCTTCAATATTTAAAGAATAAATCTATTTGAGGTTAGGGTTCGAGCCATAGATGTTGTTCAAATTCAATAAAATATGAACCAGTTGTTATTCACAAAACATAAAATCTTTTCAGGCGGGTGTGTGTGTGTGTACATATATATATAAATAAATAAAAACATTCATTTTTTCCTAGATTTTAAGATCATGTTACAACACTGGTTTTCCATCAATAGTTCATGTAATACTTGCTAATTTCAGTTAAGCAGTGAGTTTAAATTTTTGAGCAGTTTAACTAAACCACCAGTGTGTAACGCATGTTGCCGACCTAACTTATTTAGTTTGCATTGAATGCGTCTGATTTTGCGTCCCGGAAGTGAACCATTTTAAAGACTTCACTTTGAAGAAGGGGCCAAAGATATATAAACAGCCATTTGGAATTTTTAAAGGCTTTTTCCTCCAGCATGCCGTAGTGGATTTTTTCACCGTGATGCAGTAACGGCTTAGTCCTTCGTCAGGCCGTAGTAGGCTTTTTTCATCCGTCATGCCATAGTGCAGAAACGGCTTTTTTTTTATCACCAAGCGGGTGTTGTTTCTAGATCTCAAGTTTGAGGCCTTTTTCCGTTCTTAAAATATTCTGCTTATCCTAGGACATTTCAGGTCAAAAAATGATGAGACTAGGAGAGGTGTGGCTGAGACAATATTTTGATGAGAATCTGACCAGAAGAGGCTAAGCAGTTTAGGGAAAACCCACGAGGAGAAGCCAAGCAGTACGTCTTAAGCACATCAGTTTAAATATCTCACTTCCTGTTTCCAACAACTACGGAACACGTGTAATCCGCGAAGACGATTTCTCAAACTTTTACATCGTGTTTTTAAAGCCATTTGCTATGAACTTAATAATTCCATGTTAGAGACTCTCTGTAAAAGTGTGTACTCGTGTAGTATAAAAGGTTATTTATTTAGTAGATGTAGTT
Organism: Pachyrhynchus sulphureomaculatus; assembly: GCA_019049505.1. Taxonomy (NCBI): domain Eukaryota; kingdom Metazoa; phylum Arthropoda; class Insecta; order Coleoptera; family Curculionidae; genus Pachyrhynchus; species Pachyrhynchus sulphureomaculatus. The sequence goes on along the minus strand of CM032447.1, from coordinate 197,498,588 downwards.
TTAAGACTGTAATAAGAAGAAGAATTTTTATATTGTTAATATACACTTTTTATTTATATGTAGTGTCTCACTAAACTCCTGCTCTTTCTTTCAGGACGCGACGGTTGTACCCAATTCAATTTTATTTGAACAACTAAATAACTTAATAACTATTTGAGCTGAAATTTCTTTTTATTCTAAAATGAATAGTGCTCAAAACTGTACAATCAAGTTTTAAACAACTATAAAGACAATTTTCAAAAGGCGTACAAAAATTACCTGGATCTCCATGTACTCTACCAGTAAAAATGAGCTATCTGATATCTTAATTCTGTCCTCACTCAGTAATAATCTCCACTCAATCCATTCTCAAAATCAAGATATACATAAGGGGCAAATAACAGTTTCTATTTAATAAATAAAATATTTATTAAAAATAAAGAAAGTTGAGGCTATCCAAAATAGAGCCGCAACGGAGATGTTATAAAATAGCGCCGCAAACGTGAGGCATAAAAATGGCCCCGCAAAGAGACGATACTATATATATATATATATATATATATATATATATATATATATATATATATATATATATATATATATATATATATACATATATATACATATATACATATATATATATATATATATATATATATATATATATATATATATATATATATATATGTATATATATATATATATATACATATATATATATATATACATATATACATATATATATATATATATATATATATATATATATATATATATATATATATATATATATATATATATATATATATATATATATATATACATATATGTACATATATACATATATATATATATATATATATATATATATATATATATATATATATATATATATATATATATATATATATATATATATATATATATATATATATATATATATATATATATATATATATATATATATATATATATATATATATATATATATATATATATATATATATATATATATATATATATATATATATATATATATATATATATATATATATATATATATATATATATATATATATATATATATATATGGTAAGTCGATAAGTTTTAAAAGTGACATCTATGGAGCATTACTTGAACTAAATATTGAACACTACTTTGAAGCTTCATCTGTCGTATGAACACATCCTAAATTTCAACTCGATCTGCCAAATTATTCATTGTTTATCAGCTAGGTAAAATAGACGTAGTATTTTTTAAAAATGGAAAAAAATCGAATATCGTGCAGTGATAAAATTTTTTGTTTTGGAAGGCTTATCCGCAACTGCAATCGATGCAAAGTTAGTGAAAGTATGACAGGAGTCTGCTCCTTCATTTCCAACTATTCATAGATAGACCGGAGTTTAAACGTGGGTGTACAAGCGTCAATGATCCACGTTCAAGGCGTCCAAAACTCCAACAACTGAATAAACTGTTGTGCAAATATAAGATATGGTAATGGAAGAACGTCGATTAACCGTGGATGATTTAGCTGAGGTTATAGGCATCTCACATGGATTACTAAATGAGATCTTAACTAATGTTTTATGTGGGTATGAGAAAGCTATTCACAAGATGGTTGCCGCATTTACTAACATCGGAACAAAAATGCACTCGAGAAAAACTTTCTAAACAACATTGGGGTCGTTTCACAAAGAATAAAACTAATTTTGTTTGACGATTTGTAACTATGGATGAGGCGGGTTTACTAGTATGATCCTAAACTGCGATAATAAACCGCATAGTGTACTGAGCCCGGTTGTTCAGCTCCAAAGCAGCCAAAGTGGTCAAAGCCGTCCAAAAAAATTATGAAAACAGTTTTCTGGGATGCAAAAGGAATTTTATTAATTGATTATCTTCAAACCGGTAAAATAAATGCAGGAGAGTATTATTGCAATTTTTTGGTCCAGCTGAATGAGAAAATTTGTAAAAAAAGCCCTTGTTTGCAGAAGAAAAAATAATCTTTCATCATGACGATGCACCTGCTCACAGAGGTGCTTTGACAAAGGAAAAACTGGTCGGATTAAAGTATGAATTGTTGAAACATCCTCCACCTGATTATGAGGTGGTAGAATCCGTAGATGGGTATTTTAAAGGTCTTCCGGAAAACTACTTTAGAGATGGGGTAAATGAATTGGAAAATCGTTTTAAAAATGTACTGAGCTTAAAGGAGATTATGCTGAAGGATAAATGTATTTCGACTCATTAAATCATATGGTTTCATTTCCACTTTCCAAAGTTATTGACTGACCGATATATATATATATATATATATATATATATATATATATATATATATATATATATATATATATATATGGTCATAAATTCCATAAAAAAGAGTTTTATGGCATTTGAAGTATGAGTATTGATCGTAATAAGAACAACTTTACTACGTTTCCAGTTCATGTTACTCTGTCACTGTTGCTGGTCTAATACCTTTATTTTGGTAATGAGAAATAAGCCATTAGAAATATATTCATGAAAAAATGAGAAACATTGACACGTGTTCTGCAATTATTATTTCAAGAAAGGAAAGCTATTTAGAGAGGACCATCATCACATGAGTTGTGTGTGATATTTCCAACGCCTATGATGTCTGACACACATTGGTGCGGAAATGGGACAATACTATTTCAAGGAGAGAGTGTGAGGATTAATTTGGTATGTGAATTACTCTGGGGTTTTGATAAAGATAATGAAGAAAATATATTATATGAGGAGGCATGTAAGAGTGACTCACGCAGTTCTCTTTCACGTGGTGATACATCATCTGGTTGGATTTTCAACTATGTTTGAATAAAATTGGCTCCGAAATAAAGAAAACATTCTAAGATTAATAACGATCATTCCTGAGCTAAGCCGAGTGTTATTATCTACACGAGAAGATAAAGCACATTTCTAATATTGAGCAGTGAATCCACCAGCTAACATACTTTTCTTTCTTGCAGTGGAGGAGTACGTAATTATATTAATTTAAATTTTTCTTCAACGATTACGCTTCGACTGGAGGAATATCGTAGGTTAATAGTGGATGGTTATATACTGAAAATTTTGTACCTTTTCACTTCAATAATGGAATTCACTCGAGCGCAGCTGCGACTACTCGCTAGTCATTTAAAATATCGAATTGTATTTATTTGGTCTATAGTATTATTATATTGGTGCTTGTTTTGCAACTGCACTGGGTTACTCCTTACCTATTGTTTTTAGTCAGCTAAAAATAGTTTTTTTGAATTCTTGAAATTGACAAAATAATAATAAATTTATATTACAATTAACAGGCATGTTATGAACAAATGCAGCTGCTATAAATGACAACGACTACGTATTTATTGGCACAAAATACATTTATTGAATTATTATTTTAATGGATATTTTTCTATCGAATCATCCGGTTAATAAAGCTAAATGAAATTATGATTTTGGTTTAAAATATTTCGATCGAGTTCATCGTTTGGAATCTATTAATAGTATTGAAGTTTTAGTAGAATAGCTATAACTTTAATAATTTATGAGTAAATATTTCAAATTAGTATCTTAACATCTGAAAGGTATCAATTTTAAATACTACATGGGGTGAAAAATCCTCAAACTTTTTAAGAAAAGACAATGTTTTTGCCAAAAATCGATTTTATCTTTCAGTGTAGTTTCCTTCAAGAGCGATACGATTGTTCTAGCGATCTTTCAACATTTAAATGCCATTCGTATAGTATGATTTGTCGAATTCTCTAAAATAAGCCTCAGTTTCTCATTCGATTTCTTCACTTGATCCAAATCTCTTTTTTGGCGTAACCTTTTCAAATGATTAGCGCTAGAGGCCAGATCTGGTGAATACGTTGGATGGGGAAGCAATTCATAGCTCAGTTGGTCCAATTTCATCATCGATGTTATGGGTTGTAAGCTGGTGCATTATCTTGGTGAAAGAACACTTTTTTCTTCGCTAAACGCGGCCTTTTTTTCTTGATTTCACCATTCGAATGGTCCAATAAACTAACAAAACCTTTCCAGCTGATGTTTGTGTTTTTGGACGCCTCGGTCGGGTTTCATGAGGCTCCAGCCACACTGCGGACTGCCTGTTAGATTCACACGTGTAGTGGTGGCTTCATGTTTCGTCCATTGTTAGAAATCGACGTAAAAACTCCTTTGGATTACGCCGAAACAGTGTCAAACAGCGTTCTGAATCTTCGGCACGTTGATGTTGTTGATTAATCGTGAGAGTGCGCGGTATCCATAGCTTTTTCATATGCAAATGTTCATGCAAAATATGCCTCACGCATACTGTTGATATCTTTACGATGTCAGCTATCTCTCTCATTTTCATTTTGCGCTTATTCAGAATAATATTGTGGATTTTTTGGGTTTTTTGGTCTGCGTCATTTGGACGTCTGGAACGAGGAGCATCATCGGTGTTTGTACGATATTACTTAAGTTCACAATACCATCGACATATTGTTGCTTTCGACGGAGAGGATGTGCCATAATATTTCTCAAGCCATTTTTGGATCGTGACTGTTTTTTTTTCCCATTAAAACAAACTCACGATATCTTTTGTCTTCCATCGCCTTGTAAAAACCAAATGTAACGTCACTCAAACAGCCGTAACTCGCAAACTAATGAACAAAATGTCATTAAAATTTTACACAAATCTTCTGAGAGTTGACACTAAATGAAAATGACATGGGTTTTTTTGTTTTGTTGCTTTCGGAAAGTCTCGGAACTTTTCATCCCATGTTAGTAACAGAACATCTGTAGCATTCTATGTAATGAATATGTCAGTAAATTAAGTCTATCTTGTCATAATAAGGCTACATCAAGAATCCTCTAATTTGCAAATTTTGAAGTTTTTAAGGTATTCTATCAAGAGGATTCATTTAAAATATTTATAGTAAAAAAGCAATATGTTATTTCTTGAAAACAACATTATCTAAATTTAAACTGTTACATTTCTGACATTATGCTAAGTAAACGGTATCGAGAGGAACAAAAGATGGTGGTGAAACAGAACTGAATAGCTCATGATGATTGTCTTTAATAAAGCGATGGTATTCGAGAAAGACCAAAAAAGCCAAAAACAGACATATCGAAAAAATAAGTTGTAATGGTGATGATCACGTAAAATCACTATAAAAAAACTGCAAAGAAAAAAATATTGTACCGCTCGAAAAGGTCTCAAATTTTTTAAATAATTTTACCTTATAAACTTTTCAGCTTGTTGCCTTCGTGACTTTTTTTTATGGGTCTAGCACACGTCCTGCAGGGAGGTCCCTAAAGAGCTACAGGAGCGACACATGTGCGGAAAAAACGATTCACGTTGTTCTTGATTCGCTGTAAATTGTACTCGGTGGGAAACACAGTCCTGGGCAAATTATTCCAAAGGGATGATGTTCTCCATATAAAAGACTGTTTGAAAAGCGTTGTACGAGGAGTAACAAGCTGAACCTCATACGGATGTGAAGTATCAGCGCGACGTGTATTTCTAACATGCACCGCTCTTGGAGGAATTAAACGGGCCACATCCTCAGAACACTTTCCATGAAAATACGTGTGGAACAGACGCCAACCGTTCCTCGATGTTCCAGCGAATCAAGGCCGCCGGTCAGTTCCTGGTCTCCAATCAGACGAACAGCTCTTCTCTGAATAGAATCCAACAAATGCAGTGTATGTTTGGGAGCGGAGCCCCAAACATGGGAGCAATATTCCATAGTTGGTCGAATTTGAGCTTTGTAAAGAATTAATAGTTGTTGTGGAGTGTAAAGCTTTCTGGTTCGAAATAATATTCCCAATTTTTGAGAAGCTCTCCTTGCTATGCCTGCAACATGCTCATGCCAGGACATATTTGGTCCCAAATTAATGCCCAACAAATTGAGTGACGATGTTAGAGGAATAAAGTGCCCCGACATAACTATGTCGGGTTCAGCATCTTGACTTGAAAAAAAAAGCAGGCGTCGTTTTGACTTCTAAAAAAAGAAACGGTTTTCCTTACTTGAAATTCAGTATAAGCCAAATCGGAAATGGAACGGTGGAAAAAAAAGCAGCAACTTATTCAAGGGTTAATTTTCCATCCAAAACTACAGAAAAAGTTTAATTTTAGGACCCGATGTCAACAAAATAGATTAACAAAAGAAATACAAAACATTGTACTGTGAACGCCGGCTACTGAAGAACTCGTTCTACTCGCCCCACCTGATGCTCCGGAAAGAAAATTGTCTACCTACAGTATTAATCTGATCAATTGAGAGATAAATAAACTTGTAGCTTCGAATTTATTCTTATTAAAATCAAGTAGCTCTAGAATATAACTATTTTGCCTTTTTTAATTTTATCAAGATAGGCGTTTCTCGTTATTAACTTCTGATATGTGAGAATAACAATAAATCTCTTTACACGTTAAAGAAAAAGCAAATATATTAGTTAAGCAGAAATTCAAATATAATCGATTAATAATATAAAATTAAAAATTGAAATTAACCTAAAAGTAAAACCTAAAAAAGTACGATTCAAAACATGTGCAACTTATACACATTTGTGAATTTGAAAATACTGAAGTAAAACATTAAATTTGTTAAAAGGTAAGTAAAAAGGACCTAATAAGGATGAAAAAATTTTACCTTAATTAAATTTTGGTCAAGGCAATACTCTCTTCGCCCTCCTTCTCTCTAAATCCATCACTGGTTACAAGTTATTTTAATCCTGTAAATTATGAGAACCTTTTAAGTGTTGAATAAAAATATTGTTCCCTTCAAATGAAAGGTTACATACAAAGGCAACCAGAATAAATTGGAAAATCGTGTTAAATTTAAGGAATATACTTAAATCTGTTAAATGTGAAAAACAGAAGCGTTGAAAGAGTTAACGTTAATAAAGTAAATTTAATTAAGCAGAAATCTCAACCAAATTTTGTTTGGTATTTTAGACTTCAGTATCTGTTTAGCACTGATTTCTGTGTTGGATAATCGAATTAGAAGCAACAGTTGTCCTATCTTTGTTTCAATTTTGCACCTTAAGCCCGAATTTTTCTTGAATACATTTTGGAATGTTCTAGACCTTTTTCGCGTAATTAATTAAGTTAAACAAATTTTAATTTATTTTATGATTTCGTTGATGAATAACCTGCAGGAATTCGTTTGAAGAGAAAAGTAGCAGCAGAATAATATACATAATCCAGTTGATACAAAACTGCTGTGTGCGAATGAAATGTGGGATCAGAAAATATGAAAGAGGGGTGAGTGCAAAATTGAAAGATATTGGCTGGTTTAACAAGAGAGAAAGAAGAAGGTTTCATAGCTTAGTTTTGTATATTAAAATAATCTTTCTAAAATGCCCACCATATTTATATTAAAAAATAAAATTTAGATATGATGCACATACGTTGGATTTGAGGTACAAATTTACTATCACTCCTCCTTCCCACGTAACAGCTCTATATAAAGGATCGTTCAGCTATCAAATTTCGCAAAAATAAAATCTGGTCCCGTTGAATTTGAAAAACGTCCCGCCTCAGATTTTTAAAAATTCCATTCGTCCTCTAGCACAGCATCTCTGTTCCAGTATGAATAGTACCTAGACTCTCCTGAGCCGCAATGCCGGCCGCTCTGTTGAGTATGTTGAGTCTGATTTCTGATACGGAGTGATTGTTTTACATATGGTACTGATTATATATTTGCCCTTTGCAAAATAGAGTTAAGGAAAAACTGTTATTTTAGTTGTAAGTCTAGTTATATTGTATTTTATGATAAGTAGGTTAAGTGAGGAAGCCTAGCTTCTACTTCGCCTTTTGTCTGTTCAAGTTACTGACACTATACTATTGTAATTATAATGTGAATGCACAATAAAGACATTATTATTATTATTAATATTATTATATCTCCGGCTAATATCAATCCAATAGTAAAAAGTACTTTTGTTGATAGAGAATTAACAGCCCATACAGGTATACATGGCTGTTAATGTAGTAAATGTGACTATGAGATATGAATCTGCTGACAATTCCTTTATTAATCTGAGCTTCGTAGTTGTATAGATTTCGGAAGAGGGCTGGACTGTTTTTAATACTGGAATGACATCACACCAAGATAAAACTTATTGCATTTTATTGGTATAGTACAGAAGTGCAACAATAAAGAACTGATCCTTGCTGTCATGTTGGTCTTGAAGAGGTGCAAATTGAAGTCAATAACAGAAATAGCCCTAGGGATTAGGTTGTCCACATATGAGATTTTTTGAAAAGAAATTTGATATATTGGCGATGTGTATTTCTAGTACACACCACTCTGGGGGGAATTAAGTGAGCTGTATCTATCGAACACTTCCCATGAAGGTACTTATAGAATAGGCTGAAGTCGCCAACCGTTCTCCGATGTTACTAGAAATCAAGGTTTTTAGTGAGTTCTAGATCACCAGTCAGACGAATTGCTCTCTTTTTGAGTAGAATCCAATAAATGCAGTGTACGTTTGGAAGCAAAGCACCAAATATGGGATTAGTATTCCAATGGTCGAATTTTAGCTTTCTATAAGAGTAAAAGTTATGGAGTGTAAAACTTTCCTGAACGAAATAATCTTACGAGTTTCTTAGAAGCTGTCTTTACTATGTATGCAAGCATGACAAGGCCAAGACGTATTTTCTTCCAGGTTAACGCCCAGCAATTCAAGTGACGATGCTAGTGAATGGCGAGTTTTGCAAAGTTAACTTTGTTACTGTCACTTCAAGGTAGAATTTCTTTCAGTTCTTTTTCTGCCTGAGCATCGAATATTTGCATGAATAACTGTTATTAGAGTATTTAAGGTAGATAAAGAAATAAGCGTAGATTGGATCCCTAGTCCTCTCCAGCAGATCCTTAATGTAAAGAATAAAGAAAGGGTACAGAATGGAGTCTTGACAGTGAAAGTCTTGAAAAGAAATCGTTTAACTGTCGCTCTGAATGGAAGCATTATAGCCATAAACATAGTCTTTTACACAAGCTATTCACTCGTAACGTAGTCAACAATCCCTTCCATCAGAGCACGAACGCGTCGTGGGATATATAAGCACAAGCGAAGTTTTTCGAAATATTCACGTGCGTTGTTCTAAATATATGTAACATATGTTAGATCCCTTGTTGATATTTTCATACGAAAAACCATATTGATGGTCCCTAATAACATTAAATCCTTCCAGATATTTTAAAAAGTGAAAACCTGCCTAATCCAGTCAAATGATCCGTCCAATCTGAAATTAACGTCTAACCAAGGAAAAATTCACAAATATTCCTCAAGTCCTTTTTATTTAGCAAATTTGTAACATCAAATAGGTCGTGATTTTGGTACTTCTTTTTCAAATTTTGTTTATATACATTATCTGTTAAAAGTGTAGGATATAAAGCATTGTTAATATTTTTAATTCTACTATTTTGTCCAGTCCCCCTTCTCCTTATTAGCATTTTACTCTGGCTTGTTTAGTATATTAGAAAATATACACCAGCTTGGTACAGTAAAGGTGGGTGAGGATTCCTATAGAAAAGAAATGAAAGTATATCGTACAAATTCCAAGTTGAAATGAAATATTTAGTTTTAAATATTTGTTACGGGCAAAACTGGCCCTCGAGAAAAACTCCATCCTTTTCCTCATCATCTTTGAGTAAAGCACCTTTCCTCATAAGATATATGTAATAATATATAATTTCCTTGCCATAATTGCAAATAACACAGCTCCACAAAAAAAAAAAGTGGGGTATACTTTTGATGCGATATATCAGATCCGTAGTATTTTTACCCGCTGATTACGAATCTGACGTCAGAATATCGCCATCACATCTCAATTTTTTTCTAACCTCAAAAAATAGGTAAAAATTAGTAAAAATTAAGAAAAATATACTCCTTAAAAATTGATTCAAACTTTTTCATGAATCCAAAGATGTATTAATATGTATTCGGACACGCTAAGCTAATATTCATCGGTTGGATTGAGCCATACAGTTCTGTTTTCTTTCTAACCTCAATAAATCAGACAGATATAGTGCTTCTCGAATGCAAAAAACGAATTCAAAATAAAATTCAACCGATCCTTACCAAATTTGTTACACGGGGATTTTTTGGGTCGCTGATCACGAATCTGAGGTTGGATTTGCAAAATTCAAGATGGCAGATGTTTTCGCGCCATTTTGAACGCCGAGAAAATTCATTGGTCTATTTTTATTCTTCTACCTGCATCCAGGGCACCTCCACGTGGTGACGGTGGGCAACGGTGTTACTCCACTAGCCGGCAGAGTCCCTGGATAACGGCTTAGATGCCGTCATGGCAGGTAGAAGAAAGAGAATTACGATACAGGGACTCGGAAACCCAGTATCGGCGGTTGGTCAGGGTGGGAAAGCGGGCCCGCAGCCGTCGTCATCCAGCGACTTGGCTCATGTAGAGTATAATGCTACAAGAAAACGGTCTCACGGTACAAGGACTTTTCATAAGTGCGATAAAAAACAGTGATTCATTTTGTTATATTTGCTGTCAACACGTATTGAGTAAAATGGGGTCACCGATAACGGATAAGATTAAAACCTTATATAAGGATTGTTTTAACATTGAAATACAGCACCAGGATACAGATTGGGTTCCCCACATCATTTGCAGTTCTTGCAAAATAATGTTGTACATCAATAAGAAAGCGATTCCAGACCAGCAATATGGAATAGACCATACAGTGAAAATGACTGCTACTTTTGTATGAATGTTGTATCTAGGCATACCCGAAAAAATAAAAGCACTATTACTTATAACGATGTTTCGACAGTAACAAGACCAACTAAACTAATTCCGCCTCCTGAACCACTTGATGCTGATGTTATGGAAACAAATGATTTCACCTTATCAGTTCATGCCGAAAACATTGAGACTGTCGAAAAAGATTCAAACACTGTTACTAATGAATGTTCTAGTGACAACCTATCATATACTAGTGACACAGATAAAGAATTTCTACCATACAACCGTAAACCAGAACCAATACTCGTATCACAGTCAGAACTTAGTGATCTAGTCAGAAATTTAGGCTTATCCAAACATGGTTCAGAGCATCTTGCTTCCTTTTTAAAGAAAAGACATTTACTTAAGCCAGAAGCTACGATTTCTTATTATAGGAACAGAGATGAAGAATTTCGAAAATATTTCACAATGGACGAGGAATTGTCACTTTCATATTGTACCGATGTAAAAGGTCTAATGGATGAATTTCAAAATAACTCATACGATCCTGAAGAATGGAGACTGTTCATTGATTCTTCTAAACGGAGCATTAAGGCAGTTTTGCTGCATAATACCAACGTTTACGCTCCCATTCCGATTGCTCATTCCACAGTTATGGAAGAGCAATATGAAAAAATGAAGCAGCGTTTTGATAAAAATAAAATATGCTGATCATAACTGGAAAATTTGTGGAGAAAGATCTGAAAATTGTAACAATATTGCTTGGCCAACAGTCAGGGTTTACACTTTATCCCTGTTATAAATATCTGTGGAATAGCGGAGACAGGGAACGTCAATATAAGAAAAAAATTTGGCCAACAAGAGAATCGTTCACTCCTGGTGAAAATAATGTATTGTTTCCACCATTGGTAGATCCAGGAAAAGTTCTTATTCCCCCGCTTCACATTAAGCTTGGACTTATGAAGCAATTCACGAGAGCATTAGATACAAACGGCCCATGTTTCAAATATTTGCAGAAAAAATTTCCGAAATTTTCTGAAGCTAAAATTAAGGCAGGCGTATTTGACGGGCCACAAATAAGAAAATTGTTTCAAGATTCATTATTTGTTACTAAAATGAATAAAGTTGAAAAAGCTGCTTGGCTTAGTTTTAAAGAAGTCGCGACAAACTTTTTGGGAAATAATAAAAGTCCTAAGTACAAAGAAATAGTCGAGAAAATGGTAAAAAAAATTTCAAACATTAGGTTGCTTAATGAATCTAAAATTACATTTCCTGGACTCCCACATCGATGATTTCCCAGATAATCTTGGTGACTACAGTGAGGAGCAAGGGGAACGTTTTCACCAAGATCTGAAAATCATAGAAAATCGGTATCAAGGACGATGGGATGACCATATGCTAGCGGACTATTGCTGGTCGCTAAAAAGAGAAACAAGTCCTCCAAAGCGCTTGGGCAGAAAGCCTTTGAATAGGTCATTCGCGGAAAAAAGAACAAGATACAGCCAAAAAAAAAGGAAAGTTAGGCGCGGGTCTAACTTTCGCAATTCTAGGGCTTAAGGGTCTACTATTTGAGAGTATATGGTTTTAAAAGTCCTGGTTTTGAGTTCATTGGGTCTCATTTTTAAAGTTACAGGGTTATTGAGGTCTATTTTTTGAGGTTACAGGGTGTGGGAGTCTAAAGTTTCAGGGTTTAGGGTTTAAGAGTATCAGGTTTGAGGATTCCCCAACTGTATACCCAATTTGGTAGGAATCGGTTGGTTTTCAAAAATTTTGTCCGTCATCTTGGATCCGCCATTTTGAATTTTGCAAATCCTACCTCAGATTCATGATCAGCAACCCAAAAAACCCCCGTGTACCAAATTTGGTAAGAATCGGTTGAATTTTGATTTGAATTCGTTTTTGCATTCGAGAAGTACTATATCTGTCTGATTTATTGAGGTTAGAAAGAAAACAGAACTGTATGGCTTAATCCAACCGATGAATATTAGCTTAGCGTGTCCGAATACATATTAATACATCTTTGGATTCATGAAAAAGCTTGAATCAATTTTTTAGGAGTATATTTTTCTTAATTTTTACTAATTTTTACCTATTTTTTGAGGTTAGAAAAAAATTGAGATGTGATGGCGATATTCTGACGTCAGATTCGTAATCAGCGGGCAAAAATACTACGGATCTGATATATCACATCAAAAGTATACCCCACTTTTTTTTTTTTGTGGGGCTATGTAATATATCCCTCCTCATAAAATATAATATATAATTTTCTCATCCTAGTTTCAGATAAAAGACCTCCGTAACTTGATGCTAATAAGCTAAAAAAATTGATTTAGCTAGTGTTATGCTTAAAGATATTATAGATATAAATTGACCTTTAAATAAATAATATAAATTCCGTATCAATAATGATTTATTTAGATTATAATTAATTTTACCTTGTTTTATTTACATACTTTAACCTTTTTCCATTTGAATAATATATTTTTAAAGTCTTTTTCTGATAATGTTTTAGGTAGTTAGTATATAGTTTCCCTCGTGTTTTCCATTTGATAGGCAGCTAGGAAAGCTTAATTTTCTTGGATAAATTAATATAAATAAATCCTATTTAGATAAATATATGTACATATATTTACACTGAAGGGAAAATGTCAAATATCTGACTGTCATGTTAGAAAACATGTTATTGGACAAGGATGTTCCTGTGCTCAATTTGGTTGTAATTATCTGGAGTCTTTACGACTAGCGTCGTAGATTCACCTAGTCTCACTATTCGGTGTGAATAGGATAAAACCCTCGAGTTTTGTACTGAAGACTATGGCGTATACTGGCGTCTGAAATCACCTTTCAATTACTATGGTCATTTTTGTTTTATTTTTTAAATTGCACATGGAATGGAAGGAAATTAAATTCCGTAGTGAAAAAGTGGTCCTCTTTTTTTGTCACAAATCTTGAAAAGTTATTTTGGTTTTCAATAATTTTTTTAAAGAACCGACTAAAAACTAAAGTTTCGGGCTACGGTATACTTTGTAGTTTTGGTAAAATTCCTGGCCAGCCGTATATTGGCGATTTATTTTTATTCTTATTGATACAGAAGAGTATTAGAAGAGAATTTCCGATACTCGAGGTGAGTAGCCATTTTATGGATTTTTTTCGTTGTATTAGTTTGATTCTCTGAGAGAATTTTCTGAGTTTGGTCATTGCAATCAAGATTATACTGTACTATAATATCCTAAATAAAAATGTATTTTGTTCCAGGGTTTTTTGCTGATGGTATTAAAATTTTTGGTATTGTTCGTCCAATGCGCGAACAGCTAGCAAAAAGAGAGTTTTCTACTACGTACGGAGTACAAGAGAGGAGTACCAATTTTTTTTAATATCTGAAACACTGTCAGCTCTTTGGTAGAGCGCCATTTTGAACCAGTCACCGATTTGGCATACGGCTTTAGTTTTTACCCACTTTGGTTGGACCGGAATACATCAGATAAGTTTTAGAGTGTAACACACCTGTAAGGCCAGTTTCATATAAAATAAAATTTGTTGGTGCCCATACGGATTTTGACTACGCCTAGATTAAGTTAAGTCGGGAATGTGGAATCTTTGGCACAATGACATTACTCAGTATATATCACCACTACACCAAACACTTTATTTTTGCACTCGACGTGCGTTTCGCTAACCATGTTAGCTTCATCAGGAGCGATGATTGTTTTGATGGGGAAACCAAAAAGATCGAACCTACCTTGAGTCAGAGCTAGTGAAATATAGGTTTCCAGGCACTTGGACGAAATATCTTGTCGAAGCTATTGGGGTAAAAGGGCGGTGTATCGTGCTGTTAGATTCAATTTGGCAATTTTCTAGTTTTGGGGTTTTGGCTAGTTATTTACCTCATGAGGGGTCTATACGGGTAGGCTAAGCGTAGTGGGGGGTTGATTCCTATACTGACACAAAACGGGTATATCCGACAACCTGTAGCAGTCTTCTGTCGGACCACAAGGTACGATTTAGCAAAAAGTTATAATAAGAAAGATTGTTGTTTAGAGTTTTTTGGAATTTTAACAGTACTGCAATATTGTGATTGTTATATAGCGATTGGCACTACACCGAAAATGAACATGCTATATTGTCTAATTTCCGAGTCTCAGCGCGGTATCTCGTCAAATAAATCATATCAATTTCAATGGAGTAAGGCAATTTAGGCCGGCTGGTGGTTTGTTGCGTCTGTGGATAGAAAATGAAATCAGATAATTTATTATTGAATTTGTAGTTTGTTACTTGCATCACAGTTCCTGGTGTTGCTGCCTCTAGATGACGCGATTGACAAATACGCGGAAGCGTCAAACGACATCTATAATATGAATCCCCAGTGTTGCTGTGCCATCGCTACAGATCATTCGACACTTTCGTACCTAGATCTGGCTGAGGACCTCCGGTCCATTTTAATGCGCCCTCTGTTGATATTTATTTAGTAAACGGGGCCCGGGAATGATTTTTAATTTTGGATGCTGCCCTAGTTTTATTGTCATCGGAAATATTCATTTTTCCTTTAAATAACACTAAATTTTTAACTTTCATTTTCATAAAAAAATTTCTTTAAAATTATACATACAACCTCTTGAAGGGTTAAAATTGTATCAAGAACGAATATTATATCTTAAGAATTTATTTTCCTTTATTTGATCAAAGGAGGCGTCGAAAGAGTTAATTCCGATAAAGAAAATTAAATAAACCAGAAATACTGGTAAATTTTCATTTAGAATTTTACACTTCACTGTTTACTGAGCATCGATTTCAGCAATAGATAATCAAATTAAAAGCAACAGTTGTCTTATCTTTGTTTAGTTTTGCTCCTGAAAAATTAAACTCACTTCACCGGATTTTATTTTCAGTTTAAATGTATTTAAATTCTTTTTTAGGGAGAGTTTTGGTGAATCAAGATAATTCTATAACTAAGAAATATGAAACTTGTTCCCTTTGTGGATAAATACTACTTATAATTTATAATTATTATTAAAAACGTAACCACTATTATATTTTTTAAAACTTTGCTAACTAAATCCTATTTAATTTGTTTCAAATTTACATTTTTATCTGAAAAGACATCCAAATTACGCGGACTACATTCTAGATATAGAATTACCTAAACTTAAAGGAGTTACCAAAGTTTTAAAATATACCAATTTTCAGCATATACAAAAGTCCAACTTATACTAGTTTACAAAAATATAAAAATAATATAGGCTAAATGATCAAAACAAAAATAAAATAAATGAAAATACAGAATATAATAGAGAGGACCAACATTAAAATATATAAATGAGTAAAACAAGCTAAGTAAAGAAAATACAGAAATTCTAAAAGTCATTGTAAGTTAATTACGTTCAAGACAACCAAGAAGCAATAAAATTATTTAGACATGTAAAAAATCATTTTTTTATGGGTCTAGCTCACGTGCTGCAAGGAAGTCCCTAAAATGCTACAGGAGCGACACGTGTGCGGAAAAGCGATTCCCTTTGTTCTTGAATCGCTGTAAATTGTACTCGATGGGAAATATACCCCTGGGCAAATTATTCCAAAGGGATGATGTTCTCCATATAAAAGACTGCTTGAATAGCTTTGTACGAGGAATAACAAGCTGAACCTCATACGGATGTGAAGTATTAACGCGATGTGTATTTCTAACCTGCACCGCTCTGGGAGGAATTAAGCGGGCTACATCCTTCGAACACTTTCCATGAAAATACTTGTAGAATAGGCTCAAGTCGCCAAACGTTTTTCGATGTTCCAGCGAATCAAGGCCGCCGGTCAGTTCTGGGATTTTCAATCAGACGCACGGCTCTTCTCTGAACAGAATCCAACAAATGCAATGTATGTTTGGGAGTGGAGCCTCAAACATGGGAGCAGTATTCCATAGTTGATCGAATTTGAGTTTTGTAAAGTGTAAACCTTTCTGGTTCGAAATAATATTCTCAACTTTTGAGAAGCTCTCTTTGATACGTGTATGTGTGACGATGTTAAAGGAATGGAGTGCCCCGACATTACTATATCGGGTTCAGCAACGTTAACTTATTTAGATAAAACTGCCGCCTGGGTTTTTGAAGCATTAAATTCCACTTGGTTACTGTCACCCCAAGATAGAATTTCTTCCAGGTCTTTATTAAGTTGAACGAATTTCCGCTGTCTGCGGATATTGATCTGAGTGGCCGATGTCCGAGCGTTCAAAGTAAATGAAGAGATAAGCGTACTGACATCTGTAAAGCTGTAGATTGGGTTTCTGGTTTTTTCCAGCAGATCGTTAATGTAAATCAGAAAGAGAGTAGGAGATAGTATGGAGCCTTGGGGCACACCGGCGTTGATAGTGAAGGTGAAACAAATCCGTCGACTGTCACTCGTAAAGAACGCTCTTTGAGAAAATATGAGAACCATAAACAGAACTTTTCAGGCATACCAGAGAAGCGTAGTTTAACCAACAATCTATCATACTAATTACTGTCGAATGCCTTTCATATATCAAGAGCTCGAGATTCTCCTGTTGATCTATGTTTACGAAAGCCATATTGGTGATCGCTAAGAATGTTGAATCCTTCAAGATATTTTAGAAGATGCTAATTGATAGCCTTTTCCATGACTTTCGATATTATTGAAAGCAGTGCGACTGGTTGGTAGTTATTTGGCAAGGTCTTCTTGCCTTTTTTAAGTATCGGCTGAACTGTGGCACATTTCCAGCAGGAAGGAAATTTTCCCTTTCTGTAGGGATATCTGTAGGGGAATTCAATATTAAATACACGGTTTCTATATACTCACTTATAATATCTTTTCAAAATTAATTTTTTGCTTAAAATTTGTTCTCTGTAGCAATTTCGTGTTCTCAGATATTTAATTAAAAAATTATTTTTGGTAATGATTGAGGCCATTTCGACGTTCTTGTAGTTTTAGGAAGTTATTGTTAATATATATTCGTTCTTATATATTATAGATGTGCACGTCTGTATATTAAGGGTAGGTTTCTTTTCGTAAGTTCATGACAGACAAATTAAAAAAATGTATATAAGGCATTGTAAAAATTCTCAATTGAACAAAATCGCTCTTAACATCAAGTATTTTACTTTTTAAACCAAGGATGCGAGTTGAACCACGGGCACGAGCCCAAGTTATGTGACCATGAGTAATGAGTGTTGCAACCTGAACTAACCTGAACAGAATAGCTAATATCTAGCTTACAATTTAATATCTACAACTTTTGACATGTTAGGAAACATAAATATATTTTTGCATAAGTTCTTTGATAGAATTACTACATAGCAATTTCAGCTCCATGTTAGATTAAAACATATGCTGAAATATTTTAAACTTTCATAACAACTACTGTTATGATTAAGGTTCCAAGGAAATAATTTTGTTGTTGTATTTCCGTTTATTAAAAACTAATGAAATATCGTTTAATTAGTTATATTCATATTTACTGTGAACACACTTTTTAATTTGTTTGTTGTCTACAAATAATACAATATTAGCATTCTCGTTCTTTACCTTCAAATCATTTATGTTAATTAAAAATGAAATTTGTTCCAAGTGCTCCTTCAAAACAGTTTTTACCTCGGAACTTTTATTATTAAAAAAAGTTTAATGCGTTCAATTATTTACATATGATTTATGAAATATAGTTGTAAATAGAAACCATTTTGTTTCCTACAGTTGGCAAGTCTTAAATCAGAGATCAAGGGATTTCTACTGGCTTTTCAGGAAGTTGTAGTCAATGCCTTATTACAGCGTGATCGATACACTGAGCTGATTAACAATAAGTGTAGTAAACATAGCAAAGGGTCAGAATTACTTTTGCATTTGCTTTTAGCCTGCCTATCGTACATTCATGACCATATTACGACTTTGCATGTCCTACATTATTATCTTAGATGTTTCTACAGTACTGATGAATTTCCTAAGCTAGTGATATGAATGAAATTATATAATTATGGCAAAGAAGCTGTTGTTATTAATGGGTAATGTGTTAATGTTAATAACGCAATGTTGTATTAAATGTCCCATTACTACAGCGTTTCCCAACCTCCCCTAGGGGGACGTGATTATACTATTGGGGGGCGTGAGTATATCGAAAAGAAATTATTATTAAAAACATTCATTAAAAACATTTAATATAATTTATTGAAAGGAAAGCAAAATAAAATACATTCTGACGTAATAAAAAATAAATTTCATATTTACACTGATATAATACACCTATAAATAGGATCGTATTAGTACTGCACAATGTATTTACCTAATAATTAACATATCAATACTAAATTAAAAACAAGTTTAATAATTATTAGTGCCTATTTTGCAGAGCAAAGATTTTCGAAGGATGGTTAATTATTAGAAATAGACACTCTGAGTTCTTTTTCTATATTTAGTTGAGATCCATATTTTGTTTTCAAAGCAGCTACCGCAGAAAATCTGGTTTCACAAAGGTAGGATGTTGAAAATGGTAATAGTATACGAAATGCTCTTGTTTTCAGTGCAGAAAACTCATCATTCACCCTTGCCTAAAATTCAAAGAGTGATTTATTATTAAATTGTCTTTTGATTTCGCCACTTGTAAGTTGCTACCAAGTTGTCGTCAGTAAGAAAATACTTTTTAAAATTCTTTGCCAACATGGCTAGATGAGTTTCAATGTTTACTAAAACAACTTTCACATGTTGTTCTTCAGCCTTGTATGTTTTAACACATTCACTCACCTTTGCAAACATTTCTAGGGTGTTTTTGCTTTACATTTCTGCTCCACAATTCCAATTTTCTAAAAAAACGTTGAAATTTTACAACTTGTATCGAATATATGTGTATTTGTTCCTTGGAGTGGAAGATTTAACCCTGCGGGCGGGGCGCCTAGCCTCTGAGACCCGACGCTCCGACAATCAGTCGGCAATTTTCGTAACATCGTTGCAACCGCTTAGCGGTTCGTCTACCTGTTCATTTTTGGCCTCAATACCCGCATAACAATCGGTGGTTGTGTACGTATTTTAGTTTTTAAATTATTTTGATTTTGGTCTGTGAGACCCAGCGCCCCGGTTTGCGCTTTTCTTTTTTACATTCGGCTGGTTTTACTTTTCAACGGTAAGTTAGCATAAATAAAATTTATTTTGCATTAT
Source organism: Pachyrhynchus sulphureomaculatus (assembly GCA_019049505.1). Classification (NCBI taxonomy): domain Eukaryota; kingdom Metazoa; phylum Arthropoda; class Insecta; order Coleoptera; family Curculionidae; genus Pachyrhynchus; species Pachyrhynchus sulphureomaculatus. The sequence continues at coordinate 197,478,751 of CM032447.1, read as the reverse complement.
TTTATGCATATTAATTATTTATTAGTTACTATTTTATAAAAAATAGTATCTCTTTTGTTTAGCAGCGATGTCTACTTATTATGAGAAAGAGCAGGAGAAACTCCGCCAATTATGGGAAGAAGCTGATTCAGATGAAGAGTCGGATGACGAAGAAGAGGAGTTAGCTTTAGAAGAAAATATAGTAGAAACCCGAAGTACCGATAGTGAATCAGAACAAGAGTGCGATGATAGCAGTGATGACAATGTACCTCTTGCAAAATTACCAAGAATTCCAGCTTTCATTGGTAAAAACGGAACCACGCGATGGCAAAAACATTGTCCAAACAAAACCGTAAGAACGAGAAAAGAAAATATTATTGTTCGGCTACCAGGCGTCAGGAACTGTGGGAAAAACGCCAAAACAGCCATGGAGTGTTGGTCATTATTTTTCACAGATGAAATGCTTAACATTATAGTGGAAAACACAAATCTCTACATTTCTGGATTGGCTCAAAATTATGCAAGAGAGAGAAGAGGGAAACCCACGGACATTTGTGAAATAAAAGCTTTTCTTGGATTATTATATTTGGTGGGGACCCTCAAAAGTGGACGACTTAATACAAAAGAGCTATGGCAAAGAAACGAACTCGGGATTGAAAGATTTTGGTTGGTAATGTCTCACGATCGATTTCATTTTCTTCTTCGATGCCTTCGTTTTGATCACTTGACGACAAGAGAAGCAAGGAAACAATTTGACAAGCTAGCTCCAATCAGAAGCCTATTTGACCTTTTTGTTGAAAACTGTAAAAACACATATACTGTTGGAGCAAACACAACAATTGATGAAAAGCTTGAGGCATTTAGGGGGCGATGTGATTTCAAACAGTATATTCCAAGTAAACCTAACAGATACGGTATAAAAATATTTGCTTTAGTTGATTCCGCTACATCTTATGCTTCAAATCTGGAGGTTTACGTCGGAAAGCAGCCTGAAGGTATATATGAACGCCCTAACGATCCACAAAGTATATTTTTGAGACTAATAGAACCTATATCTGGGACTAATCGTAATCTTACGTGTGATAATTGTTTTACCAGTGTTGAATTGGTAAAAAAATTACTTGTGGAGCATAAAACCACGTACGTGGGTACAATAAAAAAAAATAAAAGGGAATTGCCTCTAGAATTCTCCAACACAAGAGCTCGCCCTGAATTTTCTTCAATATTTGGCTTTCAAAAAGTTATGACTATTGTGTCATATATTCCAAAGAAATATAGAAATGCTAATCTTATATCCAGTTTACATCACGATGATAGGATTGATCCCTCTACGGCAGAAAAATGCAAACCCGATATAATTACTTATTACAATCATACCAAAGGAGGTGTAGATAATCTCGACAAATTGTCTGCTACCTATAACGTAGCAAGGAATACAAGAAGGTGGCCGATGGTTATTTTTTTTTCAATTATGAATATGGGTGGTGTAAATTCCCAAATTATTTTTGCTTGCAATAATAAAACTTATAAGATTGAAAGACGATTATATCTAAGAGATGTTGGACTATCCTTGACAAAAGAACACTTGGAGCGACGTTCTTATGAAACAAATGTTCCAAGGTCGGTAAGGGAAAGAAGACAAGAAGTTGCTGGAACACAAGAACCCAATAGAAATGAAGAAGTCCAACCAGGTAACAGAAAAAGATGTTTTTTTTGTAAAAAAGATTTAAAAACCAAATATTTTTGCAAAAAATGTGGAAAATTTGTATGTCTTACTCATATCCATGCATGGTGTTCTGAGTGCTCAGAAATTGCAATGAATCAATAAAATCTGTTGATTTATGATATTTTTACAATGTTTTACTAAAAATTTTTTTTTTTCATCTTCAAGTTATTTTGTTTGTAGTTTTTAGGAAATGTTTAATTTTTTTGACAACAAATATTAAAAAATTAGATTTTGACTGTGTATACTTAAACCAGTTTTATAATATAAGGTTTTGTATTTAAAAATGTGTATTTTTTTTTCAATAAAATATTAATTTATCACTTTTTTTTTTAACAAGATTTTTTTATTGATGGGTTTGCGAGACCCGGCGCCCTGGTTGGAGATTTAGTCGGCGGCGCCCGGCCCGCAGGGTTAAGGTATTTAGTTTCTCGAATATATCGACCAAGTAGTTCAATTTCATCACAAATAAACTATCTCGAAACTTCTCTGCTTTCGGTCAGTTTTCCTCTTCTAGGAAAATGGCGATTTCATTTCTTAATTCATAAACACATTACAAACATTTCCCATGTGATAACCATCTTGCCTCGCAATAAAATAGTAACGCTGGAAGTTCGGCACCCATGTCTTTACAAAATGCAGATTTTAGGCATCTCATTTTAATACAATTTACTACGGTTACAACTGTAGTGAGCACAATATTCAGAGCAGGACTCATTTCTTTGGAAGCCAGAGGTTTTCTGTGGATCATACAATGTGTCCACACACACAGTGGAGATTTTTGTTTCACAAGTGCTTGTACACTTTGAAATCTTCCAGACATTGAATGCGCACCATCGGCACATATTCCAACGCAATTTTTCCGCTCTATATATGCCTCGTTTATAAAATCATTTAAGATAGCAAATAATGCGAGTGATGTTGCTTTGAGTTATATTGGTTTGCAGAAAAATAGTTCTTCTACTGCTGACATACCATCACAAAATCGAACATAGACAATGAAATTGGCATCTTTATTGTATTTGTTATCTCATCAAGCTGAATTGAAAACAATTTGTCACGCAACTTCCCGAAAAGCTGATGCTGTACATCTTCAGCTATATCACCAATTCGACGGGCAACAGTATCATTTGATATAGGTATGGATAGCAATTGTTTGGCAAAATTATCTTCAAACATAGTTTCTACAATCTCAATTGCTGCTGGCAAAACAAGCTATTCACCAATGGTCTGAGGCTTTTTACATCTGGCTATTTTATATGAAACTTTGTAAGAGGCAAGTAAAGCTTTTTCATTCCCAGAAAAAGTTTTTTTAAAAAATGATTTCTGCTTTACATATGATTTTAATTTTAATTCGAAGAATTCTTAGGGTTTATTAAGGTACTCACTATGAAGCGTTTCCAAATGTCGTTTAAGTTTATTTGGTTTCATTCATTCATTCTTCATTTATTTCAGTACTGATAAACCCTAAATTTAAGTATTCTTGAGAATATTTTCTTGATTTTATTTTCGGAACCACGCTCGTCTGTGCACTTGTTAATGCTTCACTATCGTCTAATGTTCGCTTTCGCCCACTTAAAAATTTATCCATGATTGTGTATAAATTTACTGCCGTGAATACTTAATACCCTGAATTTCAATTAACACGTAAATGACAACATACACATTCACGATAAATCCGATAGCAATAGAATGATCAACTCGACTGAGACGGGCTGTCATTAAACGAGGTGCAGCATTTACACACTTTTGGGCAGACTTTCCGAATGTTCGAGACAATTCGAAACTTCCCGCGAAGCCGCTACCGATATGGTGGACGTGACAGAGAGCAATAGAGAGGCATCGATTCTAGTTTTGTTAACGCGGCAGATATGTGTCGCCAAATATGAATAAATTTACTTATTCTTGGTAGTTTCTAAGGTTTGTAATTAAGGTCATAGTGTAACTGAAAATACATTAGTATTGCATGCATTGTTATTGTATGAGAGGGGGGGAGGAGCGATGAAAATTATGTTTGAAAATTGGGTAGCAAATACTGAAAGGTTGAGAAACGCTGCATTACTATCAAAAAATTTAGGAAATTTGTAGTTGTGCATTTACTTTTAAAATAACGACACCATAATTTACGGAACTAAACATTTTAGTCGGAATTTTAGAAATTTAAAAATATAGTTTTTTCAAATATTGCACATTCAAAGAAAAATAGTGTTACTTTTTACAAAAAAGTCATCAAGATTTAACAAAATATGTGTAGTTTTAGGTTCGGCAGTAATATAATTTTCATTTAAAAATAACGTCAATGTTCAGTGACACTGTTTTGAAAGATAAAAATATTTTTACGTACATAAAAGATGTAGAATGAAATACTGAATCACTTTTTACTAATCTAGTTTGATTTTTCAAAACAGTAGTTCCCCAGGTAACAACACATCATTTTAAAAATAGAAAAAAAGTGTTTAACTCCTGGAGAATATTAACTCTCCGAGGTTAAATGACGAGACAAGCTACTAATTTCTATTCATGTGCTTGGTGCATTCAATTTACGGTAAAGGATGCATACGTTTTGGAAAGATAAATTATTTGTTTACTGCTGGGACAGTTATTTATGGCATGGTTCATATATTTTATTATTGAAAATCTGTATTCATAACAGGAATCCTTCTTTGACACTCGTGTGTTAGGTAAAAATATGAGAAAGAAAGAAAAAAAAAATTAAAGTTTACTTTTACTTCGAGTTTGATAAGAGTTTTGGATCCGTTTTTCTTCTATAAAGCATAAAATTTTGTCGAGCAGGAGGCTATTTGCAGATTATAGCTCAGAATAAAGCAATCCAAAATATTAGGAAAATGTTTCCGTTAATACGATGTTTAAAAAGAAATTAAGCTCAAAGCATCCTGGATACACATAAATTAAGCACTTTAAGATATATATATATATATATATAAATTATGAAACTAGTTGAGGAACTGTATATATATATATATATATATATATATATATATATATATACATGTGAAAGTTGTTTTAGTAAACATTGAAAATCATCTAGCCATGTTGACAAAGAATTTTAAAAAGTATTTTCTTACTGACGACAACTTGGTAGCAACTTACGAGTGGGTTAGGGATCCATTTCAAAATACTCTCAACTTCCGAAGAAGAAATCTTCATAGACTTCACGGCAAGTGGCGAAATCAAAAGACAATTTAATAATAAATCACTCTTTGAATTTTAGGCAGGGGTGAATGATGAGTTTTCTGCACTGAAAACAAGAGCATTTCGTATACTATTACCATTTTCAACATCCTACCTTTGCGAAACCAGATTTTCTGCGGTAGCTGCTTTGAAAACAAAATATGGATCTCAACTAAATATAGAAAAAGAACTCAGAGTGTCTGTTTCTAATAATTAACCATCCTTCGAAAATCTTTGCTCTGCAAAATAGGCACTAATAATTATTAAACTTGTTTTTAATTTAGTATTGATATGTTAATTATTAGGTAAATACATTGTGCAGTACTAATACGATCCTATTTATAGGTGTATTATATCAGTGTAAATGTGAATTTTATTTTTTATTATGTCAGAATGTATTTTATTTTGCTCTCCTTTCAATAAATTATATTAAATGTTTTTAATGAATGTTTTTAATAATAATTTCTTTTCGATATACTCACGCCCCCCAATAGTATAATCACGTCCCCCTAGGGGAGGTTGAGAAACGCTGTAGTAATGGGACATTTAATACAACATTGCGTTATTAACATTAACACATTACCCATTAATAACAACAGCTTCTTTGCCATAATTATATAATTTCATTCATATCACTAGTTTAGGAAATTCATCAGTACTGTAGAAACATCTAAGATAATAATGTAGGACATGCAAAGTCGCAATATGATCATGAATGTACGATAGGCAGGCTAAAACCAAATGCAAAAGTAATTCTGACCCTTTGCTACGTTTACTACACTTATTGTTAATCAGCTCAGTGTATCGATCACGCTGTAATAAGGCATTGACTACAACTTCCTGAAAAGCCAGTAGAAATCCCTTGAAAACAAAATATGGTTCTTAACTAAATATAGGAAAAGAACTCAGAGTGTATATTTCTAATAATTAACCATCCTTCGAAAATCTTTGCTCTGCAAAACAGGCACTAATAATTATTAAACTTGTTTTTTAATTTAGTATTGATATGTTAATTATTAGGTAAATACATTGTGCAGTACTAATACAATCCTATTTATAGGTGTGTTATATCAGTGTAAATGTGTATTTTATTTTTTATTATGTCAGAATGTACTTTGTTTTGCTTTCCTTTCAATAAATTAAATAAAATGTTTTTTTTTTAATGACTGTTTTTTAATAATAATTTCTTGATACGTTTGCGCGCCCCCAATAGTATAATCATGCCCCCCTAGTGGGGCGCGGCCCACAGGTTGAGAAACACTGTAGTCATGGGACATTTAATACAACATTCCATTATTAACATTAACACATTATCCATTAATAACAACAGCTTCTTAGCCATAATTATATAATTTCATTCATCAGTATTGTAGAAACATTTAAGATAATAATGTAGGACATGCAAAGTCGCATTATGATCACGAATGTATAATAGGCAGGCTAAAAGCAAATGCAAAAGTAATTCTGACCCTTTGCTACATCTACTCCACTTATTGTTAATTAGCTCAGTGTATCGATCACGCTGTAATAAGGCATTGACTACAACTGCCTGAAAAGCCAGTAGAAATCCCTTGATCTCTGATTTAAGACTTACCGCCTGTAGGAAACAAAATGGTTTCTATTTACAATTATATTTCATAAATCATATGTAAATAATTGAACGCATTAAACTTTTTTGAATCATAAAAGTTCCGATGTTGTAAAAAACTGTTTTGAAGGAGCACTTGGAACAAATTTCATTTTTAATTAACATAAATGATTCGAAGGTAAAGAACGAGAATGCTAATATTGTATTATTTGTAGACAACAAACAAATTAAAAAATGTGTTCACAGTAAATATGAATATAACTAATTAAACGATATTTCATTAGTTTTTAATAAACAGAAATACAACAACAAAATTATTCCCTTGGAACCCAAATCATAATAGTAGTTATTATGAAAGTTTAAAATATTTCAGCATATGTTTTAATCTAACATGGAGTTGAAATTGCTATGTAGTAATTCTATCAAAGAACTTATGCAAAAAATATATTTGTGTTTCCTAACCCGTCAAAAGTTGTAGATATTGTTAGCTAGATATTAGCTATTCTGTTCAGGTTAGTTCAGGTTGCAACACTCATTACTCATGGTCACATAACTTGGGCTCGTGCCCGTGGTTCAACTCGTATCATTGGTTTATAAAGTAAAATACTTGATGTTAAGAACGATTTTGTTCAATTGAGAATTTTTACAATGCCTTATATACATTTTTTAATTTGTCTGTCATAAACTTACGAAAATAAACCTACCTTTAACATACAGACGTGCACATCTATAATATGTAAGAACGAATATATATTAACAATAACTTCCTAAAACTACAGGAACGTCGAAATGGCCTGAATTATTATCAAAAATAATTTTTAATTAATTATCTGAGAACGTGAAATTGCTACAAAGAGCAAATTTTAAGCAAAAAATTTATTTTGAAAACATATTATAAGTGAGTATATAAAAACCGTGTATTTAATATTGAATTCCCCTACACTTATATCCTTACAGAAAGGGAAAATTTCCTTCCTGCTGGAAATGTGCCACAGTTCAGCCGATACCTAAAAAAGTCAAGAAGACCTTGCTAAATAACTACCGACCAGTCGCACTGCTTTCAATAATATCGAAAGTCATGGAAAAGGCTATCAATTAGCATCTTCTAAAATATCTTGAAGGATTCAACATTCTTAGCGATCACCAATACGGCTTTCGTAAACATAGATCAACAGGAGATCTTCTTTAGTAACACATGTTTAGAACAACGCAATTGGAGAATCTCGAGCTCTTGATATATGAAAGGCATTCGACAGTATTTAGTACGATAAATTGTTGGTTAAACTACGCTCTTTTGGTATGCCTGAAAGGTTCATATATATATATATATATATATATATATATATATATATATATATATATATATATATATATATATATAGTTAATTTTACAGTACAGTTCATATTAAAATAAAAATAAAAAAGCATTATTTGCAAACCCTCTTTACGTAAATAATTCCTAAGCAATGACAACGTTGCCTATGACGTCTTCGGAACACGTGCTTTTTGTTTGAATTATGCACAAAATGGTAAGAACAAGCGGCTTACTCCTGTTTATTATATTCTAAAATAATTGTTACCTTTTGTGAATTGTTTTCTGGCTCAAAAAGGTGATTTATAAATAATAATAGTTTACGATGGAAAAGAAGAAACGGCCATCAAAAAAAATTAGGTTGTCTACCAAACGGAAGGGGAGAAGAAAATTCTTCAAACAAGTGTAAGTGCTTATTTAAACAATAATTAATTTTAAGTACACATTCCAGTTCAATTCAGTTAAGGGGACTTTATTACTTGCAGGCTCTGAGGGTCTGCACATAAAAAGCCGGTTAAAAGAATTTATTAAAAGAAAAATATCAAAATAGTTCGGCAATATTCTTATATAAATACGAGGATGGATTGGAAAGTTCGCGGCCTAGTCAAGAAAACAAAATAAAATACGTACAAAAATATTTTTATTTTTCGACGTAATCTCCACTTAGCTCTATGCACTTCTTCCACCTGCTTTCCAAAGCTTTCACACCTGTTTGAAAAAAAGATTCCTCAAGGTCTTCAAAGTACTGGTTAACTGCAGCTTCGACTTCTTCATTTGATGAAAATTTCTGGCCACCGAGGTGTCTTTTTAGGTTTGGAAATAGATGAAAGTCCGAAGGTGCCAAATCAGGAGAATAGGCCGAGTGAGGCAGCAATTCAAAACCACAATCACGATTTTGAGCCATAGACACAACAGACGTGTGAACGCTAGCGTTATCCTGATGGAATAAAACTTTCTTTTTCAGTAATCCTGGGCGTTACACTTTAATTTCTTCACGTAAACGAGGCAAAAGGGTGCAATAGTAAGTCGAGTTTATTGTTTCGCCTTTCGGAAGGTAGTCCATCATAATAATATCCTTAGCATCCCAAAAAACTGACGCCATCACTTTTCCAGCCGACAGAATTGCCTTTGCTTTCTTTGGGGTAGGCTCACCAGATTTTTTCCACTACTTGGATTGTTGTTTTGACTCTGGAGTATAGTGGTGAATCCAGATTTCGTCCATTGTCACAAACCTGTTAAGAAAATCTTGCGGATCAGCTTCAAACATCTCCCAACAGTCGCGAGAAATCGTTAGTCGAATTTGTTTTTGTTCAACTGAAAGCAATGTGGGGACCCACCTAGCGGAAACCTTAGAAAATCCGAGTTCGTTGGCAATGATGTTTTCTGTCCGTTCAAACGAGATGCCTGTAGTGTCTGCAATCTCCCTCATAGTTAATCTACGGTCTTTCAATCTGAGATCACACACTTCGCCGATATTTTCTTCAGTAGTAGACGTCTTGGGCCGACCGGAGCGAGGGTCATCTTCGATGCTCTCTCTTCCACGTTTAAATCCTGCAACCCATTTTTTCACAGTGGTATATGACGGAGCAGATTCCCCTAGTGTTGTTTTCATATCATCGTGGATTTTCTTTGGTGTTAATCTTTTTTTAAACAGGTACTTGATGACCGCACGTTATCCATTTTTCCAAAATCGCTACACTTGGTCTCACTAAACTCGTTCTAACCTAAAAACCACAAATTCTACAACAAAATTTTACACTGTGACAACCAAAAAAAGTATGAACTTATTGAGGGTACTATAGTAAAAATATTATAATTATTTTTTGGTGTAGCCGCGAACTTGTCAATCCATCCTCGTAAAATCCTTGGTGTACAGAAAATAAATTTAGTACATCCTCGTAATATCTTAATATATTAAAAGCTACTGCAAATATCCTTTCACGTCAGGCAAAATTGGATTACTGAGATTTAAATTACTGACAACTTCTTTTAATAATTTCGAGGACTGCTTCTGATTGATGACGAATTCTGAAAAAATTATACAAAAAACTTAAATTCGAAATTTTGTCACCTAAATGTAGACCAAATTTTTAAGTATCCAAAATTGTTTATCTTCAAAATTCTTCTAATCTACATTGTAGTTAGTTTAAGAAGTTTTCAAAAATGCACCCTAATGAAATTGTAAATATCAAGCGTTTTTATTATGTTTAGATAAATAAAATTGAAAATTACACCTGGTCGTAAAGAGTAGCTTGGAATAGTAAGAAAATCGAATGAAATTTCCAGTTAGAATTGACATTATACTATTAGAAAAATGCACCATATCATTTTAACCGTTTAGGTTAACCAAGATTCGTGCCTCACAAACAGAAGGTAATGAAAACATAAGAAACATCAGATTTTTCCTCACTTTTTCCTTAATCATTTTTATTTTAGATTTAGTTACAATATATGGAGTAAGCAGATGACGAAATTTCTGTAACAGTCATGCTATAAAAGTATTGTAACTCAAATTATATCTTCCTCCAATCAATTTAAATTCATATTACTACTCTGGTAGCAATTTGTTCGTCCAGATTGTAGTAAAAGTTGTTTAGTAACAGTTAAGGGCTCTTCAATTTTTATTTAGTGGATGGTAAATTTTAACAGCAGCATTAGCAGGACACGGTTGGATGCAAAAAACATTAGCAAGCTCATTGGAGACAACTTGGGGTGGCTTGCAGCCGACTATGGATGGAATAAGCTAATGATGATAATGATGATGAAACTTTAGCACCCAACGAATATTGTGTATGGAGAAAAAATAGGCTGTATTTATGCATTAAATATCAAATAGTAGACGGTACTATAATTCAGATGAAAAGTTTCATTTTCATTTAATTTTTTTTATGGGTCTAGCACACGTGCTGCAGGGAAATCTCTAAAAACGCTACAGGGAGCGACACGTGTGCGGAAAAAGCGATTCAGATTGTTCTTGAATTGCTGTAAATTGTACTCGTTAGGAAACACAGTCCTGGGCAAATTATTCTAAAGGGATGATGTTCTCTATATAAAAGACTGCTTAAAAGCGTTGTACAAGGAGGAATTAAGCGGGCTACATCTTTCGAACACTTTCCATGAAAATACTTGTAGAATAGGTTCAAGTCGTCAACCGTTCTTCGATGTTTCAGCGAATCAACGGCGCCGGTCAGTTCCGGGTCTCCAATCAGACGAATAGCTCTCCTCTGAACAGAGTCCAATAAATGTAGTGTATGTTTGGGAGCGGGGGGCCCCAAACATGGGGAGCAGTATTCCATAGTTGGTCGAATTTGAGCTTTGTAAAGAATTAAGAGTTGTTGTGAAGTGTAAAGCTTTCTGGTTCGAAATAATATTCCCAACTTTTGAGAAGCTCTCCTTGCTATGCCTGCAACATATTCATGCCAGGACATATTTGCTCCGAAATTAACGCCCAACAAATTGAACGACGATGCTACAGGAATGAAGTACCCCGACATAACTATGTCGGATTCAGCAAGGTTAACTTTTTTAGAAAAAACTGTCGCCTGGCTTTTGTAGCATTAAATTCCACTTGGTTACTGTCACCCCAATATAGAATTTCTTCCAGGTCTTTGTTAAGTTGAATGACTTCCCACTGTCTGCGGATACTCGTCTGAGCAGCCGATGACCGAGCGTTCAAAGTGAATGAAGAGATAAGCGTACTGTCATCTGCAAAGCTGTAGATTGGATTCCCGGTAAATGAGAAAGAGAGTAGGGGACAGTATGGCGCCTTGGGGCACACCGGTGTAATAGTGAAGGTGTTAGAAAGAAATCCGTCGACTGCCACTCGTA
>CM032447.1:197459629-197462129 GCA_019049505.1 Pachyrhynchus sulphureomaculatus | reverse complement strand
CTGGACAACCCAGAACAGCTATATTAGTAATTAATTATATTCGTTTATTCATCTCATGCCTATTTTTCCTCGAAAAACGTGTTTATATTTTATACTTTTATCATATGAAATATAAAGATCTTTAGACAGTAACGCAATTAGATACGATTAGTTGTGGCAATCAGTTTCCGCAACTTTTTTTCACCGCTACACATCTACAAAACAGCAATAAAGTTGCAGTTGTAGTAATAAAGCAAAAATAACCTTAGTATGTACGATTTTATCATAACTTCGACTTAGTTTTCTACGCGAAGATAAGTAAAATGTCAGAAATAGTAAGGTATATACCAACAAAATATGCTAAAAACAATGCTTTACGAGAATACCACAAGAATGACAAAAACGACCGTCGACTGGATAACTAGTAGGTTTAATTTCATGGCGACAAGGTCTGGTCTAAATGTACAGAATTTGTCTGTACATGTTTGTAACGACATTGTATACTTTTTCTGGGGTAATATGAGTGTCGAATCTATCTTCCGTATTAGACATCAGAATAGGTTCATTCTTATTTTAAAAAGCTACTATGAACCTAGGAAATTTAAATTCATCCGATTGATTCCTTACCGGAAAACGCTGAAAACGACATTGCATACTTTTTCTGGGGTAATATGCGCGTCGAATCTATCTTCCGTATTCGACATCAGAATAGGTTCATTCTTATTTTAACAAGCTACTATGAACCTAGGAATTTCATTCATCCGATCGATTCCTTACCAGAAACGCTGAAAAATTGACTTTTCTAACTTCCCCGCCGCGCGGTTAGTCGGTCAGTGCTACCGACAAGTGTATAACTCTAATAGAAAAGGTAATTAAAAAAGAATGATAACCCGGTTGATTGGTCTGCTTCGGCTGGATGGTCGGTCGGTGCTCTAAACTGTTACTGCCTGTTCAAGCTAATGTCTCGTGATTTTATAGCCTCGGCGTGGTCCGGTGGATGCGCAACTCGAGACATTCGAGGCGCGTTGAAAGTATGCCGCGTATCATAAACAGCGGTTCGACGCGATGTCACGCTATACGAAAAATAATGGACCGAAGCGGAGAGGAAGATACTATCTCCTCTATCTAACCAGACACCGGCGCCAAGAGAGTGGACTGTCTGCAGATATCTGTTTTTACCAGCAGCCCGTCTTTCTCCAGAGCGTAACGTGTCGGATATCTGCGGGCCCATTTTGCTGAGCTAAACAGAGCTACCTACACACACAGATGCACATCTATAGATAGGGCGAACTGTCTGTGAAATCCGTTTTGACTAGCAGCCCATCTCTATCTGACAAGCACTTAGGAGTATACTGCAGGTCTGTGCAACCAATATCCTCGGTAGGCCCTTTACCATGTGCATTTAAATGTTAGTACTAAGTTGGGCATGGGGAATCTTTGGCACAATGATACTACTCAGTATATATCACCACTACACCAAACACTTTATTTTTTGCACTCGACGCGCGTTTTGCTAACCATGTTAGCTTCATCAGGAGCGATGATTGACTAAAGCTAAACTACAAATCTACCCTATTTATACTTATATTATTCTATATATATTTATACTTAGCCTAACCCTTGAATTAATCATCGCTCCTGATGAAGCTAACATGGTTAGCGAAACGCGCGTCGAGTGCAAAAATAAAGTGTTTGTGTGTAGTGGTGATATATACTGAGTAGTTAAATGTTAGTGTTCGAGATTTGACCGTTGAATAACTAACCGAAAGTCAGTCGTTCCTCTTGAAGTGCCATATCCAATATGGACGTAGGCGACCCTCTCGCCTGTGCTTATGGTTGGTGCCTTTTCAAGTGTTTTCACAGACTAAGGGTCCTATAGTTTCCGATTCCGAACTACCACAGTGAGAGAGCATAGGCATGATACTACGGGTAGTTTGCCATTGCCTCCAGGAGAGAGGCGGCCGTCACGTAAATTTTATTTTATTATTATTTTTTTTTGTTATTTTCCGAACTGACATACGAACTCGGGTCGCTAGCATAGAATGCAGACACCTTAACCATTAGGCTATGGCTGTTTCTTTAGGTAATCTAAACTTTCACGTGCCAACGCAATGTAGTCCGCTACATGTTTAAAAGGAATTTCAAATCTTAACAATAAATCGTTTGCAAAAATAACATCAACATGTAGTATAAATACCAAATACTTACTCAAATGTAAAATAGGTTTTTATTTAATTATTATAAAGCAGGAAACAGGAGCAAATAAAAAGATCAACAGCGCGTTAATACACGAACGAACAATCACCAATCAAACACGCACCAGGTCAAAATCAAATGTCGAAATTAAGTTTATACGTGCATGATCACTTTTAATGGAAATTTAATTTAACATTATTGGTAAATTATTTAGTGACTTCATCAGTTTTGGCTTATAATAAGTGGCTTATTAAATAGTGAATTAAAATTTCTATTATAGTAGTACCACAATTTTATGGTCTTGTTTCTTGTCTGGGAATTTTGG
>CM032447.1:197371626-197459529 GCA_019049505.1 Pachyrhynchus sulphureomaculatus | reverse complement strand
AAGAATAACTCAATAATCATTTTATGTTATTGAAAAATACTTTTAACATAAACTTCCCAAAAAATAGTTATGAAAGTCGGATAAAAAAAATATGGGCTAAAGATGTACAAAAATTTTTAGATATAAAAATAATGATATTTTTTCTCTTATTTCCTTAGGGTGGAAAACTTTTAAATTAACTTCATTTCATTAATTAACAAAAAGTAATTTATTTTTTTATATATTAAGTACAGAGTTTCTTATTTATTGTCTGAAGTAATTAAAATATTTATTTTACGAACTGAAAGATACTTAATTTGTTTTTACTTACTTAAAAGTTAAAGGCGTTAAGCAGGATAACTTTGTTTACTTGATTTAAATAAAGTAGAAGTTTCAGTAAAACTTTTGTTAAGTATTTATGGTAGCGTGTAGCTGAAATCAGCTATCGCAAGTTTTTCCTAATAGGTAGAGAAATTAAAACAAACAATTAAATAGATAATATTTTTTTATTGTCAATTGTTCAGTTTTAATGAAGTATTTATTTGAATAAACTTAATTTTTGCTGATAAATTCAACAGATTCTATTTTCTGACTTGTACCTAATTTTTGTATCGACTTTGACAGACGCTACTGGCCAATATTAAATGTTATATTTTCTAACACTTGATTGAAAATATTCTAAATGTGTCATAAATTAGCGGTTTCCAGGTTTCACAAACGATCTGAAAGAATATACCAATATTCACCAATACACAGTATCTCATGCTGGCATAGAACAGAGCCTATCTTACATGGAGAAGATTGTCGTTTCAACGTTTTCATGGTGTGCCTATGCTTCTCCTTCTTACTAGTGACGCGTCTCTTGTGCGCGTCTATTCTTTCTTGTGTTACTCTATCTCTTGCTTGTTTCATTCTATCTTTCAGTGTATTTTTCATGTTTATCTAATGTTATCGCTTCATTCTCTACCCAATGGGGCTTTCTCGCTATTCTACGCCCTATCTTCATCCCTGTTATCTCGAGATTGGTCTTGTTTTTAATGTTTTGGGACACGTTTTCAGTGTGGACGTTAGTATATGACATCCCTGGTCTCGTAGATTGGAGGTTTCGTTTCAATTCTCAGGTGTTCGTTTCGCAATATTACTTTGTTTATGCATACCATATTTTCTTTCATTTTACGGCTTGGTTGCTCCATTCTGTGTTGAGATCACTGAAACTCTCTCTCTCTCTCTCTCTCTCTATATATATATATATATATATATATATATATATATATATATATATATATATATATATATATATATATATATATATATATATATATTTATGTATATATATATATATATATATATATATATATATATATACATATATATATATATATATATATATATATATATATATATATATATATATATATATATATACATATATATATATATATATATATACATATATATATATATATATATATATATATATATATATATATATATATATATATATATATACATATATATATATATACATATATATATATATATATATATATATATATATATATATATATATATATATATATATATAATAATTTTTCTGTTGAACCTTTTGTTTACATAAACTTGATTGGTTTTTCTTGGGTACTTAGGTTCTTTTGGAAAACACAAAGTAGTTTATTTGACGTTTCGCCTTATTTTTTTCAGGCATTTTCAAAAATTCTTTATTTTTTAATATTAATTCTAAAATTAGAAAACACTAGGTTAAAATCTTTTAAGTCAAATTACACTTTTAAAAACATATAGCATTTTTACGCACACTCGGACATTTAAAATATTTACACCACAACAAAAATATAAAACAATTTACTAACGTGTATATACCCTGAAAGTCAACTATTTGTGTTTGTGAATTTCAAATTCTGTATTTCTTTCAGCGTATCGTGTCCCGTATTTTTTTTACTGATTTTTTTTTAAATTTTTATTATCTATAATGGGTGTCTTAACAAAAAAACTATTATTGATGTTAAGTATATATACCATTTTGTATTATTAAGAGGATATGCATGCCAGCATGTTTATTTTTTAATTAAATTTGTGTAGATATAACTGATTCCTTTTATGTCAGTCCTGTCATTCACAGTGTTTTCGTCTTTTTTTATTTCAATCATCTCTTTGATCACACCGAAGTGATCTTATAAGTGTTCCGTACGGAACACTAAAAATGATTTTTGGCCAAAATTTTGGCCTTAAATTGTTTATATAAAAAAATATATTTATCGGTGAGAAAAAACCTTCGATTAATTACTAAAAAATATACTTAAGAAGCTTGTGTTAAACTTTGAGACTGATCGGTTCAGCAGTTTCCAAGAAATCTTGGTCACCGACTATAAAAACATGGTTTTGAGAAAAATGCGTTTAAAGTTTCAAAAGCACTTTACAAAGAGTAAAAAAATTTTTTTTTCAACTTACATCGAGTCCTCTATTGCACTTTCACTTTATGTACCTGAATACAATAGAAGGGACATTTACAATAGCCAGGTAAATTAAGGAGAGAGCGTTCTAGGTAAGCACTGCCGCTCCGGCCTCCTATTTTCAAGTGCTCTGATGTCTTTACAAATATTCGTATAACTTCCAGAATAATCGTCGGATTGACTGAAAATTTTCTGTGCGTGTACTTACGAAAATGAAATAAAAAAAAATCGATTTTTTGCAAATTCTAACTGTATATAACCCCTTATGTCTTCTTTAGGCCACGTGGAGTCAAGGATTCATTTCATTATTTTTAATTCTAGGAGGGGGGCTGTATGGAGTAAGGATAATTAAATATATGTATATATATATATATATATATATATATATATATATATATATATATATATATATGTATATATATATACCTCTATCTATTAGAATAGAAACATTTTAAGTCGAAGCCATCAGACAAGTAAATGCTACTTAAATACACGATAAGGCGAGCTTTAGAAATAAAGCACGATATAGTGGACGAAATCAGAACCCAACAGTTGGTATGGTACGGACATGTACAGAGAATGTCACAAGACCGACTGCCTAAAAAGATTTTAAATTGGAACCCTCATGGAAAAAGAAAGCGAGGAAGACCACGCCAAAGCTGGAGAGCAGGAATCAACAAGGAAGTACTAGAGAGAGATCTGGAGGAGGAGGGATGGAGAAACCGGGAGGAGTGGAAATTAGGCATCGGAAGACGGAAGACGTTATAAAACCGATTGATATATATATGAATTCAAGAAGCTGATTAAATGAACGCGGTCTTCTTGTAGATGAAGAAAAACTCCAAGAAGTACATACAGAAGATAATAGTCACATTGTAAATTCTAAGGAATGTAACCAGTCGGTAGTTGTTTGACATGGTCTTTGTCCCTTTTTAGTTACTGTTTAAACTCAAGCGCTTTTCCGCTAAGAATGAATGTTCTTTTTCTTACTCAAAGAACCCACAAAACATTGGTTTTAGTTTTCTGGTACATTTTTAATATCTAAATCAAAGTTAGAAGTGTTATTTACATCTAGTTCAAGCTGCTGGTGATTTTTCTTGGACATGGATAGTAGAGTGCAGCAAAAATTTCAATTGGTTTTTGAACAAACATTTTAGTAACAGTATTTTCCGCCCGTGTGAATGGTGACAAAGTAGATTCTAGCAACTGACCGATTATGTACTTACTTGGTTTTATCGAAGATTTGTTTCGAGCCCTAATAGTTCACTAAATTCACTAAATTAAAATTTTTGTGATGTTCTCGGTGGTAAAGATGTTTGGTAGCAACATCAGAGCAAGAAATCAATGTTAATTCATCGGTAAGTACATAACTAACAAATATAAAACCAGAAAGTATCATTCTTTTTATATGAATTTTATTTACTCACAGGTATCCATTACACGATAAACTAAAGATACATAGTATATAAATTGTTCAATTAAATGACCTAAGGACTTCAAGGCCTATTTTATTATCATATCTTATAGCAAATTCTACATACTATATATTGCCTCGTGTTCTTTGCTGTTGCTGTTTACCTAGACATACGTTTGCTCTTCCAGCTGCCCACCAACCTCTGTTGTCTAAAATTTACAGTAAGTTACTTATTCTTATAGAGAATAATAACATAATTCTTTAGTCTATAGTTATACTTTTAAAACGGGCAGAGGTACGAAAGAAACATTTAAAAATGTAAGAGTAGCTATGAAGTGATGATGTTAGAACGCCACGATATTAACAAATAAAAAAACTATGAGATGTAAACTTCGAGGAAAGCGAAAATACTGACCCTGATTTTATGATACTGGAAATCAAAAAGGTATATAAATCAGAAGAATTTATTACTGTGTCCCATTTTTATTAAACACATTTTAAAAAACTCTTTCACCAACATAAAATATTAAAGAAATATTCGTACCTAGATTCCACATTTCTTCTCTCATTGTGCTAATTTTAATGATGGTTTTATATTCTCTTATATTACGTATTTGACCAGTCAAAATATATAATTTAAGTCTCCATAGGGTCCATCTCAAACCCTATGTAAAAAAATTAATTAAACTAATGAACAACCCATCAATCTATAATGTGTCAATTGTAAAACAAAATTCTAAGTCATATTGAATTGAATTAACTTAAACTAAGTTTCTAAATTACTTACTTAACATTTTTGCTTTGCAATTGTAGATTAGAGTTCTTAAAAGTGGCGGCGTGTATATTTGACTCGCCCATATACATAGGTAGTGTTCGTTGTAGAACTATAACAACACTCATGGGGCACTACAGCGTTGTCTAAAAAAATTTCGTGGAATATCGGTGTTTGTTGTTAGGAGAAAACACCATTTTATAACACTGTAAACAAAAGAGCGCGGGGAAGATGTTTATAGTAACGAGAATTTGGCAGGACTAACAATACCAATCAAAACAGATAATTAATCTCACCAAATTCTGTTGTATGCTTTGGTAGATATTGTTATTCCAGTCAAATTCTTGTGGCTGTGAACATCTTCCTCACACTCTTTTGTTTACGCTGTTGCCAAATGGACTTTTTTCTTAATTGCAAATACACATAAATGTATGTTTCTGCACGTGGACAAAGCTGATGGGTAATTCAATTTATCCGCCAGTATTTTCATATTAAACAAAGCCTTATATCCTCTTGAAGCGAAGAATTTATCAATAAAAAAAATAAAAACAACACCATCTTTAAATAGTTTATGTTTATATGAAAAATATAATATGTCATAGGTACTTAAATCATTATTTATGAAGATTAGTCACTGAGTATGTCACAATAATGAGCAATTATTTGAAGGAGTTGGGACATATTCTGCTTGCATAGGATGGCTGTATTTTGTTAGCTGGATATTATTCAAAATAAAGATTAGAAATTAAACAAAAGGCGGCGGAAATGGTGGAACCACATATAACTTATTAGTAAATAGGTAGGATAAGTAGGATTTCTGATCCAGTAGCAGTTTTCTAGAAAAATTTAAAATAAAGAAATCTGTAAATACAGGCACACCTACTGATAAATGTCGAATTGATTCCTGTAATATTTAAAAGAGTCGATCCAAAATAAAAATCTAGAATGCCACTAAGCTCAAAACGACTTAGAGAAGAACCAGTGATTAAAATATACATGAACCGTCTGTTAAAAAGACTACAGCAATTTTATTCAGTTAAATTCCATAAATACTAAATAAACATTGAAAAATGATAGAGAACTTAGCAAAGGACAAGTATTCATAGGATATCACAAAACTAAAGAACAGAAAAAAAATAATAGACGTATTCGTAAGCGCCGTTAATTTACAACTAAAGAAAAACGACAATATTGACCCCTATATCGTGGTGACAACGATCAAAATAGGATAAGACTCGGGAGAATATATTAATAGGTTTGGGAACCAAAACCCAGGTATTGTATTAACTGTTGAAAAATTACATATGCACAAATAGTTATTTGTTATAAATTAGAATCGAATGTTCTAATTTTCTAAATGAAATTTTTATAAATAATTTTATAGCTGAAACTCGTTTCATCATAAATGTTAGCATTTCCCAATGATATGATAATCACGTTAAGTTGTTTTTTTTTCATGCTGTTAATGTTATTTATATTCAATAGTATTTGGAAAATTATTGTAAAGCTATTTTTTATTTAAGCAACGCTATGAAATTTCAAAAATTGATTGACACTTGTCCTGGATTTGGAGCAACATATGTTTTGCATAAATCGGTCAAGTGGAAACTTTTTGCCCGAACTAGAGCAAACCTCACGGATGTTGAAAAAGGTGTTGCTAATGATCCAATTTTATCCATTCCACGATGTTCATACAGCTTTTTTTTAATCCGTTCATTCTGCTGCTTCACCTTTGGTATATCAAAATAACAACAATAATCTTAATTTACAAAAAGTAAAATGTACTTATTAAGCTGTATTTAAGTAGCATTTACTTGTCTGATGGCTTCGACTTAAAATGTTTCTATTCTAATAGATAGAGGTATATATATACATATATATATATATATATATATATATATATATATATATATATATATATAAATATATATATATATATAAATATATATATATATACATACATATATATATATATATATATATATATATATATATATATATATATATATATATATATATATATATATATACATATATATATATATATATATATATATATATATATATATATATATATATATATGTATATATATACCTCTATCTATTAGAATAGAAACATTTTAAGTCGAAGCCATCAGACAAGTAAATGCTACTTAAATACAGCTTAATAAGTACATTTTACTTTTTGTAAATTAAGATTATTGTTGTTATTTTGATATACCAAAGGTGAAGCAGCAGAATGAACGGATTAAAAAAAAGCTGTATGAACATCGTGGAATGGATAAAATTGGATCATTAGCAACACCTTTTTCAACATCCGTGAGGTTTGCTCTAGTTCGGGCAAAAAGTTTCCACTTGACCGATTTATGCAAAACATATGTTGCTCCAAATCCAGGACAAGTGTCAATCAATTTTTGAAATTTCATAGCGTTGCTTAAATAAAAAATAGCTTTACAATAATTTTCCAAATACTATTGAATATAAATAACATTAACAGCATGAAAAAAAAACAACTTAACGTGATTATCATATCATTGGGAAATGCTAACATTTATGATGAAAAGAGTTTCAGCTATAAAATTATTTATAAAAATTTCATTTAGAAAATTAGAACATTCGATTCTAATTTATAACAAATAACTATTTGTGCATATGTAATTTTTCAACAGTTAATACAATACCTGGGTTTTGGTTCCCAAACCTATTAATATATTCTCCCGAGTCTTATCCTATTTTGATCCTTGTCACCACGATATAGGGGTCAATATTGTCGTTTTTCTTTAGTTGTAAATTAACGGCGCTTACGAATACGTCTATTATTTTTTTTCTGTTCTTTAGTTTTGTGATATCCTATGAATACTTGTCCTTTGCTCAGTTCTCTATCATTTTTCAATGTTTATTTAGTATTTATGGAATTTAACTGAATAAAAATTGCTGTAGTCTTTTTAACAGACGGTTCATGTATATTTTAATCACTGGTTCTTCTCTAAGTCGTTTTGAGCTTAGTGGCATTCTAGATTTTTATTTTGGATCGACTCTTTTAAATATTACAGGAATCAATTCGACATTTATCAGTAGGTGTGCCTGTATTTACAGATTTCTTTATTTTAAATTTTTCTAGAAAACTGCTACTGGATCAGAAATCCTACGTTTATTTATCGATAGTTCAGAGAAATATTCTACTGATATTTCAATGTTTTTTTATTATGCTTGTATCAAAGTAAACTTTTTACTTGGCAAAATCTACTGGTATTGATTAATGAATACTTGAATTTATTATTTTGAAGTTTTCGAAATTAATTTACTAATAAGTTATATGTGGTTCCACCATTTCCGCCGCCTTTTGTTTAATTTCTAATCTTTATTTTGAATAATATCCAGCTAACAAAATACAGCCATCCTATGCAAGCAGAATATGTCCCAACTCCTTCAAATAATTGCTCATTATTGTGACATACTCAGTGACTAATCTTCATAAATAATAATTTAAGTACCTATGACATATTATATTTTTCATATAAACATAAACTATTTAAAGATGGTGTTGTTTTTATTTTTTTTTTATTGATAAATTCTTCGCTTCAAGAGGATATAAGGCTTTGTTTAATATGAAAATACTGGCGGATAAATTGAATTACCCATCAGCTTTGTCCACGTGCAGAAACATACATTTATGTGCATTTGCAATTAAGAAAAAAGTCCATTTGGCAACAGCGTAAACAAAAGAGTGTGAGGAAGATGTTCACAGCCACAAGAATTTGACTGGAATAACAATATCTACCAAAGCATACAACAGAATTTGGTGAGATTAATTATCTGTTTTGATTGGTATTGTTAGTCCTGCCAAATTCTCGTTACTATAAACATCTTCCCCGCGCTCTTTTGTTTACAGTGTTATAAAATGGTGTTTTCTCCTAACAATAAACACCGATATTCCACGAAATTTTTTAGACAACGCTGTAGTGCCCCATGAGTGTTGTTATAGTTCTACAACGAACACTACCTATGTATATGGGCGAGTCAAATATACACGCCGCCACTTTTAAGAACTCTAATCTACAATTGCAAAGCAAAAATGTTAAGTAAGTAATTTAGAAACTTAGTTTAAGTTAATTCAATATGACTTAGAATTTTGTTTTACAACTGACACATTATAGATTGATGGGTTGTTCATTAGTTTAATTAATTTTTTTACATAGGGTTTGAGATGGACCCTATGGAGACTTAAATTATATATTTTGACTGGTCAAATACGTAATATCGAGAATATAAAACCATCATTAAAATTAGCACAATGAGAGAAGGAATGTGGAATCTAGGTACGAATATTTCTTTAATATTTTATGTTGGTGAAAGAGTTTTTTAAAATGTGTTTAATAAAAATGGGACACAGTAATAAATTCTTCTGATTCATATATCTTTTTGATTTCCAGTATCATAAAATCAGGGTCAGTATTTTCGCTTTCCTCGAAGTTTACATCTCATAGTTTTTTTATTTGTTAATATCGTGGCGTTCTAACATCATCACTTCATAGCTACTCTTACATTTTTAAATGTTTCTATCGTACCTCTGCCCGTTAAAAGTATAACTATAGACTAAAGAATTATGTTATTATTCTCTATAAGAATAAGTAACTTACTGTAAATTTTAGACAACAAAGGTTGATGGGCAGCTGGAAGAGCAAACGTATGTCTAGGTAAACAGCAACAGCAAAGAACACGAGGCAATATATAGTATGTAGAATTTGCTATAAGATATGATAATAAAATAGGCCTTGAAGTTCTTAGGTCATTTAATTGAACAATTTATATACTATGTATCTTTAGTTTATCGTGTAATGGATACCTGTGAGTAAATAAAATTCATATAAAAAGAATGATACTTTCTGGTTTTATATTTGTTAGTTATGTACTTGGTGGAAATAGTTTCCAATTTCATCTGACCTAGTTTATGTATCGCTTTTCAGTTTTAAATGATGCAGTTTTATTTATTTTAGGAACTACAAAATATGAGAGTTCTAAATCCCACCAAGAAAATAATGGCCGTCATTTATATTCGTTGTAAAAATCGGGACACTTAAAAATATAGTGGTGCTAAATTATGAATGGTTTTTCTTGATAAATCTTTATAATATATGTTAGTTTGCTTATATTATATATCATTGACAAGAAAATGATTAAAGATTTTGAAAGTTTTAAGTCAACGACATCAAAGTAAGAAATCAATATAACATTTCAAATTTTCCCTTTAATTCTCATTAGTGACGTAACTTTTATTCCTTTGTTAGAGACTACCTCTTCTGCCAATAAGAGCATAATTTGAAAACCAGCGACTTTGATGTTATTTTGTTAAAATTAACGACCTAACAAACCCCAATTAGTGTTAGTACGCTGACTTCAAGGTACTCTTCGGTTCTCTAGTACACACCATTGATGTTTTACAGATTAACTATCCCAGTGCAAAAAGTGATATCTTAGAAGATATATAACACTAAGAGGCTAAGTTTCCCAATACTACCGTTGACCAAGGTCGTGAAGCTAAATCTTTTACAATTAGTTCAGGTTGGTGGCCCTACTCAAATTACCGATGAATTAACGTTGATTTCTTGTCCTGATGTTGCTACCAAACATCTTTTCCACCGAGTACATCACAAAAATTTTAGTGAATTTAGTGAACTATTAGAGCTCGAAACAAATCTTCGATAAAACCAAGTAAGTACATAATCGGTCAGTTGCTAGAATCTACTTTGTCACCCGTCGGGCGGAAAATACTGTTGCCAAAATGTCTGTTCAAAAAGCAATTGAAATTTTTGCTGCACTCTACTATCCATGTCCAAGAAAAATCACCAGCAGCTTGAACTAGATGTAAATAAAACTTCTAACTTTGATTTAGATATTAAAAATGTACCAGAAAACTAAAGCCAGTGTTTTGTGGGTTCTTTGAGTAAGAGAAAGAACATTCATTCTTAGCGGAAAAGCGTTTGAGTTTAAACAGTTTTTTTTTTTATGGGTCTAGCACACGTGCTACAGGGAAGTCCCTAAAGCGCTACGGGAGCGACACGTGTGCGGAGAAAGCGATTCACGTTGTTCTTAAATCGCTGTAAATTGTACTCGGTGGGAAACACAGTCCTGGGGAAATTATTCCAAAGGGATGATGTTCTCCATATAAATGACTGCTTGAAAAGCGTTGTACGAGGAGTAACAAGCTGAACCTTATACGGATGTGAAGTATTAGCGTGACGTGTACTTCTAACATGCACCGCTCTGGGAGGAATTAAACGGGCCACATCCTTCGAACACTTTCCATGAAAATACTTGTAGAATAGGCTCTAGTCGCCAACCGTTCTTCGATGTTCCAGCAAATCAAGGCCACCTGTCAGTTCCGGGTCCCCAATCAGACGAACAGCTCTTCTCTGAATAGAATCCTACAAATGCAGTGTATGTTTGGGAGCGGAGCCCCAAACATGGGAGCAGTATTCCATAGTTGGTCGAATTTGAGCTTTGTAAAGAATAAACAGTTGTTGTGAAGTGTAAAGCTTTCTGGTTCGAAATAATATTCCCAACTTCTGAGAAGCTTTCCTTGCTATGCCTGCAACATGTTCATGCCAGGACATATTTGCTCCCAAATTAACGCCCAACAAATTGAGTGACGATGTTAGAGGAATAGAGTGCCCCGACATAACTATGTCGGGTTCAGCAACGTTAACTTTTTTAGAAAAAATTGCCGCCTGGGTTTTTGTAGCGTTAAATTTCACTTGGTTACTGTCACCCCAAGATAGAATTTCTTCCAGGTCTTTGTTAAGTTGAATGACTTCCTGCTTTCTGCGGATATTCGTCTGAGTAGCCGATGTGCGAGCGTTCAAAGTGAATGAAGAGATAAGTGTACTGTCATCTGCAAAGCTGTAGATGGGATTCTTGGTCTTTTCCAGCAGATCGTTAATATAAATGAGAAGGAAAGTAGGAGACAGTATGGAGCCTTGGGGTACACCGGCGTTGATAGTGAAGGTGTTTGAAAAGAAATAAGTCGAATGCCACTCGCAAAGAACGCTCAGTACCTAAAAAGGGACAAAGACCATGTCAAACAACTCCCGACTGGTTACATTCCTTAGAATTTACGATGTGACTATTATCTTCTGTATGTATTTATTGGAGTTTTTCTTCATCTACAAGAAGACTGCGTTCATTTAATCAGCTTCTTGAACTCATACTAAATTTATTTTTCTGAATGATCACACTACATACTGTAGCTTCATGTATTTGAAGGTCCACAATATACCAAAAGTTTTTTTTGGAATTGATAGGTTGCTAGGTAACTTTTTTTTTAGTAAATGTAAATTTTTAAAGTTTCAAGATTTAGGAGAATTTAAAGGCATTATAGACGTCAACGACATAAAGCCTGATTGAATTTCTACTTATCCCCAATGGGGGAAACATCACATGTGCGGATTTTTTAAAAATTATTCGCGTTTTTAACAACACCCTGTATAGGATGGAGATACTAGTACTATAAACTTTCATAGCCAATTAAATGAATAGCCCGTATATATATCGCTGGGTATAGACTAATAAATGTTATATTTATCTTTTTATTTGATGTATCATCTCAAAATTTGATTCATTGCCAATTATTAAAATGGTGGGCATAAAAGCTTTCAAGAAAATAACAATTTTGTTAGAATTAAATTAAATAAGGCAAAATATGGAAGTCTCATGCCTGCTTACACCCACTCGGCTAATGGAGGTTGGGGTAGAAACTGTTATAAGTTTATTTTTGTCACTTCTTTGTATTAAAAAGTCCTTGTTTGGTGCTTTTAAAAAACTTTTAGATCATAGTAATATAGAAAAACTGTAGACAAACATACTCTTGAGTAGTCGCTAGTGATCAATACTTTTCGAAAGTTTATCCTATGAAGCAAGATACTCAGGTACGAATCAAATTTGAGTCTAAATTCTGCCTTTAAATATCTTAGATGATATCTGTAATGTATGTACTAACACAAAAGCAGGGAATATTATTTCGAAATAGAAAGCATTACACTCTATAACAAAATTTAATTTTCTACACTGCTTAAATTCGACTAACGATGGGCTCTGCTCCCAAACATACGCTGCATTTGTTAGATTCTATTCAGAACAGAGCTGTTCGCCGACCCGTGATACCCAAACCTTACCGGCAACATCGAAGGACAGTTGGCGTGTAGCCACAGAACAGTGCATGCTAGGAATAGTCACGCTAATACATCACACCGTATGAGTCTCATCTTATCATTCCTCGTACAATTCTTTTTAAGCAGTCTTTTATATGGCAAAACCTCATCTTTTTGGAGCGATTTGTCCAGGACTGCGTTTCCCACCGAACGTAATGTATTGGGATGTAAGGCCAATGTGAATCGCTTTTTCCGTTGACGTATGGCTCCTGTAGTGCTAGAGGAATTTCTCTGCAGTACGTGTGCTATGTCTATAAAAAAAAACCTTAAAATATTACATATGTACATAACTTCCCGCTTTGTAGAAACAATAAAGACACATGATTAGTAAAATAAAAATTTATATGTATTATTATATTTATTATTTAAAAAAAAACACTGTAAAATTTTCTTTCTTCATTTGTTTTTTAATCACTAAGATGCTGAAAATTTTGAGTTTTATGTTTTCGAAAATCTCTTACATAACATAAAAAATTACAAAGCAAAGTATTTTTACCTATACATCATTTTAATTTTATTAAGTAAATTAATTCATATTTATTGTGCGAATTATGCTAAAAGCTATTAAGCCATCAATAACTTAGTATAGCATTTTCATATTATCATATCATATAGCATTTCAACAATCTTAAAAGTAATCTTTAGGTTTAAAGTTTCGACCACGACAAGATACTTTTAACCGAAAGTTTCAGAGTTTTCATACCATAATGCAAAGATTGTAAATAGTCATCTATGCAATGTTTTTTCTTGTATTTCGTAATAATAAAGTATACATACATACATACATACATATATATATATATATATATATATATATATATATATATATATATATATATATATATATATATATATATATATATATGTATATATATATAACAAATAAAGAAAGAAAGCAAAAGTTGCTGTATCTAACAAAATTCTTAACTATAAAATTAGTTGGGGAACTCAGCAAAGGGCGTGATAAATGTTCACACCATGTTCATTTAGCCAATATTTCGGTGCTTGGTTGTGACCTTCTTCGGGACACAAACTGAAAAGGAAAATGAGTCTACTAACTAAGAGAACTTGGGCAAAAATTATATTATTCATATTATTATTAATAAACTGGTGTAGAAAATATAATAAAATTATAATAGAAGATATAATAAAAGACAAAAACACTCACATGAAGAGTGCGACATTGAGTTAACATGAATGGCCATAATTAGCTTATAACATAAAAGCGAACCTGAACGAACATTCCATTAAAATAAACACTATAAACTAATACATAAAATTCAAAAGACAGCATTTATAACAGGGATGTCATTGAAAATCCTGGATGCTGAAAACATTTTTAATTAATTCACCCCAAGCAACCACCTGTGGCCGGCACCATGCACGAAATGATTGACATACAGCTGACAAAAGACAGCTACCTGACAGAGATATGGCACTTTTTTGAAAACCTAAAACCGAATATTATAAACAACCGGAAGGAGAACTGGTCCACTAAAGAATGTATAAATGGTCAAAATTTATAAAATTGGTAGCGGAAGAAAATACCAATTGAAAACGCTTAAAACCGATATGGAAATTTGGATCAAAAAGCAACCGCAATTTTGGGTAAAAGAGGGGGGTGAGAAGGGAGGGGAAGCGAGAGAGCTAGCAAAAGAGAAAAAGGAGAGGGAAAGATAGTATATTAATTTAGTTATTTGTTGATTTAATTATTAATTTATTTATTTAGAAAGGAGATTTGGTCACGAAAGGGTGTATTCAAGCATGAGAAATCAAAGAGGGAGGGAAGGGGACCACGCAAAACAGTGGCAATGACACAAAAAACAACTGACGAAAAGAACTAAAAGCTAAATGAGGAGAGTGAGTAAATAATATAGGAACCCTTGGGTGATCCATGGAGCCAAAAAGGGGGACAATGATTAAGAAACCAGGACCAAAAGACCTACAAAACAGGAGAGAGAGAGAGAGTGAGATAGAATGTTAAAAATAAAAATCGCATTAAAATAATAATACAGGACCATTTTTTCAGATGAGATATCATGAATCGCGTGACGACAGTGAAATATCACGTGGGAGTGACAAATCACAGAGAGGAGGAAACTATAGATATTACTCAAACCATCTAGATCGGTTCTTTTATCGATATTGTGGCGATTTTCACTGATGTAACATACTTAGAGGAATTCTTTCGAAAAGATTTTTTGAGAAATAAAGTATTCATTAAAAAAATGATATAAAATCATTTCAAATCCAATGAAATTTTTACATCTAACTCAAAATATAATTAAAATGAGAAAAACAACAATCAGCTATTTTTACAATGGAGGTAAGACCGTCAGCTGAGGGATTATAAGTGCTTAGCAGGCATTTAGTCTAAGCATTGTACAATCCAATCAATGATCTAACTGACTATCTTTACCCCTTTATGTCGGTAGTTGACGATCATTTTTATTAAATATATCATCTAAATTATCTATTACAAAAATCCCAAGTGGCTTGAAATCGATTTAAGTAACATTTCATGGTTTTAATTGACTTTTTATACTTTTACCTCTTCTCGTCTATATATATTTTTATTAAATATTTCATCTAAACTATCAATTATAAAAACTTTAAGTGGCCTAAAATTAATTTGAGTTAGATTCCGTAGTTTTAATAAAATATATTATATGGTGACATTATATTATCTGTATTTTACATGATGTAAATTTTAATATTACATAATATTAATATACACCAAAGCTGAAACATAAATAATTTCAAAAAAAAGAGAAGAATGTGAACAATCTGAAGAAGAAGAACAGAAAGAAGAAATGGTCGTCGATACTTCTGATGACAGTTGTGAGGAAAGCAAGTACGAATCTGACACATCGGTAGATTCTAGTAATGATGAAGAAAATATTTGTAATTATTTAAAATTTGGTCAATAAACTTGAAACATATTTTCTTTTCTAATTATTCACTGTTATTTTCTACGTATGCCTCTATTCGATTAAAAAATTATATATATATATATATATATATATATATATATATGTATATATATATATACATACATATATATATATATATATATATATATATATATATATATATATATATATACATACATACGAGTATATATACATACATATATATACATATATACATATATATATATATATATATATATATATATATATATATATATATATATATATATATATATATATCGATATAATTAAATAATATCATAAAAAAATGAAAAAAACGGAATTTAACTCGAATTGATTCTAAGCGACTTGAAATTTTATATAATTAATAATTTAGATGATATATTTAATAATAATCAGTCACGTACACGTACAAGAACTTGCGCAATCAGTGATCCGTACGTTGACTGCTTCTGAAATAAAAAATTTTATTACAGAGGTATAAAATGATCAGTGACTTTACAAAACACACCCCAAATGAGTTTTCAACAAAGTTTGTTTTCCATCTTTAGTGAAAACTGATGACATTGAAATTTTGTTTTTTTTATATACCAGATAGATTATTAAAGGTAATGCACTCGTGATAATTTTCGTTCAATCTACACCCCGTGAAGAATATTCCAGAACTATTTCAAAATTTTTGGATCAGTGCTTTTCGAGGTAGAGGGAAGACAGCGATTTTTTCAAAATAATACAAAGAAAAATGTGCGCATTTAGGACATTATATGTATATTTTTGAACTCATGTTTTTACTGGCTTTCATTTGACACCCCACTCGATGACCTAGTAAAAAAAAAAATTTTTCCACTTCCGATTTCACCTCCCAAAACTAACCCCTTAAATCAAAATGCAACTTTCAAAACTATTGGGCTCTGATGAGGCCATCAATTTCTATATTAGTACTAAATAGTTTCGGAGAAAGTCGGGTGTGACAGACGGACAGACAGACGGACAAACAGACACCGAAATGATCTTATAAGTGTTCCGTACAGAATACTAAAAATGATCGTTAGCTACCGACATGAAGGGATAAAGATCGTCAGTTAGTTCGTTGATTGCATTATACAACACTTCCAATATAAAAAGTCAATTAAAACCACGAAATGTTACTTAAATCGATTTCAAGCCACTTGAAATTTTTGTAATAGACAGTTTAGATGATATATTTAATAAAAATGATTGTCAAATACGGACGTAAAGATCGTCAGGTAGATCATTAGCTGTATTTAAACTATCAATTACAAAAAAAATTAAGCGGGATGAAATGACTATCAAAACTGCAACGCTACCTCCCGGACTATATTACAAGTTCATAAATTAACCGCATTTTGTAGGAAATTAAAATAAGCAAAAAAATTACCTAATAAATAAGTAGCAGAATGCTGACATTAAATTTTATTTACTTTACACAACCGGTTTTATCTATACCCAACTAGGTCAAAGCGAATAACTAATGTATTTACCATTTAACCGCGAAATGCAAACAGAAATGCAGATTTTGCATATATTCGGCTTGAACTTCCATCTAACTATGAAACCTTACACGTGCACCTGCTGAAGAGTTTGCTGAATTATCTACAAGTTTAGCTTGTTACCAAAATAAGAATATACGTTGCTTAATAAGTTTCGCTTAAACTATAAAGCGTTTTGCTTTTGAAGTTTTAAAAGTTACAATATGCTCTTAGGTAAAATAAACTCCTACTATATATATATATATATATATATATATATATATATATATATATATATATATATATATATATATATATATATATATATATGTAATAATAATAACAATAAACGTCTTTATTTTTATACTCGGCAAAATGCAGCAATACTCTTGTTAACCGAGTTCCCAAAAAATACACAATAGAAATAAAAAAAATAAAATAAAAATACAAACTCAAATACGATTTAAGAAGTCACCATTAGCACTTAAACTCTACTTACTCTAAACTAAAAAAGGAAAACATTGTAATTCTACGTGAATACCCATATACCAACCATGATCCCCACTTTACCCTATAAAAGAGACATAATAATAACAGTCAATAAGTCTGAAATAAAATCTCCTTTAGCTGCCTTCTGAAAGATAATTCAGGCAGAGAAAGCAAACCTTCAGGAATTTCGTTCAGAAGTTTAGCAGATGTATAGCCGAAAGACTGTTTAAACACACTTGTACGATGCATAGGTATTTGAAAGCAGTCACTGTATCTAGTATTACGCTGTACCGAACTTCGATGATGCACCCTTTCACACAGATACTGAAGCACTCCAATCCTCAACAGTCTATGCAGAAAGCAACCTAGATGTAGCCTTTCTCTATCCTTAATATGCAACCATTTTAGCTCCTTCAGCCTGTCACTCACATGATCCCTCCCCCTGCATCGAAAAATAAAACGTATACGGGAGTTTTGAATTTTTTGTAGCTTATACTTCGACATGAGGTCCAGACACGGACCGTAAACAAAATTACAATAATTAGAGTGAGAAAGGACAAGAGTCTCACACAAATATTTTTTTAAGCTTAAATTGAGGATATGCCGATTTTTGTACAAATTACGTAATGAACAATATGCCCTTTCTAAACCTGAGCTTACTATGAAATAATATTCCCAAATTTTTATATTCAGTAACACACGGAATTCTCTCCTGGGCCATATTTAAGTTAAGATTTGTCGAAGCCAGTTTGTTCCAAAATACAGTACTGTCGACTTTCTGGGATTTAACCTCAAACCATTGTTATTAGGGTAGGTAAAGATCGAATTTAAACAGTAATTAATTTCCTGTTCCGCCTGTAACGCGTTAAGCCTATTAAAGCTCCTTAAAATTTGACTATCACCTGCATATTGTATTAACCTACAATTGTTAACAAAACAATGCATATCCATTGTAAAAAT
This sequence comes from Pachyrhynchus sulphureomaculatus, assembly GCA_019049505.1. Lineage (NCBI taxonomy): Eukaryota > Metazoa > Arthropoda > Insecta > Coleoptera > Curculionidae > Pachyrhynchus > Pachyrhynchus sulphureomaculatus. The sequence continues at coordinate 197,440,817 of CM032447.1, read as the reverse complement.
GACAGAAACAATGATCTCAAAATCGACCCTTGAGGGACGAATCTATCCAAAGCCAAATTTTGTGACACTCGGCGATTAATCAGCACACGCTGTGATCTATTCGCCAAGTAGTCCTTTAACAAATTTATTGTTCGTTCTATAAAACCATAATAATGAAGTTTGGCATTCCACAAGCGTGGATCCAGTGTGTCAAATGCTCTCCTGTAATCGAGAATAACCAAGGGAGTTGTGTCTCCTCTATCCCTAGCCCCGAAAATATCATTCAAAATGCTTAGCAAGCCTATTGCAGTGCCATAACCCTTGCGAAACCCCGACTGACCTTCAAAGAATAAGTTATTATTATTAAAATAGTTAACAATCTGTTTAAAAATTAATTTTCTCAAATTCTTAGATAGAATACTCAAAAGACTCGGACGCAGTTCAGAGTAATCCTTAGGGCTTGACACCTTGGGCAAAGGCAATACCAAGGCCAACTTCCAGTCGCACGGAAACTTACTCTTTATCATAGATATATTGAAAATATGAGTGAGAAATGGCACGATGAGGGGGCAACAAAGTCTTAACATCTGTAACGTAAGTTGATCAGCTCCAGAAGCAATCGACACTGTATCAGAGATGGCAGAAATGACGTCACCGTCGCTAACCAATAAGACCTCAACCACACTATCGGTAACCTTGTTATCAGAATAGTAACAAATCGTATCCGAATTGACACCAGGGCAAATCTGTAGCACAGAATTAACGAAAAATGAGTTGATATAAATATACATACATACATATATATATATATATATATATATATATATATATATATATATATATATATATATATATATATATATATGTATATATGTATACATATATATATATATATATATATATATATATATATATATATATATATATATATATATATATATATATATGAGGCTGGTTTGAAAAGTCCGTGCAAAGTCCGAGAGATGGCACCACCGGCGCGTATCGAGGTCATGTTTAGTTAGTAGCATCTCTTGAATGAACGCACACCAAGTTTCAGCCATATTGGTCTATTTTTTTGTGTTTGGCATTCTTGTGAATCAAGGAAGTCGAGTGATTTTCAAGAAATGGACGAAAAAGAATTTCGTGTGGTGATTAAACTTTACTTTATGAAAGGCAAAACGCCTCAGGAGACTAAAGAGAAGCTTGATGAACATTATGGTGACTCTGCACCTTCGATTAGAACAGTTTATAAGTGGTTTCAAAATTTTCGGACTGGCCATATGGGCACAAGTGACGCTGAACGTTCTGGACGGCCTGTGGAGGTTACGACTCCAGAAATCATTGATCAAATCCATGATATGGTGATGGATGACAGAAGAGTTAAGGTGCGTGAGATTGCTAGTGCTGTGGGCATCTCGACTGAACGGGTACATAATATTTTGCATAAACATTTGGAAATGAGAAAGCTATCCGCAAGATGGGTGCCGCGATTTCTCACGCTTGACCAAAAACGGAATCGTGTGAAGTGTTGCAAGGATGGTTTGCAGCTGTTCCAGAAGAATCCGGAGGACTTTAAGCGTCGTTTCGTCACTGTGGATGAAACATGGATACATTACTATACTCCTGAGACCAAATAACAATCTAAACAATGGGTTACCAAGGGGGAATCTGCACCAAAAAAGGCGAAGACCGTTCCTTCGGCCGAAAAGGTTATGGTGACTGTCTTTTGGGATTTGCAAGGGATAATCCTCATCGACTATCTGGAAAAGGGTAAAAAACTATTACAGGTGAATATTATTCATCGTTATTGGACCGTTTGAAAACCAAGCTGCAAGAAAAACACCCGCGATTGTTCCACAAAAAAGTCCTTTTCCACCACGACAACGCACCAGCAGACACCTCAGCAGTTGTGGTCTCAAAATTAATGGAAATAGGATTCCAACTCGTTTCACATCCCCCTATTCTCCAGACTTGGTTCCCTCGGACTACTATTTGTTCCCCAACTTGAAGAAATGGCTGGCGGGACAAATATTTTATTCAAACGAGGGGGTGATAGCAGACACTGATGGATATTTTGCAGACTTGGGCAAATCCTATTATTCGGAAGGGATCAACAAACTAGAACATCGTTGGACGAAGTGTATAAGCCTAAAAGGAGACTATGTCGAAAAATAAAAAAGGTTTACCCCAAACACATAAGTAGTTTTTATTTTTGCACGGACTTTTCAAACCAGCCTCGTATATATATATATATATATATATATATATATATATATATATATATATATATATATATGTATATATATATATATATATATATATATATATATATATATATATATATATAACAAATAAAGAGAGAGAAAGCAAAAGTTGCCGTATCTAACAAAATCCTAATTTATGAAACTAGTTGGGGAACTCGGCAAAAAGGGGCATCAACAGATGTTCATACTATATTCATTTAGCCAATATTTCGGTCCTAGGTTGGGACCTTCATCAGGGCACAAACTGAAAAAGAGATAACGAAGCAACCAATAAAGAAAATTAGGCATAAAAAATTGGTGTTGTTAAGTCAAGTTTTTAATTTTTAATTATTACATTCAATTATTAATTTTTATATTGCAATTTTTAATTTCAATCCTACGATTATTAATATGGAACTATTGTAATTTAAAAGTATTATTATAAACAATCATAAATTATGACTATTATTATTATGAAGAAATATCAAAAAAACAAAATTCGAGTGACTCACATGTAGCATGCAATTTAATCTAACAAGAATGACCATCAATAACAATCGCCATAGTAAAGACCAACACTGAAATAAAACAACCACTATTCACTAACATATTAAAATACAAACATGGCATCTACAGCAGGGATGCCATTGATAACGTTGGATGCTGAAATTTCAGAACTAATTAACCACCTGCCATCTCAAAGAAAAGTGACAATTTTGACAGGGCGCCGAACAAAGGACGACCACCTGACAGATGTAAGGGATCACTCAAAATGAATAAAAGGAAAGGTTGAACAACCAGGAAAGGACCGGTTTAGTACGAATTAAGTACTACGTCATATGGTAAAATTTTTGGTATGTTTTTCTTGGTTTTCTCTGAAATTCTTTATAATTACATTCCTATTTGTAATAACATTAATAATAATAACAATTATAATAATAAATTGATTAGTATGTTCCCAGTTAATGAAAAAACCCTTTCCACTTGCCGCCTCCTTTTTCCTTATTCTGTTCCCCCCCCCCTAGATGAAGTAAAATCGTTTCCTCTATATGTCACTTAATTATCATAACAGTGAAAATTTGCATTCCCATTGGATACCTATTCCCTTCATACCAAAAATTTTAAAATATGGCATAAACATAAGTAGTTTTTATTTTTGCACGGACTTTTCAAACCAGCCTCGTATATATATATATATATATATATATATATATATATATATATATATATATATATATATATATATGTATATATATATATATATATATATATATATATATATATATATATATATATATGTATATATATATATATATATATATATATATATATATATATATATATATATATATATATATATATATATATAACAAATAAAGAGAGAGAAAGCAAAAGTTGCCGTATCTAACAAAATCCTAATTTATGAAACTAGTTGGGGAACTCGGCAAAAAGGGGCATCAACAGATGTTCATACTATATTCATTTAGCCAATATTTCGGTCCTAGGTTGGGACCTTCATCAGGGCACAAACTGAAAAAGAGATAACGAAGCAACCAATAAAGAAAATTAGGCATAAAAATTGGTGTTGTTAAGTCAAGTTTTTAATTTTTAATTATTACATTCAATTATTAATTTTTATATTGCAATTTTTAATTTCAATCCTACGATTATTAATATGGAACTATTGTAATTTAAAAGTATTATTATAAACAATCATAAATTATGATTATTATTATTATGAAGAAATGTCAAAAAACAAAAATTCGAGTGACTCACATGTAGCATGCAATTTAATCTAACAAGAATGACCATCAATAACAATCGCCATAGTAAAGACCAACACTGAAATAAAACAACCACTATTCACTAACATATTAAAATACAAACATGGCATTTACAGCAGGGATGCCATTGATAACGTTGGATGCTGAAATTTCAGAACTAATTAACCACCTGCCATCTCAAAGAAAAGTGACAATTTTGACAGGGCGCCGAACAAAGACGACCACCTGACAGATGTAAGGGATCACTCAAAATGAATAAAAGGAAAGGTTGAACAACCAGGAAAGGACCGGTTTAGTACGAATTAAGTACTACGTCATATGGTAAAATTTTTGGTATGTTTTTCTTGGTTTCCTCTGAAATTCTTTATAATTACATTCCTATTTGTAATAACATTAATAATAATAACAATTATAATAATAAATTGATTAGTATGTTCCCAGTTAATGAAAAACCCTTTCCACTTGCCGCCTCCTTTTTCCTTATTCTGTTCCCCCCCCCCCCTAGATGAAGTAAAATCGTTTCCTCTATATGTCACTTAATTATCATAACAGTGAAAATTTGCATTCTCATTGGATACCTATTCCCTTCATACCAAAAATTTTAAAATATGGCATAAACATATTTGTTTATGCCATATATTAGAAATATGTTAATTTATCCTAGATATTTACTTCCGAAAGTTTCTTGAATTATGATATCATGTTAATGTTGTTTTACTATAATTTCCTCAATGCATGGCATGGTTCTTTTACTACACTTCAAAGCAATATGGTTTTGTTTTCCAAAGTTTATTCTTAGGTATACTATCTTTTTCTACATGCCCTAATAAGCCTTTCTAAAATCTCCCTGTATGACAGCAGTATCGTTAGTAACACACACAGCTCATTAATAAAGGAGGAACTGAAACCAATACTTCTAAACTATACTGCTCACTAATATATATCAGAAACACTATCAGTCCTAAAACCATTCCTTGTAGAATGACGGAGCAGATCTTGGGCAAGTTATCTAACAATTTTAAGATTTGAACTAACTTTAAGATATTGTTTAAATAATTTTCGTTTAAAACTCTTCCTCTAAACCCTACTTGTTCGGGTTAGTTCTGGTATCAAAAGCTTTTGCCATGTCTAAAAGAACTCTTAAGGTCCATACTTTTGTAAATTTTTATTTATTAAATAAACAGGGGCGTTCTTCATATAGCATCTTTTTTCAAATTTAAATCCCTTAGATGTTTGACTTGGTAAAAGTAATGAATAAAGGACACAATTTTTAGATTCGTCAACTTCACGAATCCTTAAATAGGCACATAATATTTTAAGCAACCCCTTCAAACTCTTTCTCAACATCATTAATCCCTTACATTTCTATCAAATAAAAATAATGAAAAAAAAACACAATTTTCAGTATCCTTGATTGTAAGTACCTTGAAAAAGACGTATAACACAATATGCACAAAGCAACCTTCTAATTCCCTCACCTACTTCATTCACCCATTATAGGTTTAATCATAGATAATCGAAAGAAATAACATTATTTTTAGTAAATTAAACAAATAAACAAAAAAAATTCTTATAATAATTTAGATAATAAACAAAATTTATCGAATCCTACTCCTTTCTGAAGGAACTGTGGGTTTATACCTACCTCAAGTATTATATGTGTACCAAATTTATCGATATCTCATTTTGTTCGAGAGTGATCGTGCCAATAAACTGACAAGCAAATATAATATGATTTTCGTGACCTACTGATTATAAAACGTAAAGAAAAGAAAAAATCTCAGAGCGCGATTTTTTTCACCAACACTGTACTTGCTTTTAGCAGAGGAAGTAAAAGATGTTTCTAATTATTTTTCTATAAAGAATCATGATAGATTGGCCACTTCCGTAACACACTCGCTTACACTCATCACAAAAAACATTACAGCCATTAATATTCAAATAAAGAATTGATACCCTGTAGGATTTCCAGCTGGTAACGAACAGTCTATAGTAAGTGTAGCAATATTTCACGAGTAGTGGTATTTCCCCTATTTTCCTTAACTTCATCGTCTTATCTAAAGCAATTTGTGTTTATCGTCTATACCAAATTTACCAGAAGTTTAAAGATACAGCTTTAGTAAAAGTTATAATTACTTCGGAATATCTGTCCTCCTAGAAAGTTGTTTGACTTTAAAGTACACTTTACATTATCAGTTTTATCGAGAGAACATGCTTGATAGGGATAAAGTAAAGTGAAGTTCTGATACTTCTAATAAATAGGTGGCTCAAAGTTGAAGTATTGGAAACAGGAAAATATCATTATTGACAATGCGACACTGTCTGTTGTAGTTTTTAAATTTTATTTAATGGATTAACATGGAGATTTTTCGATGATATTAATCTTCATTCTCGGCATTATGAAATGATTAGAGGATTCATCGAAATTAATAAATATTTTAATAACAATTGCAGAGATATAAGTTACTGTCTGTGATTAACGTAAGCACTGTCAGTCATATACAGGGTGATCCAAATTGGACACTTTTACAGGTTATCCCCTCTATCTAAGGGAGATAGATGAAAACTAATGTTGGTGTCTGAGGCTCAATTTTTATGATAAACTCAATGGTCAAAACCGCATATCAATATCTAGTACCGTTTCAGATATACAGGGTGTTTTTCAAAAATCTACATTTTGGAAAAATGTTTGTAATTCTTTTCCTATTGAAAATTTTTGATTTCTGTAACATTCTCAAAACACTTTTTCACGTGGATTTCAACAGTGTAAGTTACATTTTTTTACAACTAATATTTTAATAGTTATTAACACAAAAATATATTTTTTAAATGGGATACCCTGTATATTTTTCCTTATCCGAATAGAGCTTTAAATTACTATTCTAAAAATATAGCACACTTTATATTTTACCTAAATCCACTTCAAAATATAAAGGTTTTCAATTTTTACGCGAGTTTTAAATGCAGATTTTGTGAAGTAGGCTTTGGACGGAGCGGCCATATGGTTTAATTCAATTGTTTACTCGTAGTTGTCAAATTTTACTTTAGGATCAGTTATTGAATTGTCAAAGAAATCGCAATGAAGTTTGAAAATTACGAAAAATGGGATATGATTGTGTGTTTCATACAAACCGGAGAAAATTCGGAAGCGGCAAGTAATTTGTACCACGAACGGTATCCAGAGAGGTGTCAACCCTTCAAGTATATATTCGCTCGATTGCGGTATAATCTAGTTAATAGTGGCCAGTTTGAAAAGAAACGACCTAAAAATTATGCATCAAACAGGGATAAGGAGTTAGAAGAAATAGTAGTTCTAGGAACTGTCGGAAATAGTCCCAACACTTCAACCCGACAGTTAAAAGAATCCACTGGACTACAAAAAACTAACGTAAGTCGTATTTTGAAGAAGCACAAATTCAGGCCATATATGGTAGGACAAGAAAAGTCCATCACCTTATAGACGGAGATTTTCAACGGCGTATGGATATTTGCCAATGGTTTCTGGAGAATTGTAACCATGTGGTGATTTTTTCATTAAATTGCATTTGGACAGACAAAGTTTATGTAAGCTATGCCGGTATTTTTAACCGTTACAATTCTTATACATGGGCACAAGAAAATCCTCATTTAGTTGTGGAGCAAAAAAATCAAGGCAGATTTAAATTTAATGTGTGGGGCAGGAACTTTTAGAGGCAGAGTTATAGGTCCATTTATTTACGAAGGAACACTTACCTCTCAGAGAAATTTTAAGGCAGCAAATAGAACCTCTCGTTGTTGACCTTACAATTTTTTATCGGCCAATTTCGACAATAACTGGATAGCTAACCAAGGTCCGAACCGTTGGCCGGCAAGGTCACCGGATTTAACACCCATGGACTTCTATCTCCGGGGAAGATTAAAAGACCTAATTTTTAAATTGTCGACAAACACCAGGCAAGAGTTAGAAGTTGCAGTTATACAAAGTTTTACAGCTCTCACTTCTCTTGAACTAATCAACTCGGTAAGAAGTGTCCAGAAAAGGTGCCGCCTATGTGTAAATGAAACTGGTCGACATTTCGAACATCTCTAGTAGAAAATTGTTTTGTTTTAGTTTGCTCTACTCGGAATAAATTGTTTTATTGTTGTTTTGTTTTATTTTCTACATAATTTAAAGTACTATTGCATTTAGTAAATTTCATTGTAGTTATGACTCTTAGAGTTACTTCTGGGTATTTTTTTTACAGTTTGACTGCTATCGGTAAACAATTGATATTGCCGCTCCGTCCAAAGTCTACTTCACAAAATGTACATTTAAAACTCCCGTAAAAACTGAAAACCTTTATATTTTGAAGTAGATTTAAGCAAAATATAAAGTGTGCTCTATTTTTAGAATGGTAATTTAAAGCTCTATTTGGATAAGAAAAAATATACAGGGTATCCTATTTAAAAAATATATTTTTGCGTTAATAACTATTCAAATATTAGTTGTAAAAAAATGTAACTTACACTGTTGAAATCTACGTGAAAAAGTGCTTTGAGAATGTTTTTACAGAAATCAAAAATTTTCAATAGGAAAAGAATTACAAATATTTTTCCAAAATATAGATCTTTTAAAAACACCCTGTATATCTGAAATGGTACTAGATATCGATATGCGGTTTTCATCATCGAGTTTATCATACAAATTGAGCCTCAGACACCGACATCAGTTTTCATCTATCTCCTTTAGATAAAGGGGTTTACCTTTAAAAGTGTCCAATTTGGACCACCCTGTACACTTCTGGGTCTCTCTGGGCTTATTCGGAGTCCAATAATTCTCTATTATTATACAACTCCTGTAATCTTAGTCGATATATCGACAAGTAATTTAGGTTTACTCAGAATAAAACATGTCCCTTTTGCGTTTCTACAATATTACACAAAACTACCCGTTTGCAAAGTCCTATGGACATCTTTTGGTTACCATTATTTGAAAATTCCAGGTCTAGCTTATTAATTTGTCTTAGATAAGAGAAGCATTATTTTATTGTTGAAAAGAAGTATTTTGGATACTTTATACAAGTGTTTGTGAAGCGCTGCTTTAACTGTTCCATTCAAGGTGTATTTTTAAATTGATAATAAGTATTTAACAAATTCAAAGTAAAGAAAATCTTTTATATCAAATGACATAAAAGTGTATCAAAAACGTTTACAATAATTAAATAGACAACAATAATTATATAGAGTTGATTGAGTGGTCCGTTACTTTGTGACAGTACATTTTAACAATAAAACTACTTAATTACTTTGTTAACTGTCACTAAATATATTTGTAAAGATTTTACAATTGCGTTATCGCGATTTCGTAGTACAACTACATTGTTAAACGCTTAACTAAGACTAAAACAGATTTTTGGTATTTTATGTTTATATGATGAACAGATGTGGGTCTATTTTATGTTAAAAAAGTTTGAACAAAGGAGAATTTGCTACGTCTAATTGACTATTCAGTAAATTTATATTATGGTCCTTTGAATGTCTGTAAATTTCTATAGATTCTAAGAAGTTGAGTTTTGACCCTTTCGGTGCCATATGGAGTATTTGTAAACAATCGATATTGGGAAAAGTATGGCCTGTTTCTAAGAAATGTTTAGTAAAGTGTGATTTTTCATTTTTTAGCCTATAAGAGGCATTGTGTTCTGCGAATCTTGTCTTGAAATTTCTGCTGTTACGTAGGCCAAACGGGACGGAATTTCAAGACAAGATTCGCAGAACACAATGCCTCTTATAGGCTAAAAAATGAAAAATCACACTTTGCTAAACATTTCTTAGAAACAGGCCATACTTTTCCCAATATCGATTGTTTACAAATACTCCATATGGCACCGAAAGGGTCAAAACTCAACTTCTTAGAATCTATAGAAATTTACAGACATTCAAAGGACCATAATATAAATTTACTGAATAGTCAATTAGACGTAGCAAATTCTCCTTTGTTCAAACTTTTTTAACATAAAATAGACCCACATCTGTTCATCATATAAACATAAAATACCAAAAATCTGTTTTAGTCTTAGTTAAGCGTTTGACAATGTAGTTGTACTACGAAATCGCGATAACGCAATTGTAAAATCTTTACAAATATATTTAGTGACAGTTGACAAATTAAGTAGTTTTATTGTAATAATTATATAGACATCAATAATTAAATAGACAACATTATCAAGTCACTAATACTAGTACACTCGTACCTAAATATCAGGTAACTTAAAAAATGTGCAGTATATAAACACTGATTACATAGTTTACACAGATTCTATATAAAATACATACTCATATCGGTCAGTCAATAAATTTTGAAATCGACACTTATAGAACATCACTTAAACCAAATATTGAACACCTTTTTGAAGTTTCATCTGTCATATGAACATAACTTAAATTTCAAGTCGAACTGCCAACTTATTCATTGTTTATCAGCTGTTTAAAGTAGACGTGTTGTTGGAAAAAATCGAATATCATGCAGTGATAAAATTCTTTGTTTTGGTTTATCGACAATTGACGTCCATGCAATGTTAGTGAAAATGTTAAAGAAATCTTCTCCTTTATTATTAACTGTTCATAGATAGACTTTAGAGTTTAAAGGTGGTCGTATAAGTGGCAATAATAATCCACGTTCAGGACGTCCAAAAACTGCAACAACTGAAGAAACTGTCGTGCAAGTACAAGATAAAGTAATGAAAGACCGTCGATTAACCGTGAATGATTAAGCTAAGGCTAGAGCAATCTCACATGGATCAGTATGAGATTTTAACTAATGTTTTTGGTATGAGAAAAAGCTATTCATAAGATAAGTGCCGCATTTGCTAACATCAGATCAAAAACGCACTCGAGAAAATCCTGCAAACCTAAACAACATTTGGCTCGTTTCACAAAGAACAAAAACTGATTTTGGGCATCGATTTGTAACTATGGATGAGACTTGGGTGTTTTTTTTTTGGATCTAACACACGTACTGCAGGGATGTCCCTAAAGCTCTCCAGGAGCGGCATGTGTGCGGAAAAAAAAAAAAAGCGATTCACGTTGTTCTTGAATCGCTGTAAATTAATTAAAGTTATCAGTATGATCTTGAATTGCGACAATAAGCCGCACAATGAACTCAGCCCGGTTTTTTAGCTCCAAAGCAGGGTGGTCAAAGTCACCCTAAAAAATTATGGCATCAGTTTTCTGGGATGCAAAAGGAATTTTGTTAATTGAAAACCTTCAAACCGATAAAACCATGACAGACGGGTATTATTGAAACCTTTTGGACCAGCCAGAAGAGAAAATTCGTGAGAAAAGGCCTGGTTTGCAGAAGAAAAACATCATCTTTTATCATGACAATGTACCTGCTCACAGAGGTGCTTTGGCAACAACAAAACTGGTTGGATTAAAGTATGACTTGTTAGAATATCCATCCTATTCGCCAGATTTGGCTCCATCTGACTTCTATCTATTCCCAAACCTCAAAAGATTTCTACGTAAAAAAGCATTTTTTAACAAATGATGTGATAACATCCGTAAATGGATATTTTGAAACTATTCCGGAAAACTACTTCTGAGATGCGGTTTTCATTTAAAAAATATATTGATATTTACTGTTTTTCTTTTAAATATTTCTAGAGGAAGGTAATTATACATGCCTAAACCAAAAGGAAGCTGGACAAGTTGACTTTGTTTTCTATTTAAAAGAATTCTGTTTCTTATACTTCACTTCCGGTGTTATGAATACTACCACTCAAGATAAACTTTTTTTTATTGATATAAACAACTTTGACAATTTTGACTCAAGCTTTTAAAAAATTGACCTAAAATAGATAGTTGAAGCTTTTGAGCAATAAAGCAGAATTTGTGACAGCAGAAGACCCCAAAAACATACACCGTAGTAGATATGAGAAGAGTTTTAAACACTAAACCCAGGTCAGAGCTGTGGTGTCGACAACATAAACTTGAAAGTTAAAATAGCAAAAGTAAGGGTGTTCAATGTAGAGTAAACATACTGACAATACTGAGTCCGGCTAAGATGATCATCTATTGTTAACCATAAAAGCCTCACTGATTGAGATGGTAGTATAGACCCATTTTGGATTTTAATCTAGTCCATATGCTGACTGTTCTGATGGTATAAGATCTAAAATAATGGGTTTTAAAACTACTTCGTCTTATTGTGCCTTATCTTCTAATGACATTGGCGATCACGTCTGCCCATCTAATTTTATCTATTGCCGCTCTAAACAGTTCAATAGATGTCATGTTTGTCCATTATCGTAACTTTTTCAACCAGCAGTTGCGGCTCCTTCCTGGTCCTCGCTTACCGATTATTTTCCTTCAATTATAAGTTGCAGGAGCTCATACTTTTGGCTTCTCATAATATGGCCAATGTAAGTGCTTTTTCTTTTTCTAACAGCTGGAATCAACTCTCGTTCTTTTCCCATCTGATCAAGTATTTCCACGTTTGTGGTATGGGCTGTCCAAAGAACACGCAGTGTTCGGCCATAGCACCACATCTCGAATAACTCCATTCTTTGTTGGGTTGTCTCTGTGATTGTTACAGCCTCCATATCGTATAATATGACCGAGAACACGTAGCATCTTAGCAGTTACAGAGTGTACTGCGCATTTTTTTAAAGGAGCTTCGTGCTTTTTCAATTCTTGAGCTTATTTCAATAGAGTGGTTCCAATCTTCACTAATTACGCTTTCTAAGTACCTTATTTTTGTTACCCTTTCAAGTGTTTGTTGATGTACTGTAATATTTATGTATTAGGATTCTTACTGACCACCATTGTTTCTGTTTTGTTCGTATTCGGTTTCATTCCATATTCCTCACATGCTCAACAACTCCATTCATAAATCTTTGTAGGCCTGCTTCACTGTTCGCTAGAATGACAGGATCATCTGAGTAGCGGAGGTTATTTACACACACACCATTAATTCTAATTCCATATTTTTTCATCAGAAAGAAGAAGATTTCCTCCGAATAGACACTGAATAACACGGGTGACAAAATACAACCCTGATGTATGCCTTTCTTTATTTTTATTTCTTTGGACATGCGATTCTCAATTTTTATTTTAACAGTCTGAGTCCAGTATTACCTTGATATTATTTGTCTTTATCATCAATATTACATGATTGTAGTAGTTCCATCTTCTCATGATTTACCATATTAAAGTCTTTTTGGAAATCTATGAAGCGTAAATAAACATCAGAGTTGACATCCCTACATCTTTCAATCAAAACGCGGATGGAGAATAGTACGTCCTTCGTTCCTAGTCCTTTCCTAAAGCCGAATTGTGTTTGTCCATTACGTTCATCTAGTTTTTTGTATACTCTTTGGTGGATTATTTTAAGGAAGAGTTTCAAGATGTGGTGCATTAGATTTATATTCCGATATTCCTCGCACTTTCTAGGGTGATTCTTTTTTGCCAGTGGCATAAAAATTGATGTCAACCAGTCATGAGGTACATCACCTGTGTTGTATACGCTGGTGAAGAAGTCCTGTATAATCTCGATATGTTTGTTAAGAAATATTTTAATGATTTCTGTAGGTATATATCTTCTCCTACTTCTTTTCTGTTTTTAAGCTGATTTGCTGCTGCTAATATTTCGTTTTTATTTATGGAGGATCCCGCTGTATTAAGCTTATTTGTATTATGTTGTGTAGTTGTATCACTATACATTTTCCCTATGTATTCTTCCCATCTATGTATTCTTTCTTGTATGTTCAGTAGTAGTTTACCTTCTTTATCCTCGATTACTTTTGTTTACCTTTATAACCTTAGTCCAGCAGCTTCTTTAATTTTCTGTAAATTAAATGTGCCGTATTTATTTTCTAATGCTTCCATTTCTGGGCATTGTTCATTTAGCCACATGTTTTTAGCCTCCTTTATCTTTCGTTTTATTAGGTTGTGAGTTTCTTTGTATTTTATATTATTGTTGTTCTTTTTGGTTGTATTTTGTTTCAGGTGCTTTTCCATTACCTCTTCCAGTGTTTCTTTGATGTGGTGCCATTTTTCTTCCGATGTCTGATGAGTTCCCAGCCTCTTTGTATCCAGACTTCTACCAATCTCCTTATGAATCCTCTTCTTTATGACTTCTTCTTTGAAACTAAACTTGGCAGGTCAAACCCACATTCCATCCTCCCGTTCACTCCACTCAACTTACTAGGCGTGAAAACGTAACATGACGCAGACTAGCCATAGGACATTCATACACTACACACATTCACCTACTAAAAAATAACTCGGCAGCTACTTGCGCTGATTGCGATTCCCCACTCACGATCCGACATTTTTTCAAATCCAACTACCACCAACAACTTCGTGATTTCCACAACCTCCCATCAAGTCTTCAGTCTATAATCACAAATTTCATTACCCACAGAAACAATATAAGAGAATTTCTTACGGACATCAACTTCATAACCTAAGTTTAAACACCACTGCGGGGCGCTAATTGATCTAGCTGTCGACGCGCCCAAGACCCAAAAAACATCATCATCATCATCCTTATGAATCCTCTTCTTTATGACTTCTTCTTTGAGTTTGTCGATGTTAATATTTGTTGTTGTTTGTTCATGTTTTAACTTTTTTAATCTAATCGTAATAGTTGTAAGCAGCAAATTATGGTCTGTCAGTATATCTGCTCCAGGATAGGTTTTGGCAGTTTTGATTATATTTTGTCGTCTTCCGTTGATGGTTTTTTGGGTTATTTCGGATGACTTTGTTATCTTTTCCATCTGCAGGGGCTTTCCCCATATATAACCGTCAGGGTGGCAATTTAAAATAAGTGTTTATAATAGAGTGCTTTTTTTCTGCACAACTGGATCAGTTTTGACCTCTATCATTACGTTTACCCAAGCCATAAGTCCTCACAATATCCTCTTATTTTTCATCTCGTACTTTGGCATTAAAGACCCCCATTATCTTGTTTATCTCATTTTTCGTAGGGTGTTGTAGAGTCTTATTTAAATCTTTATAAAATATTTCGATTTCTTCATCAGTACACTACAGTGATGTTGGGGCGTAGACTTGTATGATGTTAAATTTGTGATGTTTGCTGTTTATTTGAATAAGATTATTTTGTCTGAGATCGGTAAAAATCCTTTCACTATTCTTGTTATTTCTTCTGAGACCACTTTTGCGACTTCGTTTTTATTTTCAGTGGCTACATCTCCCAAGTAATAAACGGTGTAGTTCTCAATCCTGCAGGTGTCCTTGTTCGGCCATCTCACTTCACTATATCCCAATATAGCGATGTTGCAGATTGGCAGCTTTGCCCGCTTCAAGCAAACTTCTGCCATTTCAAGTTCTTATTTTCCTTTACGATTTCCACCGGGGGATTCCTCGCACCCTCTCCCTACTCAGGAGGTGCCCGGGACTGGAAACATTTCTTCTATCTTTGTCCCATTGTGATTTCTTGGGAAAAAAATAGTTTAGTGGTTTCCGTTTCCTTCTACACCGCTGTGTAAATGTCGCTTCAGTGACTCTCACCACGCCATTTGCTATCTGCTTCAGAACCATTCTAATCCCCTTGACTTCTGCTTGTGGGCAGCTGCCGTTGTTCAAGGTTAAGGATTCGTAGGTATGAAAATAATAGGAAGGTCGGATAAGGGAAGATGGCCTGATTTCTTCTTGGAATGGGAAGCTGTAGAGAATAAGTAGCTAGCGCAGGGCAGAACTGCTAAGTCTTATAGTAGCCTGTCTCCTAAAGGGATTGCAGAAGAATGCTACTCGCCCCACTTAAAACTACTACTACCATATAAGATATGATAAGTTACTGATAAATCATTACACAAGAGAACCAAAACTAGTGTTTCATAATTTCTTAGTAGAGCTATATTATTCTTATCAGAAAAAGTCTAAACACTGATACCAAATCATTAAAAGATACAAAACAAAGTAGATCCAGATTTACTTTAGCCTTATGAGAGGATATACTTTATACTGCTTTCTATCTCTTAACAAAACTTGTCACCCAGCTCCACAGCGCACACTTTACACAGTGAGCTTCTGATTTATAGAGCAAAATATCATAATTTTCACAAGTAAATGCCCTACTGAGGTCACAGAAGATCCTCACAGGACACTCACAGTACTCCAGGTACAAAGTAGCTTCTCACAAATATTCTGGACAGTCATCAAAGTACAACAATTCTCTGAAGCTGAATTGATAAGAAAAGGATAAGGAATTTTGAAAAAAATAATTGCAGTCCATCCTGAAAACAATATTCAGTAGTTTTTGAAATCGCAGATCTAAGTGCTACTTTTCTAGTATAGAAATAAGTTTCCTAATTTTCAGTACTGAGAGAAAAACCCTCCATTCAAATGAAAAGTTTTCAAATAAGCTAATATTCTGGCAATGGTTTGTTTTACTCTTTCTATAGAAAAGCCAGAAATTTCATCTCTGGTAATAGATTTCTCTTTTTAAATTTATTTTTTACAATTAAAGTAAGTTACTGTAGTTATTTAACAATAACGTACCTTTCATCGAGCACTAAATGTTAATTTCAATGTTTTAAAGTTGAGGCGTAGCTGAAAGGGACCGGGTGAGATAAAAAAGAGCTAAAGCTAATAAAGTTTTGTTGCGCAAGTAAAGCATTTACTAAAAACAAAGAAGTACAGATAGTAATGGGTTATTAAAAAAGGTTGAATATTTGACATTAAATAAAGATAAGGCTAAAACTTTTTGTTTTATTGAAACATAGTTTTCTATGCAGTATAGATGAAAATTAATTTACAGATACTTAAAAGTTGTTTAGGTCGATAAAGTTCCTAATTAATTTAAAACTTTCCTATTTGATTTATAATTACTTTTGAGAGATAATAATAATAATTTGTTGGCCAATTAAAACTTTTTACTTAAAGGGAAAAGCTTTGTGTTGCTCTCTATTAAGATGGTATTTAATTTGAAATAGTGGAAGATCTTTGCAACGTTATTAAAATTGGAAAAAAAAAAACAACCTGGCGGCAAATATCCTTTGATTTTTGTTTAATATTGCTAAATAAAAATAAATTTTAAATGAAAAATATTAAAAATTGTTTTTAAATTTATAAACTGTTACTTCTTGACCTGCTTAACTTTTAATAATAAAGACAGAACCTCTTTAGTGATTTTCAATTAACTACGTGTAAGCGATTTAGCAGACAGCTATTATTCCTTTATCGGAACTTGAACCATCCACATCTCTGCTATACCTGCTCACTAATTACGTCATCAGAAAATGGATACCATCCCGGAAGAAACGGTGCAAGTCATTGCCCTGTTGTAACTGCACCTTAGCCAGTTGGCTTTTTACAGACGTTATCAAGAGACTGGCGCCTTCACATGGAGATCAGGATCGGGAAGAAGAAGGTATATCTCGGAGCGAGACGATCGCTTCATTGTCAACATAACTCTAAGAAATTGTCCCTTGACCGGCGTTGAGGTCCAGCAGGAGCTCCGACAAGTTCGTTTTCGGGATGTTAGTTTTTGGACAATCAGAAGAAGACTTAAAGACCTTAACCTAACTCTGAAGAGAGCAGCTAACGGACCCAAATTGGCAGCAGCCCATCAACAAGCGCGACACAGATTTGCCCGAGAACATGTCGACTGGACCTTAGAGCAATAGCGCTACGACGAGTCCCGAATGTGCCTACATGGCAATGATGGAAGAAGACGAGTCTATAGGCGGCCTGGAGAACGCTATTTGCAGTGCTGCATTACTGAAACGGTCGCCTACGGAGGAGGTTCTGTCATGGTGTAGGGAGGCACCTCAATGGATGCGAAAACCAATTTGGTTCTTGTTACTAATGGGACTCATAGCAGTGAATTAACTGCTGACCGGTACATCAAGGAGACCCTGCAGGAACACGTCGTTCCTTAGATTGGGTTTGTGGCGATAGCTTTGTGCTAATGCACGACAATGTGAGGCCATATGCCACTGCATCGGTGCGGCAGAGATTTACAAAAATATAGTGTAGAAATAAAATACATTCCCAATAACAGTATAGATAAAAGGTGTATAAACCTGCAAAGGAAGCAAAAAAGAAGGAAAGATAAAAAAAAAAGTTTAAATTTAGGTTAGTTATAGGATTGCATTAGCGCTATAATTGAATATCGAGATTTGACAGCCATATAATCGTATGTATATAGATATATATGTATATATATATATATATATATATATATATTATATATATATATATATATATATATATATATATATATATATATATATATATGCGAATATACACCTCTTTTCCTTCAATTTTCCCTTCCATCAACAACCGGAGCAGTAAGTACCGTGGATCCCTATAAATATGTCCCAAGTAAAGAGTTTTTTGTCTTTTAATAAACGACACTAATTCTCTTTCTCTACCCATTCGACGAAGTACATTCTTATTAGTAACACGCTCTGCCCAAGAGATCTCCAATATTCTGCGCATGACCCATAATTTGAAAGACTCCGAACGATTCATTGATCGTACTCCCAATGTCCTGGCTTCACCTCCATATAAAAGCACTGGATATATATAGACCTTTACAAAATGATAACGAGTATCCAAAGAAAGGGTTCAGTCTGTGAGGAGGCGTCTCATTTTGAGAAAAGCCGCTCTAGCCATTTCAATGCGAACTCGTACCTCAACTTCAGGATTCAAATCATTAGTTACCCAACACCCTAGGTATTTAAATTTGTTTACTTGTTCTATCAATTGATTGTAAACACGAATATCTCTTTGCAACTTGGGTGTTCTTGAAACAACCATTACTTTCGTTTTATTAACGTTTACCTTCATGCCTAAAACATCTAGATATATTGTTCATAAGACGCTGAAGTCCATCCGCTGTATCTGCTATAATAACGGTATCATCGGCGTACCTTAGGTTGTTAATGATTTTGCCCTTAACTTTGATACTATCTGTGGCATTCTCTAAGGCCTTCTGGAATATATGCTCAGAGTATAGATTGAACAGGAGCGGGGAAAGAACACATCCCTGACGAACACCTCTTTTTAGTCCTATTTCCTCAGTCTCTCTACTATTTACTCGTATTGTCGCCACCTCATCCCAATATAGGTGAGTAATGAATCTGATGTCATTTTCGTCAAGGCCCATATTTTGAAGCATTTGTATTAATTGTGGACGCTTGACTCGGTCAAATGCTTTTTCGTAGTCGATAAAATACAAGTAAATGTCCTTCCTTTGATCTCTACATTTCTGTGAAAATACACTCAGCCAGGAAAGTGCTTCTTGAGTTCTAAATCCCTGTCTAAATCCGAATTGCTCTTCGCTAACATCGTGTTCGCATTTATTGCATATTCCATGGTGAATGATCTTAAGCATTTCTTTTAAAGCGTGGCTCATTAGGCTTATAAAACGGTACTTTTCACATCTGTTCGCATTTGGCTTTTTAGGTAATGGTATGAACATAGACTTAACCTTTGGTATAGTTCCTGTACTGTAGATAGAATTTATGCAGCTGCACAAGATAGAAATATTTTCTTCATTTAAAAGTTGAAGCATCTCCGCATAAAGATTATCAGGTCCAGGAGCCTTTCCAGTTTTTGCATGTTTGATTGCATCCCTAACTTCTGCTGGAAGTATATTTAAAGAAATTCCGTCCGTAATGAGTTCTGGTAATTCTCTGTCGTCATCAAGGGTATTTTTAATGTATCGAGCCCATTTTTCTTCTAGCTCTTTTTGTTCGATTAATATCTGATTATTACCGTTTATTAAATATGTTGGTGTTCGTGTACTGTTTTGACCGGTAACTTCTTTAACTTTTTTATACATTCTGAAATAGTCATGCTTTAGCTGTAATTCTTCCAGTTCCTGACATTGTTCGACAATTCACTTTTCTTTAGCCTTTCTTATAAGCTTTCGAATCTGTTTACTGATCTTTTTATACTTAGTTTTGTTATTGTTTTTATACCGTCTTCTTTCATCCGTAAGTCCCAATACTTCCTGGGTCATCCATTCTCTTTTCGCTGTCTTTGTTGGAATATTAAGTTTTAGTTTTGAATTTTGACACAGATATTTTTAAATGACTCCAATGTGTACTGTGACTGATAGCAAGTGGCCTACTGAAATTGTTTGACTTAGTTCTTGGTTGAGTGTTTTAGTTACTTGCGATCGAATTTCTGGGTTTCTCAGCAGTCGCCTTACATTTTTTGTAGTTTGAATATGCTTCAGTTTGATGTTAATTAGGTCAGAAGAACTTGGTCAGACTCGATGTCGGCTCCAGGATATGTTTTAACTCCCCGAACCCCATTCCTATAGCGCTTATTTACCAATATGTAATCGATTTGGTTCCGAACTACATTACCGTTATGGTCTCTGGCGGATATCCATGTATACAGTCTTCTCTTAGGTAGCGTGAACCATGTATTCATATATATATATATATATATATATATATATATATATATATATGAATGTTGCGAACATTGGCTATTAACATGGCTATTCTGATTTTATTTACTGCAGATCTGAACAGCTGGGCAGATGACAGCCCGAACTATTGGTGCAAGTTCTGGAGCCAAGAGTGTCTTCTTCTCCCTGGTCCCCTCCTGCTGTCTATCCTTTCTTCGATTATTAACTGAAATATCCGATATGTACTGTGCCTCATAAGATGTCCTAGGTATTCCAGCTCTCTTCTCTTAATAGTTATTCCCACCTCTTTTTCCTTAACGA
Organism: Pachyrhynchus sulphureomaculatus; assembly: GCA_019049505.1. Classification (NCBI taxonomy): domain Eukaryota; kingdom Metazoa; phylum Arthropoda; class Insecta; order Coleoptera; family Curculionidae; genus Pachyrhynchus; species Pachyrhynchus sulphureomaculatus. Next base: position 197,420,139 of record CM032447.1, on the reverse strand, counting down.
TCCGACGCAGTACCTTCTCATTAGGATGTAGTCCGTCCAAGATATTCGCAGGGTAAGTCTGTACGCCCACATTTCAACGGCCTCAACCTTTTTCATGAGCGTTCCGGTCATTGTCCGTGCTTCTACTCCGTACAACAATAAAGGAGCACTGGAGCAGTCTAATTTTAAGAGGTAGGGTTATACTGTTGGACATAAATATGCTCTTTATATTATTAAACGATGCTCTCGCTTTTTCTATTTTCACACGTATTTCTGTTGCCTGGTCCCATCCTGAGTTAATTATTGTTCCCAAATTGGTGTAAGATTCTACGTGTTCAATTCTCTGGTTGTTTAGTATTACTTGTCTTGCTGGTTGTTGGTTTTTACTTATAAGCATCCATTTGGTTTTGGCGAGGTTTAGGCTTAACCCATACTATTCACTTCTCCTTTGTAACCTTTCCATCAGGCTATTTAGCTCATCTATGCTGCTAGTGAGTACTACAGTATCGTCAGCATATCTTATGTTATTAAGTATTTCTCCATTTATCTTTACGCCTTCAGTACTTTCTTTTAGCGCTATCGTTAATATTTCTTCGGAGCAGATGTTAAAGAGGAGAGGAGACAAAATGTAACTCTGGCGCACACCTTTCTTGATATCAATATTCTCGGTTAACGCCGACCCTACTTTCACTCTAGCTGACGTGTTTATATAAAATATATATATATATATATATATATATATATATATATATATATATATATATATACATATACATGTATATACACATACATATGTATATATATATATATATATATATATATATATATATATATATATATATATATATATATATATATATGCCAGCGCTCCAAGACAAGGAGAGCTCAACTCCAGACAGTAAAGAACAAGGCTCTAAGGATGATCACGGGAGGACCATGGCTCATGAGAAGTAACCAAAATCATAGAGACCTCGGTGTGTTGACCATAAAGACACACATGAGGAAAATCCAAACGAAGTTCCTGACCAAGGCGTTCTAACACCCCAACCCAATCATCAGAGACGCCTTCCTAATTCACCCGCAAGCCCGCCACCAATTTCCAAGGCCCTCAGACCCTCTTTCTGATGAAAACGATAAGCTACCCCACCTACCATGACAAGCAAAGACCTACGTTAAGTTAGGTAAAGACTCAATCATGTCTTGTAAACATATTTTCTAGGTTAAGTTTAGTATAAGACTACATTATAAATACATAGGTGAAACATACGTAACCTAATAACAATCGTTAAGTGTAATAGTAGTAAGGCTTTGCCTTACTAAAAAAATCAATAAAGGCATTGACATCATTACTTCCATTTTGCCAGCCCCATCGCTTAAGGTGCTGACACGACACAAGTTTAACTATGAAAACTGATTTACAATTGATTATTAACTAAGAATTAATAAGCCGTTACTATGTTCATTTCTTTTTTAATATTATAATTAAAACAAAAAATTACAAACAAGTAGCACTGTTACTGTGTAAGTTTAATTTTTGATATTTTTAATATTTCAAGTATATTGTAACTCAAAAAATAAAGTATTAACAAAGAATATTTTTTAAAAAAGTGATTGCTCGAAGAAAGAGGTACAAAAATTGGCGTAGTTGCTATAGGATTGGTCAAAGCTAATAGAACAGAATTCTAATTGGTAGCAATGGATTCTAATCCCTTAATAGAAAAAACCACATAAATCTTAATTGCTCTCCCTTGACGAAGCCACGAACGGAATATCGACTTGTAGACTAGTTAAGAAACACAACGATCTAGATGCCTTTACTGGTGTAAGTATAAGTATATGAATCGTTTCGTTTGTTTATTTTAATTTTTATTTTTGTCGTATTTGTTCTATAACTTCGATTTTCTGAATATTTACTTCGTTTTCTTCAAATTTTGAGAACTATAACATATTGTTTTTATTTTATCCTATTTACAGTATCATATAAAACTAAACAAAATTATTAACAATGGCCACTAACTACCAAGTTAATAGAGGCTTAAAACTGTTATGTTATATGTTACATTAACCCCGAATTTGAACTAAATCTTCCTCGCTACGGTTCTAAATGCGTATAAACAAGCGTATAACATGTCGATAACGGATTACATAACTTTTTTGGTGATCCACGTAAAAACCTTAATGTTACACTAATAACGACAGTTATCCAACGCATCACCCCTTATTTTTTACAACAGAATTCAAATATTGAATGGAATAATGCATGCGTGTATTCAGAAATCTGACCTTAACCCAGAAATATAATTAAATTATTTGTAGGGTGTCACGCGAAAGTTACGGTGACAAGGCTATAGGTTATGTTCAACTTAAATGCAAAAATGATTATTATTATATTAAAATACTTATATCGAAGTGATCTTCACGACAGAAAAAATTTGATGTTTAGGATTAATAAATCGTGCTCCTTAAAAAGATTTTTTCGGGAGCTATTTTTGTAATATTCGTACAAAATGGTACGAAACAGGCATGATAACTTTTTAGATTAAAAATTTTCAATAAATTTATCAATACACTGACGATAATAATAAAAATAAATTGATTGAAAACTACAACACTCGTAACAGCTGTCTGTGATGTTGGTGAAAAATAAATGTGGTGGCGTCACACGCGTTCGTCACGTCATCGGTAATAAGTTTAAAAATTTATTTTCAATTCGATATAATGTTTTAACTAAAACGAAAAAAAAATAGTTTTGTTATAAAACTTATATATCATCTTTCCATTTATGATAAAAAAAATGTCCAAACTCCAATTGCTCACGGTCAACTCATAAAACCTTTATTATATAAGATACTTCTCAAAGATTTAAATCATTAATAGACTCATGAGCTGGAATTTCTATTTTTACCACAGATTTTCTGAAAATGTAACCATTCAGGGTATTATGGATCAAAAACTTTGTATTTAAGAATCAACTCTTATTGCCGTTAATACAGGAGATCATCATATAGTCTACATTTAAACTTTAGATGGCATTTTGATGGCATAACAGGTATGAACTTTTTGCAGCATTTCGAGTAAATATTAGACTTTAAAAGTATGCAATTATTTGCAAATTTTAAAATTGTATACCAGGAACCAAAAACCGAAAATATTATTTGCAATTAAGATGAGATATATAACAAAATTTCTACAGAAGCTAGGACAGAGTGGATTTTCAATTTCAAACTAGAAATCTTTACACTCTTCAATAGTCTTGCACAAAGCCCAAATTCAATCAACAATGGAATACTGCTTCCATGTTTGTAGCTCTGCTCCCAAACATACACTGCGCTTGTTGGATTCTATTCAGACTTAGACTGAATTCCTCCCAGAGCAGTGCATGCTAGAAAAACACGTTGCGTTATTACTTCACATCCGTATAAAGTTCAGTTTGTCACTCCTCCTATCATCCTTTTAATGTCTTTTATATGGGGAACCTCATCCCTTTAGAATGATTTGCTCAGGACTATATTTATCACCGAGTACAAGTTACAGCGATTCAAAATCAACGTTAATTGCTTTTTCCGGACACGCGTCGCTTCTGTAGTACTTTAGAGATTTCTCTTCAGCACGCGTACGCATCGTACAAAAAGTAATGCTCTTTACAAATTATAAATACTTTGAGAGACATAGCTACATGAATACTAAAAAGGAAAAGTAATACAATACTTTACGAGAGTCCAATTGGAACCTCAGGGAAAGACTACTAATTTCCTTCATAGACGACATCCTGAAACCTTTTTGCCATAAATTTTGGCAACAGACTGATATACAACTCTGATAAAACCAGTGAAGAATAGTGTTCAACTTCTTACCTGTTGCATGTTTACAATAAAAAATTCTTCTACCTTACTTTAACCTTAGGTTAACACTATAATAATTATATATACTGAACTCTACATACTTTTGACTTGCAGTTAAACCAGATAGTTTTACTGGAGACTAAAAAGTCTAAGGATAATAAAGAGTTAAAATATTTAGCAAAAACAAAGTTAGGATTTAACAACAAATTTCAGCATTTACAACATTATTATGGTTTCCATATTAACCGCAACATTTAGCTTTAATATTACAGGCTACTGTCGACTCACATCATTAAACCTAGCTTAACATTTCGATCTCTAAATGATGAATTTATAATTCCTTTGCAAAGGCAGATTGCAATATAACTTTCATGCAGCGTACCGAAGGGTCAATATTAGGAAACCGACAATTCCAAAACAAAGAGGAGTTGAGTAAGTAGTTCCATTCACCCATATTACATTATTTTAATTGATTTGATGAAAATTTTGTATACAATTTTTTTTTTTTTAGAATTGAAACTATGTGTACATACATACATATATATATATATATATATATATATATATATATATATATATATATATATATATATTATATATACCTATATATATATATATATATATATATATATATATATATATATATATATATATATATATATATATATATATATATATAGCGAACTTGAAATCCTTGGGGCAGTCATGGAAATAGGGTTAAGAAGGTTTAAATACCTTTTTAGTTTATTTGACATTTTTTATAATTTTTGACCTTCTATTAAAGTTGTAGTTAATTTATTCTAGGAAGAACCAAGACGTTGAAGCTTTATTAAATTTCTTTTAAGTTTGTAATAATTTTTATATATGTGTCTGAGCAATTTTTAAATTAAGTTGAATTTGAAAAAGTTTAGTGACTTTGTGAAATTTTTTTTGAGATAAGAGGAAGAGTAATGATATAAAATTCGGTTTTTAGAAAGAAAGATAATGATGATGATGATTTAGATAAATATTTAACATTTTCATTGGATAGAAGTTATTAAGCAATACATCTCGAAGTATATTTAAGTTACTAAGTTTAAGAGAGGGATGAGAGATTCTTTCTATTCTGGACCCTAACTCCAAAATTATATTTATTTTGATTTTCGTGGAGTGGGAGTAATAGAAGTTGATAGATCTTCCTAAATAGTTGGTTTGGTATGCCAACGATGATCGAGTTGTCACCTTTCCTAATTTCTAACGTGTCTAAAAAAGGCACACTGTTGTTTGTTTCCTCCTCGATTGTGAATTGAAGTTTAGGGTAAAAGTTGTAGAATATTCTAAGGATCTCATCTAATCCATCATTTGCTGTTAAGGTGATAATGTCATCAGCATATTTCTTCAAAAAAGTTAAGTCGAAAGAAAGTTTCGGTATGGATTCTTCCAAGAAATCATCCATTACATATTGTGCTATAATTGGAGAAATAGTAGAATCCATTGGAATGCCCATTATTTGTTTGGAAAAATGCTGATTAAATTTAAATTAAATAAACTCCAAAATTTCAAGAAAATTGTTAAGTGTTAAATAGTATATTTTTGAACATTAGTCCATTGTTTTCTGATAATCTTGATTACTAATTGGAGAGGGATGTTGCTATATAAAGAAATATCATTCAAGCTAATCAATATGAAACGTTAAGGAAGTTTCTTGCTAGATATAAAGTTAGTAAATTTAAAGGAGTTAGTTACATAGTAGTTATTTTCTCTCTCCAAAAGAAAAGTTCACTACTTGCTATTAGGGTATTGAGGGATGAAACAGTGGGACTCATAGTTCGTTATGAATTTTTGGGAGCCCTCAGAATTTTGGTGAATTAAAATTATAAATCATTAGAAATTTAACTGTTTCATTCGTCAATTTCCCTTGGTTCTTAAGCTTAGTTACTAGTTTATTAGCTTTTTATTGAAAAGTAGAGGTGGGATTTCTGAAGAGTTTGGTGTAGTAGTCTTGATCTTGCAGGATAATATTGCATTTTTCAAATTATGTAACTTTTTTCATGATAACTGTGACATTACCTTTATCAGACCTACTAACAATCACCTTTCCATTGTCTTTAAGAAAAGATTTTTTATTTTCTATATATTGAATTTGGGTAACTTTATTGAAAATGTTTGTGGTAGTAATTAGTTAAGACATTGGTAAACTTAGCTCTAATTATATTCTTATTGTTGTTGCTGGTTGAAAGAGATTTTAAAATATTCTCGAAGTCAGCTAATTCAGCAGTAATTCTTTATCTGAAATATCATTTTGTTTGGATTAACAATAAATTTAGGACCTAATGCCAAATATTTAAGAATATTATTAGGAATGTCAACCTCTGAGATGTTTTTAATCTATTTTTCTTCTATATGCATGTCAAATTTGCTTTGTTTACTTTCAAGTAGTAAGTAATTAGGAAAGATGACAATTCGATCATCGTTGATTGATATACCAAACCTACCTGCTCAGGAAGATATATCAACTTCCATTTCTCCCACTGCACGAAAATCAAAATAAATATGATTTCGAGGTTGAGGCCTAGAATAGAAAGGATCTCTCATTCCTCTCTCAGTCTTAGTAACTTAAATAAACTTCTAAATATATTGCTTAATAACTCATATCCAAGTAAAATTTTAAATATACTATTACTTAACTCAATATCGCCTCCTGACATTAGTGCCTTTGTTTCTGAAAACCGAATTTTATATCATTACGCTTTCCCTTATCTCAAAGAAATTTACACAAAAGTCACTAAACTTTTTAAAATTAAACATAATTTAAAAATTGCTTTCAAACATTCAAAAACAATTAATAATATTTTTACCAATTTAAAACATAATGATTTAAACTCAATTTTCTGAAATCTATTGTAATTCAGTTGGCAAAATAATAAGTCACAAAATTTATAAATTGACGTAATGTCAATTTTTACAAACTTTAGAAAAATTAAACAAAACTTCAACGTCTTGGTTTTTCCTAGAATAAATTAACCATAACTTTACCAGAGGATAAAAAGACGCTGACCTTAACAACAGAAATGTAAAAGTATAAAAAAATTCAATAAAAATCACTATATTGCTCGTAGCCTGCCTAACAAAATTGATTATATTTTTAAAAGTTTCTGTCGCAATTTTCTCAATTTTCCTCATGGATACGAACAACAATGAAAATTTTCATTGAAAGCAGTAAGTAATTTTTTAATGTAAATATTTTAGGGTTTTTTCTTTTGCAAACTTTAGAAACTAATTTTCTACTGTATTTGTAGACCTGAAGAAGAAAATAAAGTATTTTCGAAAGCTCGGCGTAGCTAAAAAGGTGTTTAAAACTTTTTAGCCCTATTTCCATGACCACTTACCCTAGAAATTTCAAGTTTGCTGTTAACTAGTCGGTCAAGACTACCCTTCTCCCTCTCTCTTGCTCTCTCTCTCTCTCTCTCTCTCTCTCTATATATATATATATATATATATATATATATATATATATATATATATATATATAATTTATTTTTAATTCTTGGGATTTGAGTTCCTTTTATGGATATTTGGTATTCAAAATTAAACTTAAATTGAAGTTTCGCCCTTTGGTTTAGGGCATTTTAATTTTTTTCTTTATTTCCACAAAATATATAAAATATAAAAATAAATTACATTTAGGTACACTAGTACAACATAAATTACTTAACTCACACAACCATACACTTTTTGCATAAACTCTTAGTTCTATCTTTAAAAATCACAGATCAATAATACAAAATAAAATCTACATCGATAAGAATGCCACTATGACTTGTCAGTAGTAAATAAAATATGTGAGATTAAAGGTAGGTCCCATGTGATTTTAATTTTTAAAGATAGAACTAAGAATTTATGTAAAAAGTGTGTGGTTGTGTGAGTTAAATAATTTATGTTGTACTAGTGTACCTAATTTTGTATATTTTGTAAAAATAAAGAAACAAATGAAAATGCTCTAAACCAAAGGGCAAACGTCAATTTAAGTTTAATTTTGAACACCAAATATCCATAAAACGAACCCCAAGAATTGAAAATAAATATTAATTGATGGTTTAAGAAAATTTTAAAGTATTGTATATATATACATATATATATATATATATATATATATATATATATATATATATATATATATATATATATATATATATATATATAAATATATATATATATATATATATATATATATATATATATATATATATATATATATATATATATATATATATATATATGCAGCAAATAGATGTTCCTTATCATCTAATTTAACTGATTTGAAACCTTTACTTGGACAGCACGGCAGTTGTGAGATCAGACAATACAACATCCGATCAATTTCTTCCTCGCCGAGGTGTAAGACCAGGCTGTGTTCTGTCTCCTACATTATTTAATGTTTATGGCAAATTTATAATGAGAAATGCGTTAAGCGAATGGGGTGGTGGAATTTTAATAGGAGGTGAGCAAATAAATAGCTTGCGTTGCTCTGATGACACCACCATATTTCTACTGAGATAGAGATGGCCATACTTTTAAATAGAGAAACTAGATTTTACCATAAATAGGGACAAAACAAAGTTGACGATAGTCTATAAGGCTACCTAAATAGTAAGATCTGACTTAACTTACTCAATGGTATCGAGAGGGTAAGAAACTTCGTATATCTAGGATTAACCGTAAGTAGTGTGGGAGGATGCGAGGATAAAATAAGGAGAAGAATATTCCTAGCAAGAAATGCTATGAGGAGGTTTACTAAGATATGGAAAAGTTCGTATATAACGAAAAGAACAAAATTAAACGTCGTCTTGTCCTTAGTTTGTCAAATATTTTTAAATGGCGTAGAATCCTGGACGCTTTGAGCAAAGCAGTGTAAACTCATTGATTCCTTTTAAATGTGGTGCTATAGGAGGATGCTGAGAGACTCCTGTTTTGCAAGAAGAACCAGTCAATCTACACTGAAAGAATTAGTTATAACCGTAAGATTATCATCGCTGTGTCTAAAAAGACTTCTTCAGTATGTTGTTGGATATAGCCAGAAGATTAGGTGATAATGTATGCTGGCTTATAATGATGGGAGAGGTCCAGCCTAAAAGAAGTAGAGGCCGCTCGCCCAGAAGATGGTCGGATCAAATAAAATATGTTATAGATGGACCACTCCATGCACCAATAAACTTGGTAGAAGATCGAGAGAAGTGGAAGGGAGAGACATTACGAACCTATATATATATATATATATATATATATATATATATATATATATATATATATATATATAGTAATATTAAAGTAAGTTAGTAAGTATATATATATATATATATATATATATATATATATATATATATATATATATATATATATATATATATATATATATAGTAAGTTAGTAAATTAGTAAAGTATATATAGTAATATTTTGGTCACTTTTTTGACAGAAATGGCCGTAAATTAAAAATGGTGTATTTCAAAATATTAATCTTAAAATTAATGCATATATACATACATACATACATACATATATATATATATATATATATATATATATATATATATATATATATCTCTATATATCTATATATATATATATATAATATATATATATATATATATATATATATATATATATATATATATATATATATATATTATATATATATATATATATATATATATATATATATATATATATATATATTTAAATGTCTAGCACACGTGCTTCAGAGATGTCCCTAAAGCGCTCCAGGAGCGGCATGTGTGCGGAAAAAAGCGATTCGCGCTGTTCTTGAATCGCTGTAAATTGTACTTGGTGGGAAACACAGCGCTGGGCAAATTATTTCAAAGGGATGATGTTCTCAACATACACTGGATTTGTTGGACTCTATTCAGAGAAGGGCTGCTCGCCTGATTGCAGACCCGGAACTGGCCGGCGGCCTTGATTCGTTGGAACATCGAAGAACGGTTGGCGACTTGACTCTATTCTACAAGTATTTTCATGGAAAGTGTTCGATGGATGTATCCCGCTTAATTCCTCCCAGAGCAGTGCGTGCTAGAAGTACACGTCGCGCTAATACGTCATATCCGTATGAGGTTCAGCTTGTCACTCCTCGTACAACACTTTTCAAGCAATCTTTTATATGGAGAACCTCATCCCTTTGGAATAATTTGCCCAGGACTGTGTTCCCACCGAGTACAATTTACAGCGATTCAAGACCAATATAAATCGCTTTTTCCACACACGTGTCGCTCCTGTAGCATTTTAGGGATTTCCCTGCAACATGTATGCTACACCCATAAAAAAAAAACTATATTAAAATTCCCATAATTCTATTTGATAGGATATTATAACTACTTGCATGGGCATTGAAATGTTACATTCCAAATATTTTATAGTTATTAGGTTTGACTATTTCATACGGGAAAATTTCTACCTATATTAGCCTATTTCTGAATTCATAAATTATCATGGCTGCTAATAAAAGCAGAATATTCAGCCCTGTTATTACTAACTAAGCTAGCTTAATATTTAGATCTGGAAATGATGTATATATAATATCTGTGCATAAGTCATTTGCAATATAACACGTAGTTCGAATTAATTATTGGATGCCAGCTATGTTAAATCGGTAAATATTTACCAATTTTATACCAAGTACTGCCGTAAAATTTGATTTTTACGCTACTATGATTCTTAGTTACATATAGAGAATGCATGAAATAGTACAGATCCTGCCAAAAGTAAAAAATAAAAATATTATTAAAATTAAAAAAAGTTGGTAAAATGGTTTACTAAGTACATACATAATTCTAAAATGACTAAAATGGATTTGACGTTCTCACATTAAAAAAATAACTTAATTGAAGTACTCCATGCGATATTTTAAGTTAGCGTACTTCCTCTTTAAGTTTATGCCCCGTAAGCAATATCGCTAAAGAGTCTCATTCTTATTTCACGCATTATAGGTGAACCTAATTTGTTGTTTGTTCTAACATGGCTAAACAGACAAATCGAAAGATTGACAAGAGAGATAGACAGACAGAAGGAAAATAATGGCTTTGTTTTTCGTGATCTAGGGGCCCTGAATTGCCAAGAGGGTGATTTTTCACGAATATTTGTTTTTCATTTAAATCGTAAATTTACTGTACCGCTGGCACTAGAACCGATTAACTTTTGCTATTTGGGTGCACCACGTCGGAAGAAACACATTTTTTTAACTAGACCATTTTTAGACCACATAAACAGATCTGTTGAATCCATCAAGTAATACAAAATCAGCACCAATCGTATACGATATATTATTTGAGATTGCAATTTTTCAACAAAAAGTATGCCCTTGGAACTTTTTTCCCCGGTGTTTCTGGAGTCTGGATGATTCGAGTCTTCTATCCATCTTTCGTAAGTATACCGCTCTATTTGTAGGGGCTATGAATAAATCGGTTACATTGTTGCTATAAGTTTGTAGTTCTTCAGTTATCGAGAAGATAATGCTCTCGAAACTCAATCGTCGTTCTATTATTCTATTTGGTCAACTATATTTAATACTGCTTTTGCTATAGCTTATTTTATTTGCAGTGTTTATACTACTATTGTTTTTTTAATAGATGTACAACTTTCGATTATTGATTTTCTACCGTTTGTTTGAGTTCTATCGATTATTGTTTTTCTGCCGTTTGATTGAGTTCTAAGTTTATTACTACACTCTAATTCATTTTGAGCTTATAGTTTAAATACCTGGATATCTCTCAAAAGGATTCCCACCTGATTGTATGTAGGCTTTGCAGGATTTGCACAGTAATTGTCCAGTATTAAAAGAGCTCTCTAAGTATATAAACACTTTTTCATTAATAATAAAACCGAAGGGTAATTTTCGTAATTAAATAATATGAATTATTTTTTTGTGGAAGCATTTAATTCACATTTAATTTTATATTTCGTTGCCATATATATATATATATATATATATATATATATATATATATATATATATATATATATATATATATATGTATATATATACATATATATATATATATATATATATATATATATATATATATATATATATATATATATATATGTATATATATATATATATATATATATATATATATATATATATATATAATATATATATATATATATATGTATATATATATATATATATATATATATATATATATATATATATATATATGTATATGTATATATATATATATATATATATATATATATATATATATATATATATATATATATATATATATCTGTCTCTGTCTTTTTGTCAGAAGCGACCTCTCTTGTCAACGAGAAGAGGCTCTCGAGCCCCCAAACTTTGATGTTATGTGGTTAAAAATAAAGACTCAACACAAGGTTCATCTGTATCCTGTATCGACTACCAAGTGATACCAATTTTCGAACACTTTTCGCTTCTCTTGCAGACACCATCGATCATTTACAAATTAACTATCCAAGTGCCGAAATTGCCGTCCTGGGCGACTTTAATGTCCACAATATCAACTGCCTTAAATATTCAAATACTACCGACGAACAAGGTCGTGAAGCTGAATCATTCTCAATCAGTTGTGGCTTAACTCAGCTTATTGACGAACCAACACAGATCCCTGATCGAGACGAGGAGTTCGCCAGTCTTCTTGATCTGTTTTTAACCACCAATCCGGAGATTTATACGGTCACCGTAAATCCGCCGTTAGGTTCTTCCGACCATAAACTGCTTTCGATATCGAGAATCCGGCCAATCAGTGACAGAGAGGCGCCCAGGCCGCGCAAGATTTAGCACTACAAATCTGCTAAATGGGAAGATCTCATGGAATACTTTCGAACTTTCCTTTGGATGGACGTTTGTTTTCGATCCGATAACCCATCTGACTGCGCCAGGGAGGTCTCCGATGTTATTTTGGCTGGTATGGAAGGTTACATCCCTTTTTCGAAGAAATGGTTCTCTAACGGCAAGCCTTGGTTTGACCGAAAATGCAAAGAAGTTGTTGCTTCTAAACATATTGCATACCGACAATGGCGTGAAAATCCTAACAGCATAAATCGTAACACCTTTACTCGTGCCCGGAACAGATGCAAAGGAATTATCGACGAAACCAAGGAGGCGCACAATGAACGAATTAGAAACAAACTTCTCACTTGTCCCAACAATTCCAGGTCCTTTTGGGCAGTCGCTAAGGCAGTTAGTCAAAATTTTACCAAATCTACCATACCACCACTCACACGGCCAGATAATTCCATTGCAACCACATCTGGTGAGAGAGCGAACTTGTCGGCTTGCTTCACATTCTACTGTCGATTTCCAAGAAAAAACATCACCTACTATTCCTATATTGCAGTCAAAGATGTCCGATGTTGTCTTCAGACAGCGCATCATAAAGCGTATTTTAATGAAGCTAGATACCAAAAAGACTTATGGCGCTGACGGAATACCTGCCATAGTTCTCAAAAACTGTGTAAGGGAACTAACACCAGTTTTCTGTAGTCTTTTTAACCTATCCTACAGAAAGGGAATATTTTTGTCCTGCAGGAAATGTGCCACGGTTCAGCCGATACCTAAAAAAGGCAAGAAGACCTTGCGAAATAACTACCGACCAGTCGCACTGCTTTCAATAATATCGAAAGTCATGGAAAAGGTTATCAATGAGCATCTTCTAAAATATCTTGAACGATTCAATAGTATTAGCGATCACCAATATGGTTTTCATAAACACAGATCAACGAGAGATCTTCTGACTTATGTAACACATAATTGGAACAACGCAATTGAACACTTTGGAGAATCTCGAGCGGTTGCTCTTGATATATCCAAAGCATGATGGATTGTTGTCTAAGTTACGCTCTTCTGGTTTGTCTGAAAGGTTTTGTTTGTGGCTCTCATGTATCCTCAGAGAGCATTCTTTACGAGTGGCGGTCGACGGATTTCTTTCTAACACCTTCACTATCAACGCTGGTGTGCCCCAGGGCTCTATACTGTCCCCTACTCTCTTTCTCATTTACATTAACGATTTACTGGAAAAGACCGGGAATCCAATCTACAGCTTTGCAGATGACAGTACGCTTGTCTCTTCATTCACATTGAACGCTCGGACATCGGCTGCTCAGGCGAATATCCGCAGACAGCAGGAGATCGTTCAACTTCACAAAGACCTGGAAGAAATTCTATCTTAGGGTGACAGTAACCAAGTGGAATTTAACACTACAAAAACCCAGGCGGCAGTTTTTTCTAAAATAGTTAACGTTGCTGAACCCGACATAGTTATGTCGGGGCACTCCATTCCCCTAGCATCGTCGCTTAATTTGTTTGGCGTTAGTTTGAGAACAAATATGTCCTGGCATGAACATGTTGCAGACATAGCAAGGAGAGCTTCTCAAAAGTTGGGAATATTATTTCGAACCAGAAAGCTTTACACACCCCACAACAACTGTTAATTGTTTACAAAGCTCAAATTCGACCAACTATGGAATACTGCTCCCATGTTTGGGGTTCCGCTCCCAAACATACACTGCATTTGTTGGATCTGTCTGTCTGATTGGAAACCCGGAATTGACCAACGGCCTTGATTCGCTGGAACATCAAAGAACGGTTGGCGACTTGAGTCTGTTCTACAAAAATATTTTCATGGAATGTTCGAAGGATGTAGCCCGCTTAATTCCTCCCAAAGCGGTGCATGTTAGAAATACACGTTGCGCTGGTGCTTCACGTCCGTATGAGGTTCAGCTTGTTACTCCGCGTACAACGCTTTTCAAGCAGTCTTTTATATGGAGAACATCATCCCTTTGGAATAATTTGCCCAGCGCTGTGTTTCCCACCAAGTACAATTTACAGCGATTCAAGAACAGCGCGAATCGCGTTTTCCGCACACATGCCGCTCCTGGAGCGCTTTAGGGACATCTCTGAAGCACGTGTGCTAGACATTTAATATATATATATATATATATATATATATATATATATATATATATATATATATATATATTATATATATATATATATATATATATATATATATATATATATATATAATATACTCGTATATATATATATATATATATTAAATGTCTAGCACACGTGCTTCAGAGATGTCCCTAAAGCGCTCCAGGAGCGGCATGTGTGCGGAAAAAAGCGATTCGCGCTGTTCTTGAATCGCTGTAAATTGTACTTGGTGGGAAACACAGCGCTGGGCCAAATTATTCCAAAGGGATGATGTTCTCCATATAAAAGACTGCTTGAAAAGCGTTGTACGCGGAGTAACAAGCTGAACCTCATACGGACGTGAAGCACCAGCGCAACGTGTATTTCTAACATGCACCGCTTTGGGAGGAATTAAGCGGGCTACATCCTTCGAACATTCCATGAAAATATTTGTAGAACAGACTCAAGTCGCCAACCGTTCTTCGATGTTCCAGCGAATCAAGGCCGTTGGTCAATTCCGGGTTTCCAATCAGACAGACAGATCCAACAAATGCAGTGTATGTTTGGGAGCGGAACCCCAAACATGGGAGCAGTATTCCATAGTTGGTCGAATTTGAGCTTTGTAAAGAATTAACAGTTGTTGTGGGGTGTAAAGCTTTCTGGTTCGAAATAATATTCCCAACTTTTGAGAAGCTCTCCTTGCTATGTCTGCAACATGTTCATGCCAGGACATATTTGTTCTCAAACTAACGCCAAACAAATTAAGCGACGATGCTAGGGGAATGGAGTGCCCCGACATAACTATGTCGGGTTCAGCAACGTTAACTATTTTAGAAAAAAACTGCCGCCTGGGTTTTTGTAGTGTTAAATTCCACTTGGCTACTGTCACCCTAAGATAGAATTTCTTCCAGGTCTTTGTGAAGTTGAACGATCTCCTGCTGTCTGCGGATATTCGCCTGAGCAGCCGATGTCCGAGCGTTCAATGTGAATGAAGAGACAAGCGTACTGTCATCTGCAAAGCTGTAGATTGGATTCCCGGTCTTTTCCAGCAAATCGTTAATGTAAATGAGAAAGAGAGTAGGGGACAGTATAGAGCCCTGGGGCACACCAGCGTTGATAGTGAAGGTGTTAGAAAGAAATCCGTCGACCGCCACTCGTAAAGAATGCTCTCTGAGGATACATGAGAGCCACAAACAAAACCTTTCAGAGAAACCAGAAGGGCGTAACTTAGACAACAATCCATCATGCTTTGGATATATCAAGAGCAACCGCTCGAGATTCTCCAAAGTGTTCAATTGCGTTGTTCCAATTATGTGTTACATAAGTCAGAAGATCTCTCGTTGATCTGTGTTTATGAAAACCATATTGGTGATCGCTAATACTATTGAATCGTTCAAGATATTTTAGAAGATGCTCATTGATAACCTTTTCCATGACTTTCGATATTATTGAAAGCAGTGCGACTGGTCGGTAGTTATTTGGCAAGGTCTTCTTGCCTTTTTTAGGTATCGGCTGAACCGTGGCACATTTCCTGCAGGACAAAAATATTCCCTTTCTGTAGGATAGGTTAAAAAGTCTACAGAAAACTGGTGTTAGTTCCCTTACACAGTTTTTGAGAACTATGGCAGGTATTCCGTCAGCGCCATAAGTCTTTTTGGTATCTAGCTTCATTAAAATACGCTTTATGATGCGCTGTCTGAAGACAACATCGGACATCTTTGACTGCAATATAGGAATAGTAGGTGGTGTTTTTTCTTGGAAATCGACAGTAGAATGTGAAGCAAGCCGACAAGTTCGCTCTCTCACCAGATGTGGTTGCAATGGAATTATCTGGCCGTGTGAGTGGTGGTATGGTAGATTTGGTAAAATTTTGACTAACTGCCTTAGCGACTGCCCAAAAGGACCTGGAATTGTTGGGACAAGTGAGAAGTTTGTTTCTAATTCGTTCATTGTGCGCCTCCTTGGTTTCGTCGATAATTCCTTTGCATCTGTTCCGGGCACGAGTAAAGGTGTTACGATTTATGCTGTTAGGATTTTCACGCCATTGTCGGTATGCAATATGTTTAGAAGCAACAAATTCTTTGCATTTTCGGTCAAACCAAGGCTTGCCGTTAGAGAACCATTTCTTCGAAAAAGGGATGTAAGCTTCCATACCAGCCAAAATAACATCGGAGACCTCCCTGGCGCAGTCAGATGGGTTATCGGATCGAAAACAAACGTCCATCCAAAGGAAAGTTCGAAAGTATTCCATGAGATCTTCCCATTTAGCAGATTTGTAGTGCTAAATCTTGCGCGGCCTGGGCGCCTCTCTGTCACTGATTGGCCGGATTCTCGATATCGAAAGCAGTTTATGGTCGGAAGAACCTAACGGCGGATTTACGGTGACCGTATAAATCTCCGGATTAGTGGTTAAAAACAGATCAAGAAGACTGCCGAACTCCTCGTCTCGATCAGGGATCTGTGTTGGTTCGTCAATAAGCTGAGTTAAGCCACAACTGATTGAGAATGATTCAGCTTCACGACCTTGTTCGTCGGTAGTATTTGAATATTTAAGGCAGTTGATATTGTGGACATTAAAGTCGCCCAGGACGGCAATTTCGGCACTTGGATAGTTAATTTGTAAATGATCGATGGTGTCCGCAAGAGAAGCGAAAAGTATTCGAAAATTGGTATCACTTGGTAGTCGATACAGGATACAGATGAACCTTGTGTTGAGTCGTTATTTTTAACCACATAACATCAAAGTTTGGGGGCTCGAGAGCCTCTTCTCGTTGACAAGAGAGGTCGCTTCTGACAAAAAGACAGAGACAGATATATATATATATATATATATATATATATATATATATATATATATATATATATATACATATATATATATATATATATATATATATATATATATATATATATATACATATATATATATATATATATATATATATATATATATATATATATATATATATATATATATATATATATACATATATATATATATATATATATATATATATATATATATATATATATATATGTATATATATATATATATATATATATATATATATATATATATATATATATATATATATACATATATATATATATATATATATATATATATATATATATATATATATATATATATATATATATATATATATATATGGCAACGAAATATAAAATTAAATGTGAATTAAATGCTTCCACAAAAAATAATTCATATTATTTAATTACGAAAATTACCCTTCGGTTTTATTATTAATGAAAAAGTGTTTATATACTTAGAGAGCTCTTTTAATACTGGACAATTACTGTGCAAATCCTGCAAAGCCTACATACAATCAGGTGGGAATCCTTTTGAGAGATATCCAGGTATTTAAACTATAAGCTCAAAATGAATTAGAGTGTAGTAATAAACTTAGAACTCAATCAAACGGCAGAAAAACAATAATCGATAGAACTCAAACAAACGGTAGAAAATCAATAATCGAAAGTTGTACATCTATTAAAAAAACAATAGTAGTATAAACACTGCAAATAAAATAAGCTATAGCAAAAGCAGTATTAAATATAGTTGACCAAATAGAATAATAGAACGACGATTGAGTTTCGAGAGCATTATCTTCTCTCGATAACTGAAGAACTACAAACTTATAGCAACAATGTAACCGATTCATTCATAGCCCCTACAAATAGAGCGGTATACTTACGAAAGATGGATAGAAGACTCGAATCATCCAGACTCCAGAAACACCGGGGAAAAAAGTTCCAAGGGCATACTTTTTGTTGAAAAATTGCAATCTCAAATAAATATATCGTATACGATTGGTGCTGATTTTGTATTACTTGATGGATTCAACAGATCTGTTATGTGGTCTAAAAATGGTCTAGTTAAAAAAATGTGTTTCTTCCGACGTGGTGCACCCAAATAGCAAAAGTTAATCGGTTCTAGTGCCAGCGGTACAGTAAATTTACGATTTAAATGAAAAACAAATATTCGTGAAAAATCACCCTCTTGGCAATTCAGGGCCCCTAGATCACGAAAAACAAAGCCATTATTTTCCTTCTGTCTGTCTATCTCTCTTGTCAATCTTTCGATTTGTCTGTTTAGCCATGTTAGAACAAACAACAAATTAGGTTCACCTATAATGCGTGAAATAAGAATGAGACTCTTTAGCGATATTGCTTACGGGGCATAAACTTAAAGAGGAAGTACGCTAACTTAAAATATCGCATGGAGTACTTCAATTAAGTTATTTTTTAATGTGAGAACGTCAAATCCATTTTAGTCATTTTAGAATTATGTATGTACTTAGTAAACCATTTTACCAACTTTTTTTAATTTTAATAATATTTTTATTTTTTACTTTTGGCAGGATCTGTACTATTTCATGCATTCTCTATATGTAACTAAGAATCATAGTAGCGTAAAAATCAAATTTTACGGCAGTACTTGGTATAAAATTGGTAAATATTTACCGATTTAACATAGCTGGCATCCAATAATTAATTCGAACTACGTGTTATATTGCAAATGACTTATGCACAGATATTATATATACATCATTTCCAGATCTAAATATTAAGCTAGCTTAGTTAGTAATAACAGGGCTGAATATTCTGCTTTTATTAGCAGCCATGATAATTTATGAATTCAGAAATAGGCTAATATAGGTAGAAATTTTCCCGTATGAAATAGTCAAACCTAATAACTATAAAATATTTGGAATCTAACATTTCAATGCCCATGTAAGTAGTTATAATATCCTATCAAATAGAATTATGGGAATTTTAATAAAGTTTTTTTTTATGGGTGTAGCATACATGCTGCAGGGAAATCCCTAAAATGCTACAGGAGCGACACGTGTGTGGAAAAAGCGATTTATATTGGTCTTGAATCGCTGTAAATTGTACTCGGTGGGAAACACAGTCCTAGGCAAATTATTCCAAAGGGGATGAGGTTCTCCATATAAAAGATTGCTTGAAAAGTGTTGTACGAGGAGTGACAAGCTGAACCTCATACGGATATGACGTATTAGCGCGACGTGTACTTCTAGCACGCACTGCTCTGGGGAGGAATTAAGCGGGATACATCCATCGAACACTTTCCATGAAAATACTTGTAGAATAGAGTCAAGTCGCCAACCGTTCTTCGATGTTCCAACGAATCAAGGCCGCCGGCCAGTTCCGGGTCTGCAATCAGGCGAGCAGCCCTTCTCTGAATAGAGTCCAACAAATCCAGTGTATGTTGGGGAGCAGAGCCCCAAACATGGGGGCAGTATTCCATAGTTGGTCCAATTTGAGCTTTGTACAGAATTAATACTTGCTGTGGAGTGTAAAGCTTTCTAATTTGAAATAATATTCCCAGCTTTTGAAAAGCTTTTTTTTTTTGCTATGCTTGCAAAATTTTCATGCCAAGCCATATTTGCTCCCAAATTAACTCCCAACAAATTGATTGACGATGCTAGAGGAATGGAGTGCCTCAACATAACTGTGTCGGGTTCAGAAACGTTAACTTTTTAAAAAAAAACTGCCGCCTGGGTTTTTGTAGGGTTAAATTCCACTTGGTTATTGTCACCCTAAGACAGAATTTCTTCCAGGTTTTTGTTAAATAGGATCCTGCTGTCTGCGGATATTTGTCTATGTCTTGTCAATGAAGAGATAAGCGTACTGTCATCTGCAAAGCTGTAGATTGGATTCCCGGTCTTTTCCAGCAGATCGTTAATGTAAATGAGAAAGAGAGTAGGAGACAGTATGGAGCTTTGGGGCACACCGGCGTTAATTGCGAAGGTGTTAGAAAGAAATCCGTCGACTGCCACTCGTAAAGAACGCTTTTTGAGGAAACAAGAGAGCCACTAACAGAACTTTTCAGACAAACCAGAAGAACGTAACTTAGCCAACAATCCATCATGCCAAACACGGTCCAATGCTTTGGATATATCCAGAGCATTGGAGCTCGAGATTCTCCAAAATGCTCAATTGCGTTGTTCCAAGCATGTATTTCATAAGTTAGTTAGTTGAAAGTTGAATTTTTGTATATGTGTAGATCCAGGATTCTTTTACAGCCTATTTTACACGAATGCTTTTGCGTAAGATTGATTTTTTTATGTCACTAGGGAAAAAAAAACGGCTCCCAAAAATAGATATAAAGAAATAGGAACACAAAAATATAACATTTTATCGAACAGTTCTATACTCTACAAAGCCTATCTCCTCAAGTTCTACCCTAAAATAACCTGGTAAGAATGGCTATTAATTGTAACTCTTGTTATTGGTTTTACTTTCATTGCTAAAAGAAAGGATTTTGATAAAATCACAGCAAAATGAGAAATCAGTTTTAAACTTGGTACATATATATTATCTAAGGATAGAATGAATCCTATAGCTGAAGCGATAATGCTTCAGGAAAGGGGGATGAAATGAGTAAGTGTCGATTTTTGTACGGTTTTATTAGTAATACTGCGATTTTTTCCTAGTTCTTTGTTGAGGTAATAAACAAATTTTGTTCATAAAGATTTATAGTAAAACATATAGGGGGTTAAAAGACATTTTCTGTTATATTTCTTTTATAGGGTTTTTGCAACCAAAGGGTCTAAGAATTATATAATTTTTTGTTCAGTTTTGAACTCGGGAAAAGGGTGAAATCAGTGTGTCATATAATAAACAAATTTTGAACATACAGTTTATAGAAAAATAAATTAGGGTTTAAAGAAGTGGTTAGAAGGATTGCATCGTTTACATCTTGCTATATGTCCTTGTCAGGATTCTTGAAGTCGAACAATTTAAAACTGTGTTATTTTTCAGTTATTATCAATTTTAACATTGCAAGAGGGTGGACGATGTTGGAATCGTTGAATATTATATGGTTTTAATAGTATTATGCGAATTGTGCCATGTTTTTTTTGTTGATGTAATGGATAAATTTTAGACGTATTGTTTATAATAAAATCTGTATGGAGTTCATGAGGTGAGGCTAGGATTGCTTCGTTTTAGGCTTCTTTGATTTGAGGAATCTGAAAGTTAATTTCATTGCTTCCAATTTTATGAGGAAAAAAGGTTGAAAGAAGTGTGGGTCGTTAATTGTGCAATGTTATTAGAATGTTCAGTTTTTTGGTTGCGATTTTTTTAATGTTTATTGTGAAAAGTTTAGAGGCAATGTTTATTTTAGAGCTGCGTGTTTGCAAGGGTAGAACTAGGTAAATAACCGTACCTTGTTTGATTTTTACCATAAGCCCTGTTAAATAAGTATTTTTGATAATGACTTGCGAATCTTAAAAACATGGGACCTCTAGCAATAAAATATCTTTATAGAGAGTAATATTTCTGAAACTTATACAGCCAAAACTAAAAAGCGTACTATAATTTTACATTTAAATACAGAACTTTGTTGAAAATATGGTACCTAGAAACTTCCTAGTTGTAAGCAGTTTTAAATGCGTATTAATTCAATTTTGCTTAAGCTTCGGTAAATTCAAATCAGCATTTAAATGTTGTTTATGTAGCCTTACAATATATTGCTAAAATTAATATGAAAATAGCATTTTTAAAAGCGTATCTCATACTTCAAAAATTTGAAACATATGTATATAACTCTATCATTATTTATTCCTTTCGAATTTAATGTTATTGCTTTATTACTGTAAAGAGCTGTACATTTAACAAAAGTGTGTCAAAGTAAACCTCTATTAAAGGTTTATTAGAAAGATTATTATTATTATTGTATGCTGCATTAAAATGAATATTTTATTTTTTCTATTTATCATAAACCATAAAAATTTCTATATCTATATCTATAATATATATAAAATGCAACGTCTCTTTGTCTGTCTGTCTGCCTGTCTGTCTGTCTGTCCGTTAGTGCGCTTATCACTGGAGAACCACTTATCCGATTTACGTACTTTTTTTTAAAACATACATATGTTCTCTGGCCAGGTTTTAGGCTATATTTTATTACGATAGATAGCATAAGGAATGAGCAATGACGATAATAGTGAATGAAGTCGGAAAAGAGTTTGCCGCTAGCGCATTCCCTTGCAATACACAGCCTAAACCATTAAATATGGAACAATATTATGTAGCAGAGAATATCTATATTCTATAATCTGTAATATATATAAAATGCAATGTCTCTCTGTCTGTCTGTCTGTTTGTCTGTCTATTAGTGCGTTTATCATGCGAGAACCACTTATCCGATTTACGTGTCTTTTTTTAAATTCATACATATATTCTTCGGCCAGGTTATATAATAATAATAATAATAATAATAATCCCTCAGGGGCTAGGGGAATCCCAGGATTCTCCTAGTACGGGCATTGACGATCCCGAGGTACCTGAGTCATGTTGTGCTGTCTTGTGTTGTCCAGATTATGTGTAATAAAAACGCAATCTTAAGGTGTTTACCGTGCCGAGAAGATGTTTATGAGTCGCGAACGGTTCCCCCGGATACCGGGCGCCCTCCGGGAGTAAGTAGCCTTGCTGTGGCATCCAGGCTCTGCCGCAGTCGACCTTTCTTTCCTAGGATACTCGTGGGAATACTATGTTAAACAATAATAATTATAATAATGAAAATGGAAGGGTGTTGCGGAGGCGGACCCCTGTCGTACAAACAGCTACAGCAACACCACAACAACAACTACAGACGAACCAAACAACCGCCTCAGTCGAAACTACTCCCGATAGTTTTACCAGATCCGACATTGTAGGTGATGGAAATTGCCTTTTCCGTGCAGTTAGCTTATACTTATATGGCCACCAGAACCATCATGAGAAACTCCGAGAGGTTGCTCTAAGATATTTACAACAAAACTGGTCGGAACTTCACACATTTTCATTAATTGAAGTCGACGATATAAAAGACTTCAATAACTATTATAATTATATGCGGAAAAATGGCACCTATGGAACGAGCCTAGAGATACTTGCCCTCTCGGAAACACAAAATAACAACTTTCATATCTTCTCAAAACAACGAAGAACAAGACATACAAAAATAACTTTTACGGACAGACCAACAATAATAAGCACGGGAAAATACAACAAAACCATTTACCTTCTACTAACAGGCAACCCAATGTCGGGACACTTTGAGCTTCTGACACCACAAAACACTGAAAACATTCCAGAGAACAACAGACCAATAAAAGAAGCATCGGGCGAGCGACGTAACGGTCGAGGACGTCGCGGGAAATGGCAGCTCGACCAAAACGATGAAGACCAGGCAACCGAAAATGGACCTGCCAAAAGTGTTGTGTTGGCGACTAAACTGACACCCACCAAGGCGGGAAAATCACAGCAGCGCATGAGTTGCACCACAGGAATCAACGAACACGCCATGCGTTGCTGTAATGAAAACACAAAACCTGACAAAGAAATCACTGAGAAGAGAATCACTCGCCGCTTGGACCCACCAACATCAATCCCAAGCGCAACCGACGTAGATACGGGACAAACACAACCACCAAAGCCAGGCCAGGGCCCGTATGTATTGCAAGGACAACATGCAACTACCAAGGCTGGAAAACCAAGACAGCGGTTTAAAGTGGACGGATGAGATGAATAGGACGGTGATGCGCTGTTACTACACCGCCACCAAACTCGAAACAATAACATCGGGCTACAGACAGCAACTGCACAGACTTTTCTTGACCGAATATCCACATCTGCAATTACTTGTTTCAGAACAGAGAGTAGTAGACCAAAAAAGAGTTATTACCAAGAACAATCGTCTCACACCTCTCGAATTGCAAACCATCAAGGACACAGTGGCTGTTGAACTGAACACAGACCAACCAAACAATAGAAACAATAAAGCAGATTCCGAACCAGCCTCACACACACAACCACCCAGTCGAACACAACAATACCCACCACCCAGGAGGAGCTAACGCAAAATAATATTGCGAGTACCGCGCAACACCATATCACAGACAACAACATGAATCACTCGCCACCCTCAACGACATCCACACAACATCACCCCGAATCACGTCTCATACAAACACTTAAAGCAAAAATGGAGTCACATCTAGCTCGATGGTCAGGCACCGACCCCACAACAAGAAATCCCATCCCTCGTTTAATCTTCAGACAGAGCACGCAACCAATCCTCAACACACTAAACAAGCACATAATACCTCAGTATATAACAGACTCAAGCACAATCGAAGACATTCACACAATAATATACGCAGCAGCAATCACCACTCTAACACAAAATAATCAAAAACTCCCTCAACGACAAGGAAACCCCAACAGGACAAAACCAAAATTCAAATGGCAAATAAGAATAGAAAACAAAATCAACAACATCAGGAGAGATCTAGGACAACTTACCCAGTTTATAAGCGGGAACGCGTCCAAACGTGTCACACAGGGGGCAAACAGGATCAAATCTAAGTCTCCCAACAGAACACTGCCAGAAATCCTCGATACCTTGAAACAAAAACTATCTGTATATGCCGCAAGACTCCGTAGATACAAAGAATCAAATGAGAGGAAAGACACCAACAACCTCTTCCGAAGAAGCGAAAAACAGTTCTACCGGAAAACTATGTACAACAAACAGATAGCAGTGACTGAACCACCAAACAAACAAGAACTCACAGATTATTGGAAAAGTATCTGGTCAGAACCCAAACAACACAATAATAACACCCCCTGGATCAAAGCCGAAGAAGACAAACATAAACATGTGACAGAACAAGAAAATACCACATTTAATACACAAGAAATTACAGAAACTATCAAACACACACACAACTGGAAATGTCCTGGAATAGACAATATACAAAACTTCTGGTACAAACAGTTTACCACCACACACGAGGCACTCACACACCAAATCAACAAAGCCATTCTACAACCACACACATTTCCCACTTTCCTCACACAAGGAATAACATACGTTAAACCCAAAAGCTCAGACACCACAAACCCGTCAAACTACCGACCTATCACCTGTCTCCCAACCCTATACAAGATCATCACAGCCACAATATCGAAGAAAATAGAACAACACCTAACAGACAACAATATCCTCACAGAAGAGCAGAAGGGATGCAGGAAAAATAGTCGAGGATGCAAAGAGCAGCTGATTATAGATAGCGTGATTATGGGACAAACCAGAAAAGAACACAGAAACCTTCACATCGGTTACATAGACTATAAAAAAGCCTTCGACTCCATACCCCACAGCTGGTTAAGCAGGGCCCTAGAAATCTATAAAATCAACCAACACCTCAGGCAGTTTCTCGCGCAAATTATGAAAACATGGAAAACCAAAATACGCCTAGAAACACAAACCGAACGGATCCAAACAGAAGAGCTGTACATCAGACGGGGTATATTTCAGGGAGACTCGCTCAGTGCTCTATGGTTTTGCCTCTGTCTCAATCCACTCTCAAATATACTAAACAGAACAGAGCATTGCTTCAATATCAGACACCAAAAAGAGAATCAACATAAAATAAACCACCTCCTATATATGGACAACATAAAACTCTACGCTGCCACACAAACACAGCTGAAAGAACTCCTCAAAATCACAGAAATATTCACCTTAGATGTCAATATGGAATTTGGTATAAGTAAATGCAAAGTGCTCCACATCAACAAAGGCCAATGGAAGCACCACCATGAGACAGAAACCATCAACAATGAAACGCTCGATAACATGTTCGATAAAGAAACATACAAATATCTAGGCTTCCAACAAAGCACCAAACTCAACCACACTCACATCAAAACAGAGCTCAGAACCGAATTCAAAAACAGACTGACGAAACTTTTGCAAACAAAACTCAACTCTAAGAATCTCACTAAAGCCATCAACACGTTCGCTATACCTATACTCACATATTCATTTGGTATCATCAAATGGTCACAAACAGACATAGAAAATATTCACATCCTTATACGATCTCAATTCACCAAATACAGGAAATTACACCCCAACGCATGCAAAGAAAGACTTACCATCGAGAGGAAGGCAGGAGGAAGAGGAATTATAGACATCAGATCATTACACACAAAACAAATACAAACACTTAGGAAATTCTTTCACAGCAAGCAAACCAGCCTCCACTCAGCGACAGTGAAAGCAGACAAAAACTACACACCTCTCGACTTAGCCCGGGCAGACCACTCAGCAGACACACACAGTCACACCCAATTACAACAGGAAAAGATGAAAACGTGGTCAGAGAAAACACTCCACGGAAAGCACAGATACCACATAGAACAAGACCACGTAAATAAAAAACAATCATACACCTGGTTACGGGATGGGCAGCTATTCCCTGAGACTGAAGGCTTCTTACTTGCCATCCAGGATAAAGTCATATTAACCAGAAACTACCAAAAGCATATCATCAAAGACCCGACTATTGCAGAGGACAGATGTAGGAAATGCCACCAGCAGAAAGAAACGATCGAACACATAACGAGCGGATGTAAAATATTGGCCGGAACGGAGTACACAGCCAGGCATGATTCAGCTGCCAAAGTGGTTCACCAAGCACTAGCCACAACATACAGACTCATAGAAAACACAGATCCCTACTACAAATACACGCCAACATCCATACTTGAAAATGAAGATTACAAGCTCTACTGGGATATCGGTATCCATACAGATAAAACAGTCTCCGCCAATAGACCCGATATTACTTTTCAGTGCAAAAAAGGAAAAGTCACCTATCTGATTGACATAGCTGTCCTCAACTACACAAACATCCAAGCGAAATACACAGAAAAAATTTCCAAATACACAGACCTTGCAACGGAAATAAAAAGGCTATGGAGACAGGAAAAAGTCATCATTGTCACCCTCATTATATCAGCCACAGGCCATACACCAATAACATTCACACCACATTTAGTGCAATTGGGACTCAACACGGACATACACAGAAACATTCAGAAGTCAGTGATTTTGAAAACATGTAACATCGTCAGGTCATTCCTTAATACGGAATGGTAATAGCGTTTGTGCTGACTTGGTTTTGGCCCGTCAGCCAAACATGGAGCCACATTGATCAAATGTGGGAAAGAAGAACTTTTTGTAATAAATAATAATAATAATCTATATCTATAACATATATAAAATGCAACGTCTCTCTGTCTGTCTGTCTGTCTGTCTGTCCGTTAGTGCGCTTATCCCTTGACAACCACTTATCCGATTTACGTGGTTTTTTTAATTCATACATAACATATGTTCTCTGACCAGGTTATAGATATATATTTTATTACATCTATAATATATATAAAATGCAATATATCTCTGTCTGTCTGTTGATGCGCTTTCACTGGAGAACCACTTATCCGATTTACGTACTTTTTTTTAAAACGTACATATGTCTTCTGGCCAGGTTATTTATCTATAATATATATAAAATGCAACGTCTCTCTGTCTGTCCATCTGTATGTCTGTCCGTTAGTGCGTTACGTGCTTTTTTTTAAAACATACATATGTTCTCTGGCCAAGATATAGGATATATTTTATTGCGTTAGGTAACATAAAGAATAAACAGTGATGATAATAACGAATCAAGTCGGAAAAAAGGTTACCGTTAGCGCGTTCTCTTGCAATACACTGCCTAAACCATTAAATATGGAACAATATCATGTTGCAAAGAATATAATATATATATAAAATGTAATATCTCTCTGTCTGTCTGTCTGTCCGTTAATGCGCTTGTCACTTGAGAACCACTTATCCGATTTACGTGTTTTTATAAATCTATACATATGTTCTATATAATTCGATATAGGCCTAGATAATGGGAGATAAGGTGAGATAATGGGAGATAAGTATAACTAATGGGAGATAAGGAGAATTAATGGGAGATATGCAGAGATAAGTCTAGATAATGGGAGTTATTGTGAGCTAATGGGAGATAAGGAGAAATAATGGGAGATAAGGAGAAATATTGCGAGATAAGTCTAGATAAGCCTATATAATGAGAGATAAGGTGAGATAATGGGAGATAAGGAGAAATAATGGGGGATGAACAGAGATAAGCCTAGATAATGGAAATTATGTAGAGATAATGGGAGATAAGGAAAAATAATGGGAGATAAGGGGAAATAATGGCAGATATTTTATAACTTTAGGTAATATAAGGAATAAGCAGTGACGACAGTAATAAATCAAGTCCACGCGAGCGGAGCCGCGGGCACGGCTAGTTTATTATAAACCACCCTGCATATTTTGGATCCTTGGTACACTTGGATATTTTACTTACAACACCTTATACCTGAATAAAAAGTTTTTGAGGTGTTAATATCCAAAAAGTGACTTTTTTATACCTGTACATTCTACAGCATCTAGGCGATTACCAAACGGTTAACATGTTCTTACCTTAGGTTTCCATCATGCTCCAGTTTAACCAGAAATTATAATATCTTGTGAACTCACAAGATCAGAAAATTAGTTCTTTTAAATTTTTGTCAAAATTAAGGGTGTCAATTAAACTATTGCAACATTTAAAATAATTTCACTCAATAATTCGTTTTCCAAATCATAAGAATTAGTGTAAATTAAGGTGTTTGCATTTTTTGAAAACTGAAAACTCTAACCTGCTTTATGTTATATTGCTCGAGGGATTTATGGGTATTAATTAAAGAATCAATGCCCTATTTCGTTAAGTATTTGTGATCCTTACATTAAAATAAGCTAAGTAAACTACGGAGGAAACTTTTTCGTATTTTGATTTTGTTACTATTAATTTTATTTCAATGGAATATTTGTGTTTCTACCCACAACATTGGTGTTCGTTAAGGAAATTCTTCATCTGTATACACTCGATAATTGAATAGAAGAGACATATTTCGCAAATATTTATTTTCTCTGCTGTAATCTGAGCATCGCATAATTTAAAGTTTTATGAGTACATTCCAACAATTGACGATTCATACGATGTAGAGTAGTTTCATCTGATTAACTTCGAAAAACCGTAATATATAAAACTGTGTAATCTTTACTTCATTAAAACATGAAACACTGAAAATATTGATACAATAATAATATTATTAATGTTGTCCTATGTGTGCTGATACCTTCTCTAAACAAAGAAAAACAATAATAACTTTTAAAGACAGACCAGCAATAATAAGCACAAAAAAACACACCAACTATTTACACTCTACTAATAGGCAACCCAGTGTCCAAACAACAGTAAAACAATAAAAGAAGCATCGAGCGAGCGACGTAACGGTCGAGGATGTCGCGGGAAATGGTAGCTAAACCAGAATTATGAAGACCGGGCGAAAGAAAATGGACCTGCCAAATGTGTTGTGCCGATGAGTAAGCAGACACTCACTAAGGCGGAAAAATCAAAGCAACGCATGAGTTGCTCCACACAAAGCTGACAAAGAAATCACTAAGAAAAAATTACTCGCCGTCTGGACCCATCGGAATCAATTCCAAACACAACCGACACAGATGCGGGACAAACACAACCACCAGAGCCAAACCAAGCCACGTAAAAAAGGCTATGGAAACAAGGAAAAGTCATTAATGCCGCGCTCGTCATATCAGCCATGGGCCTTATACCAACAAATATTTATACCACACTTAGTACAATTAGGACTCAACACAAAAACATTGAGAAGTCAGTTATTTTGAAAACATATAAAATTGTCAGGTCATTCCTTAATACGCAATGATAAAAGCATTTGTACTGACTTGACTTAAGCCTGTCAGTCAAACATGGAACCACATTGACCAAACGTGAGAAAGAAGAACAAAAGTACCAAAAATAATAATAATACTGATATTAATATTAATAGTCACAAATTTGAAATAGACTACCATACTAATTTACTAGCCTATATCTTTAAATGATTGCTAATAATCATGGAATTAAATTTTAAATGCGTATTAATTCACTCTAGTTTTAATTTTCGTTTAGATGGAAATAATCTTTTCAAAGATACATATGTAGAAACTTATTAAACCAGGCCGAAAAAGCCTATAGAAATTATAAAGGTGCCTTTTATATTACGTTGTTAGAAATTACTATAAAGACAGAATTTTTAAAAACATATTGCATATTTACCATTGCTTATTCCTAGTGAATTTATTAATATTCTTTTATCGCTATTAAATGTTTTATATCAATACAGAGAGCGTCATTAACCAGCTTGGTGCTTTAAAAAAATATTTTACTTTCTAGTTACCACAATAATCCATAACAATTTGTATCTTTATTTGAAATAGGACGCCCTGTGTATTTTGGATTGTAAAAGTCACATTTTTCATAGTTTGAAAGGCTGTAGAATCTAAATTCAAAACCACTTATATGTTGTTACCTTGAGTTTTGATTTTAAAATTAAAAATATCAACTTTTAAGCTAACTGTCCAATATATTTTTTTTTGTTAAAACAGAGCGAATTGTACTGAAGATCGACAACAAGAGAACAGAACTTACCAGTACCTATCCAGGTACTTACGGAACGTAATGGTAAGATACAACGAATTCTACTAAATACGTATACCTAATACTCCATCGGAGGCTGACACGGCAGCTACAAGCGGTGGTTGACACGGCCAACCCTTCAACTCAGGCAGCTCGGTTTTTGAGGGCTCCCTCTCAGGCACATGATGTAGAACAACTGAAAACAGACCAAGGCCCACATTTCTCTTATTTGTCAATCCATCCCACGTCGCGTTCATCAGTTGGGCTAGGGTCGACAACAACACGGACCTTCCTCCTTTTTCAGTTGTTTTACATCATATACCTGAGAAGCAATCCTCGAAAGCCGCGCTACCTGCGTCTAAGTGTTGGCCATGTCAATCACTCTGTCGGTTTGTAGCGGCCGTGTCAGCCTTCGATGGAGTATAAAATATGCGTACTTAGTATAATTCATTGTATGTTACCATTATGTTCCGTAAGTACTGATAAATTATATTCTCTCGTTTGTCGACCCTAGCCCGAATCATCAGCCGTGATACGTCGAAAGGCGCCTCGGGATGGACTGACGAATAAGAGAACAGTGGGTAGACTGCTGAAATATAGCCCCTCGTCCGTTTTCAGTTGTTTTACATTTTTTTGTCTTTCTGTCGCATGGTAAGAAAATATTTGTCACATTTCATAATTTGACAAATGGTAAACATTTCCTAATGACTGCAGGCACGATTTCAAATAATATTAACTACGCATTGAATTATCGCAAAATCTCAAATAATGTGTATAATGCGGATAATGAACAACTGCTAGTTACATCTGTTTGAGACTTTGAACACAACTCTTTTAAGAATTACGCTTACCAACAGTCTTGCCGCTTAACAAAATTTCCCGCCATTTTGAAGAAATTTACCAATGCTTCCTCTTATTAAAATAACTCGATAACCTAGTAACCCATAAAGTAATCGTGTTCGCAAATGACATTGTCACTGCGTTTTTATTATTATTATCTTACCCAATGGGAGAATGGTCTTTCAGCCTAGAATATTTGCGTTAGTCACAAAAACAATAATGACGTAAAATTGTTCGATTTGATGAGCTCTGAATAATAATAAAATATAAAATTTTGGAAACTTTTTATTTACTGAAACATAACATACCAGATGGTGGATAGCATAGACATAATATTAATAGTATCTCAATCAGCATCTTCTAAAATATCTTGAAGGATTCAACATTATTAGCGATCACCGATATGGCTTTCGTAAAAATAGATCAACAGGAGATCTTCTGACTTATGTAATACATGTTTGGAACAACGCAGTTGAACACTTTGGAGAATCTCGAGCGGTTGCTCTTGACATATCCAGGGTATTCGACCGAGTTTGGCACGAGGGGCTGTTGACTGTTGTTATGGTATGTCTGAAAAGTTCTGTTTGTGGCTCTCATGTTTCCTCAGAGAGCGTTCTTTACGAGTGGCAGTTGACGGATTTCTTTCCAACACCTTCACTATCAACGCCGGAGTACCCCAAGGCTCCATACTGTCTCCTACTCTCTTTCTCATTTATATTAACGATCTGCTGGAAAAGACCGAGAATCCAATCTACAGCTTTGCAGATGACAGTACACTTATAACAAAGTCAGCACAAACGTTATTACTATTGTGTATTAAGAAATGACCTCACAATGTCACATGTTTTCAAAATCACTAACTTCTGAATGTTTTTATGTGTGTTTGTGTTGAGTCCTAATCGTATTAAATGTGGTGTGAATGTTGTTGGTGTAAGCCCTGTGGCTGATATGACGAGGGGGACAGTGATGACTTTTTCTTGTTTCCACAGCCTTTGTATTTCTATTCCATGGTCTGTGTATTTGGAGATTTTTTCTATGTATTTCGTTTAGATGTTTGTGTCACTGGGGACAGATATGTCAATCAGATAGGTAACTTCCTTTTTTGCATTGAAAAGTAATATCAAGTGTATTGGCGGGGCCAGTTTTATCTGTATGGATACTGATGTCCCAGTAGAGCTTGAAATCTTTATTTTCAGGTATGGATATTGGTGTGTATTTGTAGTAGGGATCTGTGTTTTCTACGAATTTGTATGTTGTGGCCAGTGTTTGGTGAACTACTTTTGCCGCTGAGTTATGTCGGACTGTGTATTCCGTTCCGGCTAATATTTTACAATCGCTTGTTATGTGTCCGACCGTTTCTTTTTGCTGGTGGCACATCCTGCATCTGTCTTCTGTAACAGTTGGGTCTTTGATAATATGTTTTCGATAGTTTCTACTTAATATGACTTTATCCTGAATGGTAAGTAAAAAACCTTCTGTTTCTGGGAATAGCTGCCCATCTTGTAACTAGGTATATTATTGTTTTTTATTTGCGTGGTCTTATTCTATGTGGTATTTGTGTTTTCCGTGGAGTGTTTTTTCTGACCACGTTTTCATCTTTTCCTGTTGTAATTGGGTGTGACAGTGTGCGTCTGCTGGGTGGTCTGCCCGGGATAAGTCTTGAGGTGTCTAGTTTTTCTCTGCTTTCACTGTTGCTATGTGGAGGCTGGTTTGCTTGGTGTGAAAGAATTTTCTAAGTGCTTGTATTTGTATTGTGTGTAGTGATCTTATATCTGTGATTCCTCTCTTGCCTTTCGCTCTATGGTAAGTCTTTCTTTGCATGCGTTGGAGTGTAATTTCCGGTATTTCGTGAATTGAGAACGTATAAGGAGGTGAATGTTTTCTATGTCTATCTGTGACCATTTGATGATACAAAATGAATATGTGTAGACATAGCGAGCATGTTGATGGCTTTAGTGAGATTTTTGGAGTTGAGTTTTGTTTGTATAAGTTTCGTGAGTCTGTTTTTGAATTCGGTTCAGAGCTCTGTTTTGATGTGAGTTTGGTGCTGTGATGTAAATATAGACACTTGTATGTTTCTTTGTCATCGCGTGTTTCATTGTTGATGGTTTTTGTCTCATAGTAACCTTTCCATTGGCCTTTGTTGATGTGGAGTAATTTACATTTACTTATACCAAATGCCATATTGATATCTAAGGTGAATGCTTCTGTAATTTTGAGGAGTTCTTTTAGCTGTGTTTCTGTGGCAGCGTTTTATGTGATCCATATATAGAAGGTGGTTTATTTTATGTTGGTTCACTTTTTGGTATCTGATGTAGAAGACATGGTCTGTTCTGTTTAGTGTATTTAAGAGTGGATTGAGATAGAGGCAAAACCATAGAGCGCTGAGCGAGTCTCCCTGAAATATACCCCGTCTGATGTACAGCTTTTTTATTTGGATGCGTTCGGTTTGTGTCTTTAGGGAGATTTTGGTTTTCCATATTTTTATAATTTGCGCGATAAATTGAGGTTTTGGTTGATTTTGTAGATTTCTAGGGCTCTGATTAACCAGCTGTGGGGTATGGGGTATGCTTTTTTATAGTTTATGTAACCGGTGTGTAGGTTTCTTTATTATTATTATTATTATTGTTTTTCTTTCTCGCATTTGGTCAATGTGGTTCCATGTTTGGCCTAAGCCAAGTCAACAAAAACGCTATCACCATTAGGGAATGACTTGACAATGTTACATGTTTTCAAAATCATTGACTTCTGAATGTTTATGTGTTTGTTTGTATTCAGTCTTAATTGTACTAAGTGGGGTGCGAATGTTGTTGGTGTAAAACCTGTGGCTGATATGACGAGAGGAACAACTGGTGGCGGTGTAGTAACAGCGTATCACTGTACTCTTCATTTCATCTGTCCACTTTAACCGCTGTCTTGGTTTGCCAGCTTTGGTGGTTGTGTTTTTCCTGCCTCTGTGTCGGTTGTGGTTGGGATTGATTTCTTTGGGTCCAGGCAGCGAGTAATATTTTTCTTAGTGATTTTTGTGTTAGGTTTTGTAATTTTATTATAGCAACGCATAATGTGTTGATTTCTGTGGTGCAACTCATGCGTTGCTTTGATTTTTCCGCCTTGGTAGGTATCGACTTACTCGCCGGCACAACACTTTTGGCAGATCCATTTTCTTTTGTCAAATCTTCAACATTTTGGTCGAGCTGCTATTTTCCGCGACGTCCTCGGCCGTTACGTCGCAAACCCGATGCTTCTTTTATTGGATTATTGTTGTTTGGGGTGTTTTCAGTGTTTTGTGGTGTCAGAAACTCAAAGTGTCCCGACATTGGGTTGCCTGTTAGTAGAAGGTAAATAGTTTTGGTGTGTTTTCCTGTGCTTATTATTGTTGGTCTGTCCCTAAAAGTTATTTTTGTATGTTCTTCGTTGTTTGAGAAGATATGAAAGTTGATATTCTGTGTTTCCGAGAGGGCGAGTACAAGACAACACAACATGACTCAGGTATCTTGGGATCATCAATGCCCGTATTAAGAGAATTCTGGGCTTTCCCTAGCCCCTGAGGGCTTATTATCATTATTGTTATAATTACTATTACCTGTGCAGGTTTTGTGTCTCCTAACTTCCAAGTTTGCTATAATATATAATATAACTGTCATTACCTATTCTATCCCATTCTAAATTTTCATGGGATGTAGTCTTATTTAGGTTATTATGGTGGCCTCCGTAAATCTCAGTTGACAATAGCATCTACAGGGTACACGCTTTGTATTTTCTAATTTTTAAGTTTCCTATCGTATGTTATGTTTATACTTATATGCTACAACCAAAAATTAAGAAACACGTGTATAGAACTAACATATTATCTTTGACAACATCCCCTATAATCTTTCCTTTTAGTAATTGTTAGTATAGTTTTGTTGAACAACAGGATAAAAGTGAAAGATGCAAATGAATAATTCTTCTACAGGTTTACAATAATTTATATTTTACAAAATCATTAATTGATCAAATCACATAATTCTATAAGACATGAGACGTCGGTTGTTGAAGTACTTATCACATAATTTTGTGTCAACTTCTAAACAATAAACGTCTGTGGAATCTACCAGTATAATGAAAGCTTATACAGAAGATAAATTTCCGTGACGTAAATATTTCGTGTCGAAATGCAAATGCCCATTTAGAATAAAACTAATAATAACAAGATGAAAATGCCTTTCATGCCGAACGCGATTTGTCTATAGTGTATGACAGTGCAGGGTTATTCGGGTTGGGAGATTGTAATAAATATGGAGTTTGGGCCTTCAGTCTTTCATTAATGTTACAAAGTAATACAAAATGAAGCAATGTAATATGTTTAATCTCCAAGAAAAAATACAAATGTCATGAGTTTTATATTATTCCTTATACCTGCATTTCATGAACTGTTCAGTAAACTTATGCTGGAAATTGAAATATTTTAGTTTGTAGTCATCATTTATCAATTGTTCTCTCAGCGTTCGAGAAATGTTTCATAATTTTCTACTTATATAATAACCTTTTTGAGCAGATCTATAACAGAATAACATATCAGGCACATGGGAAATTTATTTTATCGATTAGTTCAAGTTAGATGCAAAATGGAGAAGATGCTATAGAGAGCTGTAAGTTATTCCATTTCCGCTTAAATTCTATAGACTGACTGAGTCTTTTTTGACATATAACAATTTAATTAGCAAATTTATACTTACTTACTTACTTAATCCTTATGCCTTTCTACCTCTTTTTTAGAAGTGTAAGGTCCGTAGAGTTGAATTATTCTATATTTGTCTTTTCCATATTTCCTTCTATATCTTTCTATCCTATTTAAATTGCCGATTGCCTCTTTTACTTCTTCTGTATTAGTTTCTTCTGTTTGTGTGAGTTCTGTATCTTGTTCCGGTATTATGTCTCTGTGTTGATTTTTGTATGCTATGTCTTCTCATCTGATAGTTCTTTATAGTACTCCCTCCAACTTTCCATAGTTTTGTCTTCTTCTTTTATGACATTTGCTTCTAATTTTTTGCATCCATTTCCTTTCCTTTCTGTTTCTGTGATTTCTGCATAGTACATTTGTTGTTCATCCTCTTTTCCGTTTATACCCCTATTATTCTCAATCTAATAACTCGATAATTAGTTTCCATTTCTTTCTTCCTTATTTCTTTGATTATCTTCTTATTTGTATTCCTTTCATTAGTCCTCTGTTCCGTATCCTTTATCTTTGCCAGAGTCTTCGTCAATCTACCTATCTCTATCCTTTTTTCTCAGTTTTTTGACTTGATGGTCGTAGTGTTCTTTGTTTGTTCTTTCAGTTTTTCCCCCATTTATATTCTCTTCCTTCGATTGTGATTTTTTGATATCCTATTTTCACTCTTTTTCCCTTCTTTCTCTCATTCTCTGCTATATGCTTCAATTTCTTTTGAATTTCCCGTTCATCTTTTGTTAAATCGTTATTTATGTAAACTCTCTCTCTTAGATTTCTCAATTTGTTTTTATTTTTCATCACAGCTTCTTTATCTCCCGTGTTTCCAAGTTCTATTTTGAACATAGTCGCTCCTATTTTTATAACATCTTTAATCTGTACTTCTGTGTCCATACTCCTCTCCATAAAATGTTCTACACCCATTTTCAGATCTGGCTATTCGCTTCAAATTTTATTCCCGATACTACAATATTATTCCTTACGTTGTCTTTTTCCAGCGTACTTATCTTCAAAACTTTTCATGTTTTCTCTAATTATCTTATTTTCCTCTTTTCAATATTTCATTCTCCTTTCTTAGTTCTTTCAACTCTTGTTGGTATCTCTTCTGATCTGGTTTTATTTCCTTTATATCTGACATTAGCTCTCTGATCATTTCTATCAAATCGTTTGTCTTATCTACTCTTTCGTTTTTCCCTTTCTATGATGTTCTTATCAGCTTTTTACTCTTCTTGAATAATCCCATTGGCTCTTGTTTTTCTTCAACTCTTCCTCTTTTCGAGTCTCCTGATGTATAATCATCGCTATCCATTGTTCTGTTATAAAACTTTACGTATGCTCCTCTTATTGTATTTTCAAACAAGGAAGAAAAAGAAAAAAATTGTTATTTATCCTTCTTCTCACCGTTCTCCGTGTGTTCGCTCACCTGATACACAGTAAAACCTTCAAGGTCGTCGCTTATCGTTTTGTTAGCTTCATACAATTTCACAGAATTATTCTCATAAGCCTCTAAATTTTTTACTTATTGTCTTAATTCTAACACTACACTCTGCTTTATTTCTAGTCCCTCTCGTTTTGCAATCGACAAAATAATTGAATATGATCGAAACATGACCGTAATAATGCTCGTTGAACGAGTTGACTATTGCCGGGCGTTCGATTCATATGCACGCACTTCGTGATCTGAAACTCAACTCACAACTAGCAATTTTATTAAGGGAAAATGTGGTAACAGGCAACTATCACTTAAAAAATATTTTTCACCAAGAAACTTTAATAAGCATTTTTTTTGATACACTATGTATAGAGAGAAATCATTTTCTAATGATAACGATTATCAATAAATTCTGTAAAAGTAAATTATTAAGCTTTTTTTATAACGAATTTAATAGAATATTATTTGTTTTTCGAAGTTCTATTCTCATACTAATTTAGAGCACCATGACATAAGAGGCAGCTTTGTACTTTCTAACATCCCCTCAAAACTTTTTCATCCTGGTGTAATTAGTACTGCATACACATCCTTTAAAGTGCTCATTTGCATCTAAATAAAGTTAGAACTGCCCTGCATTAATACGCATATAAAATACCAACTACTACGAAGTTTCTGACTACTAATTTCCAACAAAGTTCCTTGTTTAACAATTTGTTTTATGTGTTACTTTAAATACTTTTATGTCTAAAGGTGAATGTGAAATTATAAGACACTTTGATGTTTTAGTTCAAACTTATACGTTACAAAAGTGCCATCCCAATTAAATATCTAATTGTTAACATAATTTTGAGTAGTTTAATTCTTAACATTTATTATAAAGAATCTTTGTTTCTACGGTGAAGCCAAATTGTAATAGTTTTAGTTTTAATGACTCCTTAGAATAGAGTGGCAGTAGCGATTATACTGACAAATTATACGTATGTAAAATAATGCTGGTGGCTTATGGGTAGAATCTAATAAGGGCAAAGTATGTTTAGGAGGAAAGTTTTAAACATGGGAGCAATCTCCCATTTACAGCAAAACTTGATCTTTATATATAAATTTTCTACAGTATATTTGTTCTTCTTAATAAGTCACAAGCAAGAAATAGGCATCTTCAAGTTTCTTTCAAATGTCTCTCTCTTGAGCAAGATTGAACCATCTACTGTCTGTAGTCAACTTGATATCATCACTCCATCTTATGTGTGTTCCGACACTTCATCTGTTTTCCCAGAGTCTCCGCACTTTTGTTGTTCATTTATTACCATTCTTTCTAGCCATATGACCTGCCTATTACCACTTTAATTTGGCCACTCTTTCACCGATATCTGTATTTTTTTTTGTTCGTCTGATACCCTCGGTTCTAATGTATTATCATAAACTACCTATGATGTGTACCTAAGATGAAGATTATTTTTTGTGAGGGCCATGGTTTCCAGCCGATACGTACTTACTAGGAGTGTGCAGCTCTCATATACTGAATTGATGATGTTCTATTCGTATTAAAAATGTAGTTTTTAATTACAATACTTTTTTGATTTTCTTCAACACAATGTAAATAAAATAATCCTTTCATTGGTTACATGGAAAAAAACAATTTATGGACAGTTAAATTAGAATTACCTAAAAGTGAGGACATGTAAAGAGAACTACAAACAGTTAAGAAAATACCCTTATAAAAGTTTTTTTCTTGCAAAATTCTACACAATATTTCTTATTTTTTTGTACCGGTGACATCAAATTTAATTTGAAATACATTTTAATATATGTTTTACATCTCTGTAGAAAAGATATCCCACAATATTCAAAAAAAACGAGAGTAATCGTAACGATTATTTCAAAAATTTATGAATAAAAGTTGTCAACATTATATAAAATGTCTGTCTTTCATTTGTTTTCTAGTATATAATCATCCAGTTAGGCCTCGTGATTGTTACAAGCATTTTAGTGGCTTAGACGCTTCGAGTAAACAACCATATATATTACCAACGCCAGTATATTTCAAGACTTTATATTATTTTCTAGTGTCTTCTTACATATATTAAATTAACGATCTGCTTAAAAAACCAAAAATGCAACTTATGACAGCCATTATCATTAGAGCAAGGATATATTGGCATGATTAATGGGCAAACATTGTAAAGAAATTTTCCTTAAAATGGGAGTATTTCATAATTGTACACTGCAGAAAACTTTATTTCCCAACTATACCAAATCCGAATCAGTAGCAGAAACATATTCCTAACGTTTATTCGGAAGGAATTCCTTAGGTAAACTGAAGTAAATTGGACGCTATTTTAAAATAAATGAAAAATAATAAATGACTAGGTGAAGATAAAATAACATCTAAAATATTGAAAATGAGAGGAAATGAGCTTTTTGAAGCGAGTCGCATATTACTCAACAAATGCATAGAAGAACGAAGAATACCTGTATATCGGCAAAACAGTAAGGTCATACTTTCGTTT
Organism: Pachyrhynchus sulphureomaculatus; assembly: GCA_019049505.1. Taxonomy (NCBI): domain Eukaryota; kingdom Metazoa; phylum Arthropoda; class Insecta; order Coleoptera; family Curculionidae; genus Pachyrhynchus; species Pachyrhynchus sulphureomaculatus. Next base: position 197,379,461 of record CM032447.1, on the reverse strand, counting down.
AAAAGAGATTAGCACGCTCCATCAGTTATCGCATTTGTACAAACTTCTTACTAAAATTATAACAATCTGTCTAACAAATAAATTCGACAACTACCAACAGGTCGAACTCTCGTAAGTGACTGGGAACAACAGATCATATTCAGACGCTCCATCTTTTACTCGAAAAAGTCACCATGTATAATATTAACGTTTCCCTAGATTTCATCGATTATAATAAAGTTTTTAACTCCTAGGAATACTGGGTAATTAAAAAAAACGTAAAATTTATTTACTTTTTCAACAACTAAAATACTAAATAACGAGGTCAATGTTTATTCTTTTATTTTTTTTGCAAAAAATACTCTCTTAATAGAAAGGCATGAATTATACTCTCTTAGTAGGTTATTTTTCTGAAATACCATAGATTTTCTATCCAATTTAAATCAGGGAGCTGAGCTAATAACTCTAAAATCTGAAATAACATACTTGCTGAAATAGGACTTGAAGCACAGTCTCGTGAAGATATGTCCTAAGAATATTTTAGCACTTTACTTAGTTCATATTTCATTCAATTTTGTGTATCAACCAGAATTTGACCGTTGCGAAAATCTCAGTCTGGATGAAATCTTGTATTTACAGGGATTCTCTTTTTTAGCTTCACTGGTTTCCATCAATGAGAGATCTATCAATCTTTATTTCATCGGATCAAATAACTTCTTTATACAATTATCGTTAGTCCAAAGCATATAATTTTCTTACCAGAGCTTTCCTAACTTCATTTTTTTTATAAAGAAGTGGTTTCTCTATTTTCTCTGCAGCTAGTTCAGGTCAACCTCCACCTTGGTCTGGAATAGAAAAAGTACTTTCGTACTTTAAATTGATTTATATAAAGTTTCTGTGTAGTGCTTCGACTAGATTCACTACATTCAAGAACCTCTAAAACTGTATTCACAACACCTCTTCGAGCAAGTTTTATTACAAGAAGAACAAAATTACTACTAACACAGGTCGACAAAAAAATATTTGTAAAAACCTTTAAAATCAATACATCTAAGTCTCATGTATTTTTGGGTGCTAAAACCGTATCTGGTATTAGTTTTTTTGTATTGCTCACAGTTCTCTCACAACACGACATCGATTAAATTTCAAAATAGGGAAAATTTGATACATAAAAAATAAAAACTTAAACCGTACTTTTATTTGATTAGGCTACAATTTTGATATCTTATTCTATAATGGTAAATAGATGTTTCAGATTCCAATAAATGTTTTTTTTTCAGCCTAGAACCAAGCAATTCTACTTTTTCTTAGACAAACCTAAATCTCTCACTAAATCACTTAACTCAGCTTGTGTAAACAACTGTGGTTTTAAATTTTCTAGAGAACGTTGAAACTCATCATGATCCGGTCGACTTTCATTAAATTCGGGACTGGACTGAAAAACGTCATTAATAGACTGAGATGGTTCAGGAACAGGAAGTCCCGGTCCATGTCCTACCGGCCGATTAGCTGAAGTAAAGTTAGGATAGACAATTACTTTCTTATTTTTGAAGTTATATCCAGAAATATCAACGCTGCAGAAATAACAATCACTTGAATGATTATCTTGCTCTCTTCATACCATGGGTACTGCAAATCTAAAAGCTTTCTTTTCTTTCTTATATCATTTCTTAAGATCCTCGACACAAACATAACATAATTTGTGAGGAGCACAACGTTTTTCTTGATTATCGATTTCCACACCAAAATATGCAAAGTATACTTTCTTTACAAAGTCAGTAATGTTTCTTTGATGTTTTTTAACTACAAACTCACCACATATATAACAAAAAGTGTTGAGAGAGTTTTTAAAATCACGATTATCCATACTTTGAGTGGGAATTAAAGCACGTAGGTTAAACACTGCAATGCGAGTTTATATTAACTGAAAAAAACAAACAGTTGTGTCATTTATCGGAACTGCCAACCTAATAACATTTGATTTTATTGCCAACCTTATAAAATTCTGATTTTATTGCCAACCTAATAACATTTGAATGATAAAAAATAAACTTTTCATATTTTGAATATTAAAATGTGAAAAACTGGTGGGTGATACGACTTTTTTATTATTATTTTCGGACTTGGCATACCAAAAACATAGGAATCAGGTAAAATTATTAAAAAAAATTTTTTCATCGTTGGCCTGTGTAATCATTAAATAGGACTGACAAATAATAAACATGAATATTTGTACATTTCATCTTATATAAACATGTTTATATACGACTCAAAAAGTGTAAACAAGTGTGATTCAGAGATAAAATTTTTATTTTGTTAGTATCATGAACATATAGTCATACAATATAATATTTAGGATTAAGTCGGCCGTGGCTCGGTGACGTAGTACTTTGCTACTGTGCAGAAGATCGAGGGTTCAATCTCGAGGTCGGTATACTTATTTATTATTTTATTTAAATATATTTGGCCTGGCCACGTACATAGGTAATATTTGTTGGCAGAAATGCAAATAACGTCCGTGGCATCCCTACCGCGTTGTTTAAAAGGTGCCGTGAAATACAAAAATGTATGTTTCGACACTTGGATAACATTGACGGGTATAACCACATATGGAAAAAGGGCAAAATCCCTACTGAGACGGGGAGGTGAGCGATAAAAAAAATTGTCTATTCATTATATTATTTATGTAAAATAAGAAATTTTACCCTTATAGCCTCAACAACTAATCATACTGGTTTGAGGTGCCCAATGATAAGAAAATTTATTCTGTAAACATAATTAAAAAGAGTAACAGTAGGTAGGAAAGTAGCTGAAATTTGTTTATTCCAACTAAAGTGTGCTTATAAGTGTTCCGTACGGAACATTTATAAGATCATTTCTGTGCCTGTCTGTCTGTCTGTCCGTCTGCCATACCCGATTTTCCCCGAAACTATCTGACATAGAAAGTTGAAATTTGGCACTAATATAGATATTGATGGTCCTGTCAGAGCCGTGTCATTTTGAAAGTTAAATTTGGACTCAAAGGGTCAGTGTTAGGGGGTGAAATCAGCAATATTTTTTTTTTACCGGGTCATCGATTGGGTTGTCAAATGAAAGCTTGTGAAAACACAAGTTCAAAAATATATATAATCTAATACTTGCGCACACTTTTCTTGCTATTATGTTTTAAATATTGCAATAAATCGCCTTATCTCGAAAAATACTGATCAAAAAATTTTGAAAAAATTCTGGAATATTCTCTATAAGGTATAGATTGAACCAAAATTATCACTAGTGCATTACCTTTAATAATTTATCTGACAAAATACACAAAACAATAAAAATTTCAATGTCATCAGTGTTCAAGAAAGATCGAAAACAAACTTTGCTGAAAACTTATTTGAGGTGTGTTTTGTGAAGTCCGACTTGCCGGTTTTTTTTGTTATTTAACTCCCTTAAAATTTTAACAATTTAAATTAATAAACTTATCAAAATTTGTTAATTACTATGTAATAATCTAGTTTGTCTAAAATATTTAAGCATCACTGAAAATAGATATTGTGTAAAATCATTAAAAGGTTCATAATTTGCTGAATTACTTTAAAAAAATTAATTATTTACTTGTGTCCATATTAACTTCTGAGAAGACCGACTTTTACCAAAAACGTGAATCTTTTCTTTAAACTGATGATAAATAATGATCTAGTAGCTGTAGTATGACTCAACTATATTAAGTTTTACCTAATCAAGTGATGTAATAGTCAGATAAAATTATATAATCTAACCCGTATGAAGCTAAAATAAGACAGACATAAGTATTAACAATTTCAAAACACGTTTCACTGAAAGAGGGTCATGTAGTTCACCATCTTTTTAGTGTTCCGTACGGAACACTTATAAGATCACTTCGGTGTCTGTCTGTCTGTCTGTCTGTCTATCTGTATGTCTGTCTGTCTGTCTGTCTGTCTGTCTGTCTGTCACACCCGATTTTCTCCGAAACTATTTGACATAGAAAGGTGAAATTTGGTAATAATATAGGAATTGATGGCCTTATCAGAGCCATGTAGTCTTGAGAATTAAATTTTGACTTAAGGGGTTAGTTTTGAGGGGTGAAGTCGGAAGTGAAAAAAAATTTTTTTTATTAGGTCATCGAGTGTGGTGTCAGATGAAAGCTTGTGAAAACACGAGTAAAAAATATATATATATAATATTATACTTACGCGCACTTTTCTTTGCATTATTTTTAAAAATTCGCGAAAAATCGCTGTCCTGGGCCTTATCTCGAAAAGTACTTATAAAAAATTTCGAAAAAATTCTGGAATATTCTCCACGGGGAGTAGATTGAACGAAAATTGTCACGAGTGCATTACCTTTAATAATTTATATGGTACATAAAAAAAAACAAAAATTTCAAGGTCATCAGATTTCAGTAAAGCTTGGAAACAACCTTTGTTGAAAACTCATTTAGGGTGTGTTTTGTGAAGTCACTGATCATTTTATGCCACCGTAACATAAATTTTGACTTAAGGGGTTCGTTTTGAGGGGTGAAATCGGAAGTGAAAAAAATTTTTTTTACTAGGTCATCGAGTGTGGTGTCAAATGAAAGCTTGTGAAAACACGAGTAATATTTATATATATATATATATATATATACATATATATATATATATATATATATATATATATATATATATATATATATATATATATATATATATATATATAATGTAATACTTGCGCACACTTTTTCTTCGTATTACTTTTAAAAAATCGCTGTTCCCTACCTTATCTCGAAAAGTACTGATCAAAAAATTTTGAAAAAATTCTGGAATATTCTCCACGGGGTATAGATTGAACGAAAATTATGACGAGTGCATTACCTTTAATAATTTATTTGGTATTTAAAAAAAAAAAAAAAATTTAAGGTCACCAGTTTTCAGTAAAGATTAGAAAAAAACTTTGTTGAAAACCCATTTGGGGTGTGTTTTGTGAAGTCACTGATCATTTTATACCACCCTAACATAAATTTTTATTTTAAAAACAATCAACGTACGGAACACTAATTGTGCAAGTTTAACTTGCACTTGACCGGTTTTTTAGTTTATACACGCACATCAGTAAAACTTATGATTATTTGAAAAATATAATCCTGATTGAATTAGGTAGCTCTCACCAGTTCACTGTGGAAGTCGTTATCAACTACCATGGTCTTGAATGTTTCGGTGCACCTGAAATTGCGCCAGAAGGGCGATAGAGTATTGCGATTTTTACTACTGACCTATGCGATAAAATAGCTGCATAGTGAAAATATATCAAAATCCATAATTATGATTGGTCGAATTAAAAAATACATGATTAAAAGTTTTATTAAAACAATGTATTTAAAAATTAATATCAACTACTCAAATTGAACAAAGTTCATATTTCAGCAGTTATTCACTGTTTTTTCAACTGTCAAATCATCTCAGAAATCGAAAAAGAGAACAAAACTTAAAGAATTTATCACAGTATTAGTGCAAAGAATCAGTAAGATATAAGAATTTGCACCTCTGGCTACTGCGAAAATGGTTCTGAAGGAATACCTGCCCTTTATCGTTGGATGTTTAAGACCAAAGACCAATAGAGGAACTGAACTAGGCAGGGTGTTATTAAGGTTCTACGTCACGTATATAAAATCTAGTATTAACTACTAAAAATTGGACGTCGTACTGTTTTCATCTGCCAAAACAACTTGGGACGCGCTTCATCGTATTATGACCGAGCTAGGATCGATAGAGAAGAGAACAACAATTTACATCTCTGGCTGCTATAAGCCCAGTTAAAAGACATTCCAGCTACCTACAGAGTGCATAATAATAATGAAATATACAAAATTTATTAACGGAAATTTCAGATTCTTCGACTCCAAGAATCCTAAAAGGACACAAAACACAATATAATCGAAGCAAGCCCTCTAAGCACCTATTTAACCCTTTATAGAATTTTCTATGAATAATTATGCAGAAAGTTTGCAGCCCTCTCCACAAAAACCAGAAATAAAATAACCATATTACTATTAAAACCATACAAATTTTATCGATACCCATCCCTTTGACTCTCTACGCCTAGAGCGATATGGCTAAAAATCACAGTTTCTATTCTTATTACAACTTTTATAATTATACCAGATTTGAAATCGATGTCTCATTTTGTTTGAAAGACAGACACGCAGACAAACCTTGACAGATCAGCAGACCGATAGATAGACAGACAAATAAGGACCATATTTCTCTCTCTTTTAACTGTAAAAAAATACAATTCGTTTTATTTACTTAAATAACGTTCTTTTGGAAAGGAAAGTAAAAAAAAAAAAAGTGTTTTATATAGTTCTAGTTAAAAAAATATCATATATACCATTTTTCAGAAACTAAGATTTTAACATACGTGTATTGTTTCACAATAACATAACTCACAGAGAGTTTCGTTTTTTTTTAGTGGAACACCTTTAAGATCACTTCTGTGTCTGTCCGTCTGTCTGTCCATTCATACGTCTCTGAAACTATTTGACATAGTAAGTTGAGAAATTTGGTACTGGTTAAATTTTAGCTTATGGGGTTAGTTTTGGGGGGTGAAATCCGAAGTTAAAAAAAACAAATTATTAAGTTATCGAGTGGGGTGTCAAATGAAAGCTTTTAAAAACACGAGTTCAAAAACGTATATAATGTAATACTTGCTCACACTTCTCTTTGTATTACTCTTAAAAAATCGCAAAAATCGCTGTCCCCCCTTATCTTGAAAAGTACTGATCAAAAAATTTTGAAAAAATTCTGAAATATTCTCCACAGGATGTAGATTGAACCAAAAATTATCACGAGTTCATTACCTTTAATAATTTATCTGATATATAAAAAAAAAACAAAAATTTCAGGGTCATCAGTTTTCAGTAAAGATCGAAAAAAACTTTGTTGAAAATTTATTTGGGATGTGTTTTGTGAAATCATTGATACCTTCGTAAAAAAATATAATTTAAGAGCAATCCACTTACGGAACATTAGTTGCGCAAGTCTGACTCGCTCTTGGCCTGTTTTATTATTTATTGAGAGCGATTATTACTGTTATTAAATCCTTTTGAATGGTGTAAAAAATTAAGTTGTAATTCCTGTTTCTTCATTTAACACAACTACATATGTTAAGTTATTTCCACTTCTAATTCAGAAATCCTTCGAATTATGCTACTTTCCCATCAATGGAGCTATATTTTGAGCATATTATGTTGTATTTAAGTAACTACAGAAATTATGAGACAGAACTATGAAGTTTATAATTTTAGAATTGATTATTTTGTTAAAAGAATATCAAAGCCATTCTGAAACCTAATACTGCCTATAAGTTCTAATAACATTGTTGTCTCACTTTGATACAATAAAAATAAAAGACTGCTTCCCATAATCAAAGGAATTTAATAGACCTTGTCTCATAAAGCGTTTTATGTTTTCAGTATTATTGCAGTTGCATTTAAAATGCAAGAATTTTCCGCAATATAAACGGAACAAAGAAAATGGCCAATAAAGCTTAGAATAGAATACGCAGGTAACCTTATCTTTGTGTTTTCTCTTTTTATTACCGTACATGGTTTACACAAGATTAAGTTGCAAGTACATAAACGAAAGCTTTAGTTCAGTTTGGATAAATACACTTTTGTTATATTTTGTTAAAAAGTAACTTTTTTAAAGTAATGATAATCTATCAACATTAGTTGGAATTGCAAAAGCCAGCAAAATTGCACTTATCAATAAGCCTACTTTAAAAATGTAGTCAAAGACAAATTTGAAGCGAATTTAAACCATCTAGATATTGTGATATTTAACGAAAGCAGATTAACCAGATTTTTCATTGTG